>JAKGUB010000329.1:11405000-11910000 GCA_026261675.1 Hippocampus mohnikei
AAAACGACCATGTATAGTAAGTCGTTTTTAGCCGAAAAAAAACGACCATGTATAGCAAGGCGTTTTTAGCCGAAAAAAATGACCATGTATAGTAAGGCGTTTTTAGCCGAAAAAAACGACCATGTTTAGTAAGGCGTTTTCAGACAAAAAAAACAACCATGTATAGTAAGGCGTTTTTATACGAAAAAAAGACCATGTATAGTAAGGCGTGTTAACCCGAAAAAAACGACCATGTATAGTAAGGCGTTTTTAGCCGAAAAAAACGACCATGTATAGCAAGGCGTGTTAACCCGAAAAAAACGACCATGTATAGTAAGGCGTTTTTAGCCGAAAAAAATGACCACGTATAGTAAGGCGTTTTTAGCCGAAAAAAACGACCATGTATAGTAAGGCATTTTAGCCGAAAAAAACGACCATGTATAGTAAGGCGTTTTTAGCCGAAAAAAACGACCATTTTAGTAAGGCGTTTTTAGACTAAAAAACGACCATGTATAGAAAGGCATTTTAACACGAAAAAACGACCATGTATAGTAAGGCATTTTTAGCCGACAAAAGCGACCATGTTTAGTAAGGCGTTTTTAGACTAAAAAAACGGCTATGTATAGTAAGGCGTTTTTAGACAAAAAAAACGACCATGTATAGTAAGGCGTTTTAACCCCAAAAAACGACCATAATTAGTAAGGCGTTTTTATCCGAAAAAAACGACCATGTATAGTAAAGCGTTTTAACCCGAAAAAACGACCATGTATAGTAAGGCGTTTTTAGCCTAAAAAAACGACCATGTTTAGTAAGGCGTTTTTAGACTAAAAAACGACCATGTTTAGTAAGGCGTTTTTAGACTAAAAAACGACCATGTATAGTAAGGCATTTTAACACAAAAAAAAACGACCATGTATAGTAAGGCGTTTTAACCCGAAAAAACCGACCATGTATAGCAAGGCATTTTTATCCGATAAAAACGACCATGTTTAGTTATGCGTTTTAACACGAAAAAAACGACCATGTTTAGTAAGGCGTTTTTAGACTAAAAAAACGGCTATGCATAGTAAGGCGTTTTTAGACAAAAAAAACGACCATGTATAGTAAGGCGTTTTAACCCCAAAAAAACGACCATGTATATTAAGGCGTTTTAATCAGAAAAAAACGACCATGTATAGTAAGGCATTTTTAGCCGAAAAAAACGACCATGTTTAGTAAGGCGTTTTTAGACTAAAAAAATGGCTATGTATAGTAAGGCGTTTTTAGACTTAAAACGACCATGTATAGTAAGGCGTTTTAAACCCAAAAAAACGACCAAGTATAGTAAGGCGTTTTAGACGAAAAAAACGACCATGTATAGCAAGGCGTTTTTGACCGAAAAAAAACGACCATGTATAGTAAGGCGTTTTTAGACAAAAAAAACGACCATGTTTAGTAAGGCGATTTTAGCCGAAAAAAACGACCATGTACAGTAAGGCGTTTTAGACGAAAAAAACGACCATGTATAGTAAGGCGTTTTTAGCCTAAAAAAACGACCATGTTTAGTAAGGCGTTTTAGACGAAAAACGACCATGTATAGTAAGGCGTTTTAGCAAAAAACGACCATGTATAGTAAGGCATTTTAACACGAAAAAAACGACCATGTATAGTAAGACGTTTTTAGCCGAAAAAAACGACCATGTTTAGTAATGCGTTTTAACACGAAAAAAACGACCATGTATAGTAAAGCGTTTTAGATGAAAAAAACGACCATGTATAGTAAGGCGTTTTAAGACAAAAAACGACCATGTATAGTAAGGCGTTTTAAGACGAAAAAAATGACCATGTATAGTAAGGCGTTTTTAGCTGTAAAAAACGACCATGTTTAGTAAGGCGTTTTTAGACTAAAAAACAACCATGTATAGTAAGGCGTTTTTAGCCGAAAAAAACCGACCATGTATAGTAAGGCGTTTTAAGACGAAAAACGACCATGTATAGTAAGGCGTTTTTAGCCGAAAAAAACCGACCATGTATAGTAAGGCGTTTTTAGCCGTAAAAAACGACCATGTTTAGTAAGGCGTTTTTAGACTAAAAAAACAACCATGTATAGTAAGGCGTTTTTAGCCGAAAAAAACCGACCATGTATAGTTAGGCGTTTTAAGACGGAAAAAACGACCATGTATAGTAAGGCCTTTTTAGCTGCAAAAAACGACCATGTATAGTAAGGCATTTTTAGCCGATAAAAACGACCATGTATAGTAAGGCGTTTTTAGCCCAAAAAAACGACCATGTATAGTAAGGCGTTTTTAGCGAAAAAACGACCATGTTTAGTAAGGCGTTTTTAGCCGAAAAAAACGACCATTATAGTAAGGCATTTTTAGCCAAAAAAACGACCATGTATAGTAAGGCGTTTTAGACGAAAAAAACGACCATGTATAATAAGGCGTTTTTAGCCGAAAAAAACGACCATGTATAGTAAAGCGTTTTAAGACGAAAAAAACGACCATGTATAGTAAGGCGTTTTTAGCCGGAAAAAACGACCATGTATAGTAAGGCGTTTATAGCCGAAAAAAAACGACCATTATTGTAAGGCGTTTTTAGCCGAAAAAAACGACCATGTATAGTAAGGCGTTTATAGCCGAAAAAAAACTACCATTATTGTAAGGCGTTTTAAGACGAAAAAAACGACCATGTATAGTAAGGCGTTTTTAGCCGGAAAAAACGACCATGTATAATAAGGCGTTTTTAGCGAAAAAACGACCATGTATAGTAAAGCGTTTTAAGGCGAAAAAACGACCATGTATAGTAAGGCGTTTTAGCGAAAAAACGACCATGTATAGTAAGGCGTTTTAGGCGAAAAAACGACCATGTATTGTAAGGCGTTTTAGCGAAAAAACGACCATGTATAGTAAGGCGTTTTAGACGAAAAAAACGACCATGTATAGTAAGGCGTTTTTAGCCGAAAAAAAACGACCATGTATAGTAAGGCGTTTTAAGACGAAAAAAAAGAACCATGTTTAGTAAGGCGATTTTAGCCGAAAAAAACGACCATGTCTAGTAAGGCGTTTTTAACCGAAAAAAACGACCATGTTTAGTAAGGCGTTTTTAGACTAAAAAAACGACCATGTTTAGTAAGGCGTTTTTAGACTAAAAAAACGACAATGTATAGTAAGGCGTTTTAACCCGAAAAAAACGACCATGTATAGTTAGGCATTTTAAGCCGAAAAAAACGACCATGTATAGTAAGGCGTTTTTAGCTGAAAAAAAACGACCATGTATAGTAAGGCGTTTTTAGCGAAAAAACGACCATGTATAGTAAGGCGTTTTAGCGAAAAACGACCATGTATAGTAAGGCGTTTTAGCCCAAAAAACGACCATGTATAGTAAGGCGTTTTTAGCGAAAAAACGACCATGTTTAGTAAGGCGTTTTTAGGCGAAAAAACGACCATGTATAATAAGGCGTTTTTAGCCGAAAAAAAACGACCATGTATAGTAAGGCGTTTTAAGACGAAAAAAACGACCATGTATAGTAAGGCGTTTTTAGCGAAAAAACGACCATGTATAGTAAGGCGTTTTAAGACGAAAAAACGACCATGTATAGTAAGGCGTTTTTAGATAAAAAACGACCATGTATAGTAAGGCGTTTTAAGACGAAAAAAATGACCATGTTTAGTAAGGCGATTTTAGCCGAAAAAAACGACCATGTATAGTAAGGCGTTTTTAGCCGAAAAAAACGACCATGTATAGTAAGGCGTTTTAGCGAAAAAACGACCATTATAGTAAGGCGTTTTAGCCAAAAAAACGACCATGTATAGTAAGGCGTTTTAGACGAAAAAAACGACCATGTATAGTAAGGCGTTTTTAGCCGAAAAAAACGACCATGTATAGTAAGGCGATTATAGCCGAAAAAAAACGACCATTATTGTAAGGCGTTTTTAGCCGAAAAAAACGACCATGTATAGTAAGGCGTTTTAGACGAAAAAAACGACCATGTATAGTAAGGCGTTTTAGCGAAAAAACGACCATGTATAGTAAGGCGTTTTAGACGAAAAAACGACCATGTTTATAAGGCGTTTTAGACTAAAAAACGACCATGTATAATAAGGCGTTTTTAGCGAAAAAAAACGACCATGTATAGTAAGGCGTTTTAAGGCGAAAAAACGACCATGTATAGTAAGGCGTTTTAGCGAAAAAAACGACCATGTATAGTAAGGCGTTTTAAGGCGAAAAAACGACCATGTATAGTAAGGCGTTTTAGATAAAAACGACCATGTATAGTAAGGCGTTTTAAGGCGAAAAAACGACCATGTATAGTAAGGCGTTTTAGCGAAAAAACGACCATGTATAGTAAGGCGTTTTTAGCGAAAAAACGACCATGTATAGTAAGGCGTTTTTAGCGAAAAAACGACCATGTATAGTAAGGCGTTTTAGCCAAAAAACGACCATGTATAGTAAGGCGTTTTAGGCGAAAAAAACCGACCATGTATAGTAAGGCGTTTTAGCTGAAAAAACGACCATGTATAGTAAGGCGTTTATAGCGAAAAAAACGACCATGTATAGTAAGGCGTTTTTAGCGAAAAAACGACCATGTATAGTAAGGCGTTTTAGGCGAAAAAACGACCATGTATAGTAAGGCGTTTTTAGCGAAAAAGCGACCATGTATAGTAAGGCGTTTAAACCGAAAAAACGACCATGTATAGTAAGGCGTTTTTAGCGAAAAAACGACCATGTATAGTAAGGCGTTTTAGCTGAAAAAACGACCATGTATAGTAAGGCGTTTTTAGCGAAAAAACGACCATGTATAGTAAGGCGTTTTAGCGAAAAAACGACCATGTATAGTAAGGCGTTTTTAGCGAAAAAACGACCATGTATAGTAAGGCGTTTTTAGCCGAAAAAAACGACCATGTATAGTAAGGCGTTTTAGCCGAAAAAAACGACCATGTATAGTAAGGCGTTTTAAGCCGAAAAAAACGACCATGTATAGTAAGGCGTTTTAGACGAAAAAAACGACCATGTATAGTAAGGCGTTTTTAGACTAAAAAAACGACCATGTATAGTAAGGCGTTTTAACCCGAAAAAAACGACCATGTATAGTAAGGCATTTTTAGCCGAAAACAACGACCATTATAGTAAGGCGTTTTTAGCCAAAAAATACGACCATGTATAGTAAGGCGTTTTAGACGAAGAAAACCGACCATGTATAGTAAGGCGTTTTTAGCCGAAAAAAACGACCATGGATAGTAAGGCGATTATAGCGAAAAAACGACCATGTATAGTAAGGCGTTTTAGCGAAAAAACGACCATGTATAGTAAGGCGTTTTAGGCGAAAAAACGACCATGTATAGTAAGGCGTTTTTAGCGAAAAAATACGACCATGTATAGTAAGGCGTTTTAGACGAAAAAACGACCATGTATAGTAAGGCGTTTTTAGACTAAAAAAACGACCATGTATAGTAAGGCGTTTTAAAAAAAACGACCATGTATAGTAAGGCGTTTTAAGACGAAAAAACGACCATGTATAGTAAGGCGTTTTTGCGAAAAAAAACGACCATGTATAGTAAGGCTTTTTAAGGCGAAAAAACGACCATGTATAGTAAGGCGTTTTTTGAGATAAAAACGACCATGTATAGTAAGGCGTTTTAAGGCGAAAAAAACGACCATGTATAGTAAGGCGTTTTAGCGAAAAAACGACCATGTATAGTAAGGCGTTTTAGCGAAAAAACGACCATGTATAGTAAGGCGTTTTTAGCGAAAAAACGACCATGTATAGTAAGGCGTTTTAGCAAAAAACGACCATGTATAGTAAGGCGTTTTAGGCGAAAAAACGACCATGTATAGTAAGGCGTTTTTAGCTGAAAAACGACCATGTATAGTAAGGCGTTTATAGCGAAAAAACGACCATGTATAGTAAGGCGTTTTTAGCGAAAAAACGACCATGTATAGTAAGGCGTTTTAGGCGAAAAAACGACCATGTATAGTAAGGCGTTTTTAGCGAAAAAACGACCATGTATAGTAAGGCGTTTAAACCGAAAAAACGACCATGTATAGTAAGGCGTTTTTAGCGAAAAAAACGACCATGTATAGTAAGGCGTTTTTAGCTGAAAAAACGACCATGTATAGTAAGGCGTTTTAGCGAAAAAAACGACCATGTATAGTAAGGCGTTTTAGCCGAAAAACGACCATGTATAGTAAGGCGTTTTAGCGAAAAAACGACCATGTATAGTAAGGCGTTTTAGGCGAAAAACGACCATGTATAGTAAGGCGTTTTAGCGAAAAAACGACCATGTATAGTAAGGCGTTTTAAGGCGAAAAAACGACCATGTATAGTAAGGCGTTTTAGGCGAAAAAACGACCATGTATAGTAAGGCGTTTTAGACTAAAAACGACCATGTATAGTAAGGCGTTTTAACCGAAAAAACGACCATGTATAGTAAGGCGTTTTAGCGAAAAAACGACCATGTATAGTAAGGCGTTTTTAGCTGAAAAAACGACCATGTATAGTAAGGCGTTTTAGCGAAAAAACGACCATGTATAGTAAGGCGTTTTAGCGAAAAAACGACCATGTATAGTAAGGCGTTTTTAGCGAAAAAAACGACCATGTATAGTAAGGCGTTTTAGGCGAAAAAACGACCATGTATAGTAAGGCGTTTTAGCGAAAAAAACGACCATGTATAGTAAGGCGTTTTAAGGCGAAAAAACGACCATGTATAGTAAGGCGTTTTAAGACATGTATAGTAAAAAAAACGACCATGTTTAGTAAGGCGATTTTAGCGAAAAAACGACCATGTTTAGTAAGGCGTTTTAACACGAAAAAACGACCATGTATAGTAAGGCGTTTTAGATGAAAAAACGACCATGTATAGTAAGGCGTTTTAAGAAAAAAAACGACCATGTATAGTAAGGCGTTTTAAGACGAAAAAAATGACCATGTATAGTAAGGCGTTTTTAGCGTAAAAACGACCATGTATAGTAAGGCGTTTTAGGCGAAAAACGACCATGTATAGTAAGGCGTTTTAGCGAAAAAACGACCATGTATAGTAAGGCGTTTTAACCGAAAAAACGACCATGTATAGTAAGGCGTTTTAGACTAAAAACGACCATGTATAGTAAGGCGTTTTAGCGAAAAAACGACCATGTATAGTAAGGCGTTTTAGGCGAAAAAACGACCATGTATAGTAAGGCGTTTTAGCGAAAAAACGACCATGTATAGTAAGGCGTTTTAAGCCGAAAAAACGACCATGTATAGTAAGGCGTTTTAGCGAAAAAACGACCATGTATAGTAAGGCGTTTTAGCGAAAAAACGACCATGTATAGTAAGGCGTTTTAGCGAAAAAACGACCATGTATAGTAAGGCGTTTTAGCGAAAAAACGACCATGTATAGTAAGGCGTTTTAGCGAAAAAACGACCATGTATAGTAAGGCGTTTTAGGCGAAAAAACGACCATGTATAGTAAGGCGTTTTAGCGAAAAAACGACCATGTATAGTAAGGCGTTTTTAGCGAAAAAACGACCATGTATAGTAAGGCGTTTTAGGCGAAAAAACGACCATGTATAGTAAGGCGTTTTAGACTAAAAAACGACCATGTATAGTAAGGCGTTTTAACCGAAAAAACGACCATGTATAGTAAGGCGTTTTTAGCGAAAAAACGACCATGTATAGTAAGGCGTTTTAGCTGAAAAAACGACCATGTATAGTAAGGCGTTTTAGCGAAAAAACGACCATGTATAGTAAGGCGTTTTTAGCGAAAAAACGACCATGTATAGTAAGGCGTTTTAGCGAAAAAACGACCATGTATAGTAAGGCGTTTTAGGCGAAAAAACGACCATGTATAGTAAGGCGTTTTAGCGAAAAAACGACCATGTATAGTAAGGCGTTTTAGCGAAAAAACGACCATGTATAGTAAGGCGTTTTAGCGAAAAAACGACCATGTATAGTAAGGCGTTTTAGCCAAAAAACGACCATGTATAGTAAGGCGTTTTAGCGAAAAAACGACCATGTATAGTAAGGCGTTTTAGCGAAAAAACGACCATGTATAGTAAGGCGTTTTAGCGAAAAAAACGACCATGTATAGTAAGGCGTTTTTAGCGAAAAAACGACCATGTATAGTAAGGCGTTTTAGCGAAAAAACGACCATGTATAGTAAGGCGTTTTTAGCGAAAAAACGACCATGTATAGTAAGGCGTTTTAGGCGAAAAAACGACCATGTATAGTAAGGCGTTTTTTAAACGAAAAAACGACCATGTATAGTAAGGCGTTTTAGCGTAAAAAAAACGACCATGTATAGTAAGGCGTTTTAAGGCGAAAAAACGACCATGTATAGTAAGGCGTTTTAGCGAAAAAACGACCATGTATAGTAAGGCGTTTTAGCGAAAAAACGACCATGTATAGTAAGGCGTTTTTAGCGAAAAAACGACCATGTATAGTAAGGCGTTTTAGCGAAAAAACGACCATGTATAGTAAGGCGTTTTAGCGAAAAAACGACCATGTATAGTAAGGCGTTTTTAGCGAAAAAACGACCATGTATAGTAAGGCGTTTTTAGCGAAAAAACGACCATGTATAGTAAGGCGTTTTTAGCGAAAAAACGACCATGTATAGTAAGGCGTTTTAGCGAAAAAACGACCATGTATAGTAAGGCGTTTTAGCGAAAAAACGACCATGTATAGTAAGGCGTTTTAGCGAAAAAACGACCATGTATAGTAAGGCGTTTTAGCGAAAAAACGACCATGTATAGTAAGGCGTTTTAGCGAAAAAACGACCATGTATAGTAAGGCGTTTTTAGCGAAAAAACGACCATGTATAGTAAGGCGTTTTTAGCGAAAAAACGACCATGTATAGTAAGGCGTTTTAGCGAAAAAAACGACCATGTATAGTAAGGCGTTTTAGCGAAAAAACGACCATGTATAGTAAGGCGTTTTAGCGAAAAAACGACCATGTATAGTAAGGCGTTTTTAGCGAAAAAACGACCATGTATAGTAAGGCGTTTTAGGCGAAAAAAACGACCATGTATAGTAAGGCGTTTTAGCGAAAAAACGACCATGTATAGTAAGGCGTTTTAGCGAAAAAACGACCATGTATAGTAAGGCGTTTTAGACGAAAAAACGACCATGTATAGTAAGGCGTTTTTAGCGAAAAAACGACCATGTATAGTAAGGCGTTTTAGGCGAAAAAACGACCATGTATAGTAAGGCGTTTTTAGCGAAAAAACGACCATGTATAGTAAGGCGTTTTAAGCGAAAAAACGACCATGTATAGTAAGGCGTTTTAGCGAAAAAACGACCATGTATAGTAAGGCGTTTTTAGCGAAAAAACGACCATGTATAGTAAGGCGTTTTAGCGAAAAAACGACCATGTATAGTAAGGCGTTTTTAGCGAAAAAACGACCATGTATAGTAAGGCGTTTTAGCGAAAAAACGACCATGTATAGTAAGGCGTTTTAGCCTGAAAAACGACCATGTATAGTAAGGCGTTTTAGCGAAAAAACGACCATGTATAGTAAGGCGTTTTAGCGAAAAAACGACCATGTATAGTAAGGCGTTTTAGCGAAAAAAACGACCATGTATAGTAAGGCGTTTTAGCGAAAAAACGACCATGTATAGTAAGGCGTTTTAGCGAAAAAAACGACCATGTATAGTAAGGCGTTTTAGCATGTAAAAAACGACCATGTATAGTAAGGCGTTTTAGCGAAAAAACGACCATGTATAGTAAGGCGTTTTTAGCGAAAAAACGACCATGTATAGTAAGGCGTTTTAGCGAAAAAACGACCATGTATAGTAAGGCGTTTTAGACGAAAAAACGACCATGTATAGTAAGGCGTTTTAGCGAAAAAACGACCATGTATAGTAAGGCGTTTTAGCGAAAAAACGACCATGTATAGTAAGGCGTTTTAGCGAAAAAACGACCATGTATAGTAAGGCGTTTTAGGCGAAAAAACGACCATGTATAGTAAGGCGTTTTAGCGAAAAAACGACCATGTATAGTAAGGCGTTTTAAGCGAAAAAACGACCATGTATAGTAAGGCGTTTTAGCGAAAAAAACGACCATGTATAGTAAGGCGTTTTAGACGAAAAAACGACCATGTATAGTAAGGCGTTTTAGCGAAAAAACGACCATGTATAGTAAGGCGTTTTAGCGAAAAAACGACCATGTATAGTAAGGCGTTTTAGCGAAAAAACGACCATGTATAGTAAGGCGTTTTAGCGAAAAAACGACCATGTATAGTAAGGCGTTTTAGCGAAAAAAACGACCATGTATAGTAAGGCGTTTTTAGCGAAAAAACGACCATGTATAGTAAGGCGTTTTAGGCGAAAAAACGACCATGTATAGTAAGGCGTTTTAGCGAAAAAAACGACCATGTATAGTAAGGCGTTTTAAGGCGAAAAAACGACCATGTATAGTAAGGCGTTTTAGACGAAAAAACGACCATGTATAGTAAGGCGTTTTAGCGAAAAAACGACCATGTATAGTAAGGCGTTTTAGACGAAAAAACGACCATGTATAGTAAGGCGTTTTAGCGAAAAAACGACCATGTATAGTAAGGCGTTTTTAGCGAAAAAACGACCATGTATAGTAAGGCGTTTTAGCGAAAAAACGACCATGTATAGTAAGGCGTTTTAGCGAAAAAACGACCATGTATAGTAAGGCGTTTTTAGCGAAAAAACGACCATGTATAGTAAGGCGTTTTAGACCATGTATAGTAAGGCGTTTTAGCGAAAAAACGACCATGTATAGTAAGGCGTTTTAAGCGAAAAAACGACCATGTATAGTAAGGCGTTTTAGCGAAAAAACGACCATGTATAGTAAGGCGTTTTAGACTAAAAAACGACCATGTATAGTAAGGCGTTTTTAGCGAAAAAACGACCATGTATAGTAAGGCGTTTTATAGTAAGGCGTTTTTTTAAAAAAACGACCATGTATAGTAAGGCGTTTTAGCGAAAAAACGACCATGTATAGTAAGGCGTTTTTAGCGAAAAAACGACCATGTATAAAAACGACCATGTATAGTAAGGCGTTTTTAGCGAAAAAACGACCATGTATAGTAAGGCGTTTTAGCGAAAAAACGACCATGTATAGTAAGGCGTTTTAGCGAAAAAACGACCATGTATAGTAAGGCGTTTTTAGACGAAAAAACGACCATGTATAGTAAGGCGTTTTAGCGAAAAAAACGACCATGTATAGTAAGGCGTTTTTAGACGAAAAAAACGACCATGTATAGTAAGGCGTTTTAGCGAAAAAAACGACCATGTATAGTAAGGCGTTTTTTTACTAAAAAAAACGACCATGTATAGTAAGGCGTTTTAGCCGAAAAAAACGACCATGTATAGTAAGGCGTTTTTAGCAAAAAAACGACCATGTATAGTAAGGCGTTTTTAGACGAAAAAAACGACCATGTATAGTAAGGACGAAAAAACGACCATGTATAGTAAGGCGTTTTTAGACGAAAAAACGACCATGTATAGTAAGGCGTTTTTAGACTAAAAAACGACCATGTATAGTAAGGCGTTTTAGACTAAAAAACGACCATGTATAGTAAGGCGTTTTAAGACGAAAAAACGACCATGTATAGTAAGGCGTTTTAGACGAAAAAACGACCATGTATAGTAAGGCGTTTTTAGCGAAAAAACGACCATGTATAGTAAGGCGTTTTAGACGAAAAAACGACCATGTATAGTAAGGCGTTTTAGACGAAAAAACGACCATGTATAGTAAGGCGTTTTTTGACGAAAAAACGACCATGTATAGTAAGGCGTTTTTTGACGAAAAAACGACCATGTATAGTAAGGCGTTTTAGACGAAAAAAACGACCATGTATAGTAAGGCGTTTTAGCCGAAAAAACGACCATGTATAGTAAGGCGTTTTTTGACGAAAAATACGACCATGTATAGTAAGGCGTTTTTTGACGAAAAAACAACCATGTATAGTAAGGTGTTTTAGCGAAAAAACGACCATGTATAGTAAGGCGTTTTAGACGAAAAAACGACCATGTATAGTAAGGCGTTTTAGACAAAAAAAACGACCATGTATAGTAAGGCGTTTTAGACGAAAAAACGACCATGTATAGTAAGGCATTTTAGACGAAAAAACGACCATGTATAGTAAGGCGTTTTAACGAAAAAAACGACCATGTATAGTAAGGCGTTTTAGCGAAAAAACGACCATGTATAGTAAGGCGTTTTAAGTTTTTACGAAAAAACGACCATGTATAGTAAGGCGTTTTAAGGCGAAAAAACGACCATGTATAGTAAGGCGTTTTAGACCATGTATAGTAAGGCGTTTTTAAAAAACGACCATGTATAGTAAGGCGTTTTAGCGAAAAAAAAGACCATGTATAGAAAAAACGACCATGTATAGTAAGGCGTTTTTAGACGAAAAAACGACCATGTATAGTAAGGCGTTTTAGCTGTAAAAACGACCATGTATAGTAAGGCGTTTTAGACGAAAAAACGACCATGTATAGTAAGGCGTTTTAGCGAAAAAAACGACCATGTATAGTAAGGCGTTTTTAGCGAAAAAAGACCATGTATAGTAAGGCGTTTTAGCCGAAAAAAACGACCATGTATAGTAAGGCGTTTTAGACGAAAAAACGACCATGTATAGTAAGGCGTTTTAGCGAAAAACGACCATGTATAGTAAGGCGTTTTTAGCGAAAAAACGACCATGTATAGTAAGGCGTTTTAGACAAAAAAACGACCATGTATAGTAAGGCGTTTTAGCGAAAAAAAACGACCATGTATAGTAAGGCGTTTTAGACGAAAAAACGACCATGTATATTAAGGCGTTTTAGACGTAAAAAACGACCATGTATAGTAAGGCGTTTTAGCGAAAAAAACGACCATGTATAGTAAGGCGTTTTAGACAAAAAAACGACCATGTATAGTAAGGCGTTTTAGCGAAAAAAACGACCATGTATAGTAAGGCGTTTTTAGATGAAAAAAACGACCATGTATAGTAAGGCGTTTTAACACGAAAAAACGACCATGTATAGTAAGGCGTTTTAGCTAAAAACGACCATGTATAGTAAGGCGTTTTAGACGAAAAAACGACCATGTATAGTAAGGCGTTTTTACCGAAAAAACGACCATGTATAGTAAGGCGTTTTTAGACGAAAAAACGACCATGTATAGTAAGGCGTTTTTAGCGTATAAAAAACGACCATGTATAGTAAGGCGTTTTAGCGAAAAAACGACCATGTATAGTAAGGCGTTTTAGCGAAAAAACGACCATGTATAGTAAGGCGTTTTAGCGAAAAAACGACCATGTATAGTAAGGCGTTTTAGACGAAAAAAACGACCATGTATAGTAAGGCGTTTTTAGCGAAAAAACGACCATGTATAGTAAGGCGTTTTAGACCATGTATAGTAAGGCGTTTTTAGCGAAAAAAACGACCATGTATAGTAAGGCGTTTTAGCGAAAAAACGACCATGTATAGTAAGGCGTTTTAGTAAAAAGGTATAGTAAGGCGTTTTAGACGAAAAAACGACCATGTATAGTAAGGCGTTTTAGACTAAAAACGACCATGTATAGTAAGGCGTTTTAAGACCAAAAAACGACCATGTATAGTAAGGCGTTTTAGATGAAAAAACGACCATGTATAGTAAGGCGTTTTAGCGAAAAAAACGACCATGTATAGTAAGGCGTTTTTAGCGAAAAAACGACCATGTATAGTAAGGCGTTTTACCACGAAAAAACGACCATGTATAGTAAGGCGTTTTAGATGAAAAAACGACCATGTATAGTAAGGCGTTTTAAGACAAAAAACGACCATGTATAGTAAGGCGTTTTTAGACGAAAAAACGACCATGTATAGTAAGGCGTTTTTAGCTGAAAAAAACGACCATGTATAGTAAGGCGTTTTAACTAAAAAACGACCATGTTTTGTAAGGCGTTTTAACCCGTAAAAAATGACCAAGTATAGTAAGGCGTTTTGAGACGAAAAAACGACCATGTATAGTAAGGCGTTTTTAGCTGTAAAAACGACCATGTATAGTAAGGCGTTTTAGACTAAAAAACGACCATGTATAGTAAGGCGTTTTTAGCGAAAAAACGACCATGTATAGTAAGGCGTTTTTAGCGAAAAAACGACCATGTATAGTAAGGCGTTTTAGCGAAAAAACGACCATGTATAGTAAGGCGTTTTTAGCCGAAAAAACGACCATGTATAGTAAGGCGTTTTAGACGAAAAAACGACCATGTATAGTAAGGCGTTTTAGCGAAAAAACGACCATGTATAGTAAGGCGTTTTTAGCGAAAAAACGACCATGTATAGTAAGGCGTTTTTAGCCGAAAAAAACGACAATGTATAGTAAGGCGTTCTAGCCGAAAAAAAACGACCATGTATAGCAAGGCGTTTTTAGCGAAAAAACGACCATGTATAGTAAGGCGTTTTTAGGCGTTTTAAAAAAAACGACCATGTATAGTAAGGCGTTTTAGACGAAAAAACGACCATGTATAGTAAGGCGTTTTTAGACGAAAAAACGACCATGTATAGTAAGGCGTTTTAGACGAAAAAACGACCATGTATAGTAAGGCGTTTTTAGCGAAAAAACGACCATGTATAGTAAGGCGTTTTAGCGAAAAAACGACCATGTATAGTAAGGCGTTTTTAGCGAAAAAACGACCATGTATAGTAAGGCGTTTTAGCGAAAAAAACGACCATGTATAGTAAGGCGTTTTAGCGAAAAAACGACCATGTATAGTAAGGCGTTTTAGCGAAAAAAACGACCATGTATAGTAAGGCGTTTTTAGACGAAAGAAACGACCATGTATAGTAAGGCGTTTTAGACAAAAAGACCGAAAAAACGACCATGTATAGTAAGGCGTTTTTAGCGAAAAAAACGACCATGTATAGTAAGGCGTTTTAGACCGAAAAAACGACCATGTATAGTAAGGCGTTTTAGCGAAAAAACGACCATGTATAGTAAGGCGTTTTTAGACGAAAAAACGACCATGTATAGTAAGGCGTTTTAGACCGAAAAAACGACCATGTATAGTAAGGCGTTTTAGACGAAAAAACGACCATGTATAGTAAGGCGTTTTAGACAAAAAAACGACCATGTATAGTAAGGCGTTTTAGACGAAAAAACGACCATGTATAGTAAGGCGTTTTAGCGAAAAAACGACCATGTATAGTAAGGCGTTTTAGCCGAAAAAAACGACCATGTATAGTAAGGCGTTTTTAGCCGAAAAAACGACCATGTATAGTAAGGCGTTTTTAGCTGAAAAAAACGACGAAAAAAACGACCATGTATAGTAAGGCGTTTTAGACTGAAAAAACGACCATGTATAGTAAGGCGTTTTACGAAAAAACGACCATGTATAGTAAGGCGTTTTAAAAAACGACCATGTATAGTAAGGCGTTTTAGCGAAAAAACGACCATGTATAGTAAGGCGTTTTAGCGAAAAAAATGACCATGTATAGTAAGGCGTTTTAGCGAAAAAACGACCATGTATAGTAAGGCGTTTTAAGACGAAAAAAACGACCATGTATAGTAAGGCGTTTTTAGATGAAAAACGACCATGTAGAGTAAGGCGTTTTAAGACGAAAAAAAATGACCATGTTTAGTGAGGCGATTTTAGCCGAAAAAAACGACCATGTATAGTAAGGCGTTTTTAGACTAAAAAAACGACCATGTATAGTAAGGCGTTTTAACGACATGTTTAGTAAGGCGTTTTTAGAAAAAAACGACCATGTATAGTAAGACATTTTTAGCCGAAAAAAACGGCCATGTTTAGTAATGCGTTTTAACACGAAAAAAACGACCATGTATAGTAAAGCGTTTTAGACGAAAAAAACGACCATGTATAGTAAGGCGTTTTTAGCGAAAAAACGACCATGTATAGTAAGGCGTTTTAACCCGAAAAAACGACCATGTATAGTAAGGCGTTTTTAGCCGAAAAAACGACCATGTATAGTAAGGCGTTTTAACCCGAAAAAACGACCATGTATAGTAAGGCGTTTTAGACGAAAAAACGACCATGTATAGTAAGGCGTTTTAAGATGAAAAAACGACCATGTATAGTAAGGCGTTTTTAGACTAAAAAACGACCATGTATAGTAAGGCGTTTTAGATGAAAAAAACGACCATGTATAGTAAGGCATTTTAACATGAAAAAACGACCATGTATAGTAAGGCGTTTTTAGACTAAAAACGACCATGTATAGTAAGGCGTTTTAACACGAAAAAAACGACCATGTATAGTAAGACGTTTTTACACGAAAAAAACGACCATGTTTAGTAAGGCGTTTTAACACGAAAAAAACGACCATGTATAGTAAAGCGTTTTAGACGAAAAAAACGACCATGTTTAGTAAGGCGTTTTTGGCCGACAAAAACGACCATGTATAGTAAGGCGTTTTAACCCCAAAAAAAACGACCATGTATAGTAAGGCGTTTTAACCCGAAAACAACGACCATGTATAGTAAGGCATTTTTAGCCGAAAAAAACGACCATGTATAGATAGGCGTGTTAACCCGAAAAAAAACAACCATGTATAGTAAGGCGTTTTAGACGAAAAAAACGACCGTGTATATATAGTAAGGCGTTTCTAGCCGAAAAAAACGACCATGTTTAGTAAGGCGTTTTTAGACTAAAAAAAAGACCATGTATAGTAAGGCATTTTAACATGAAAAAACGACCATGTATAGTAAGGCATTATAACACGAAAAAAACGACCATGTATAGTAAGATGTTTTTAGCCGAAAAAAACGTCCATGTTTAGTAATGGGTTTTAACACGAAAAAAACGACCATGTATAAAGGCGTTTTAGCTAAAAAAACCCCAACCATGTATAGTAAGGCGTTTTTAGCTGAAATTAACGACCATGTATAGTAAGGTGTTTTTAGCCGAAAAAACGACCATGTATAGTAAGGCGTTTTTAGCTAAAAAAAAAACAACCATGTATTGTAAGGCGTTTTTAGCTAAAAAAAAACAACCATGTATAGTAAGGCGTTTTTAGCCGAAAAAACGACCATGTATAGTAAGGTGTTTTTAGCCGAAAAAACGACCATGTATAGTAAGGCGTTTTTAGCCGAAAAAACGACCATGTATAGTAAGGCGTTTTTAGCTAAAAAAAAACAACCATGTATAGTAAGGCGTTTTTAGCTAAAAAAAACCAACCATGTATAGTAAGGCGTTTTTAGCCCAAAAAAACGACCATGTATAGTCAGGCGTTTTTCGCCGAAAAAAATGACCATGAATCTTGGCGATCGTGAATAATGTGCAAATAAAACCCCCACTACACACACTACCAAAACGTGCAAGCCAACTTTATTCATTGTTTCAAGATGCTTTGTTGATCAGGGCAACTCCGCTGGAATAGTTGAGACGCAAGTCTCGTCTGGATGCTTGCGGGGTGCTTTCTGCTGGTCTCAACGGGGCCGGGGGGCTGAAGAACCTGCAAAACCCAAAGGATCACGGTGAAATCAAACTTCGTTTCAGATTGGGGAGGAAACATCGGATGACTTTCTGAGGGCCCCGATAACTTTTCCCCCTCAAAGTATTCACTGTATATCGATCAACATGTCAGAAACATTTCGGTCTCAAACTCCAGCAGAGGGCCCGCCATTGGCAAGGGGAAACCATAAACCCGATTTCGCTCTCCAATGTCAGCTAACAGCAGGAAGAATCATTGTAAAATTCGACCGCAAACTCGCAAGAGGCTCGCGCCCGTCGTCGACGGTGTTGACAAGGTCTTTACGAAACGTAAAGGTGCCGTCTACTGGTGACCAATAGGAATGACAAACCTTCGACTGAAGTGGCTTTCAACTTTACAAGTACAGTCCCAACGAAAATATACAACTCTCTGGGTACCTTTATCAGGTGCTGTCTCACCATGTTGGTCTTTGTCGTTGTGTTTATGATCCTCTGGACGAGTTGGAACTGGGAAAGTCAATTCCTTCGTCTGTCTGTGGCTGCGCAGACGCGACGGAGCACATGCTCAGCGTGCACTCGGTGCAGTCCCTACCAAGCCCCTTGCCCCTTCCCTTTCTCTTCTGGTCTACCTCTCTGAGCGCGGCAGCTGAGCCACTGCCAAACCTCGCTTAAATATGCATAAAAAAACAATTAAGAACATGTCCTTTCGTTTTTGCAATACTCTTGATGGGTTGTTTCGCTTTATAAAGTAGTTACCAGGTCTGTCCCCAAGATGTTGTGCAGTGTAGAAAAGGATGCCACCAGGTGATAAAGGTTGGAACTGCATTTGTAAAACAGTCCTATGTCTCGTATTCACTGGGGGGAAGGACATCCAGGAGGAGCGCTTTCCACTGAAGAATGGATCACTGATGCTCACAGCTGAAATGGGGACAATAGAGCAGTTAAATTATTGAACGGCGAAAGTGCTTCCTTGTTGACAAAATGAACAGAGAGAAAAAAAAACTACACGTGTAATGATGAAGATTGCGTGTGATGGCGTGACCTTTCTCGCAGTAGACTCCTGCTGTTCCCAGGGGGCAGTGACAGGTATATCCATTTGGAAGAGGGATGCAGGTGGAGCCGTGGGCACACAGAGGCGGGGGAGCGTGCGCGGCATCGCACACTGACATCGTCTCCGAACAGAGCGCTCCCTTCCATCCGAAAGGGCATTGGCAACTGCGGAAGGAAAATGCAAGCTCGTAGCTAATGATTTCCCATCCACCGTCCTTCTGTAAGTCTCGTAAAATGTGCGGCCTTACTACACGGATGAACCAGAGTCCACACATGTTCCTCCATTCCTGCAGTGAACATGAACACACAAATTGACTCCACATTGACCCACGCTTCGCCCAAAGGCGGGATGTCCCAGATCTTGGACTGTTCCATTTCTTCTTGTTCGAAAGTACATGTCAAAAATGCACCCTTGAAAAAGACAAGACAGACAAGGGATGCTGTTTTTATAGATGCACGTCTCATATCGAGAGGGTTATTCATCAGTTAGCTGAAATGCCAGGCCAGAAAAAAATCCCTGGTTACAATACAGCCGACGTGAGATACACGGGGTAGGACGCCTGAGCATTCTGATTAGATGCCTCGTAAATTCAATGATGTCATTGACATCACTACTTCTGTCTTTTCTGTCCATCTCGACATTTGGAGTACCAATATTTTAGACTTGATCAATCTTGGGAAACTTCCCCGTTTTTCAGTCACATATGATTAGCATTTTGTCTTTCAGTGGAGGATAGTACTGACAGAATCAATACTGTATTTACACTGATCATATTATGTGCATAGTTGTCAAGCTCAACATGTTCCTTCTTCAAAGTGAAATATCAAGTAACATAAAAACCTTTTAGAAAGTTGACATATATTTGTTAAGCAGTCATCTAAATCAATCGTGCTGCTAAGAGAAGGTCAACCATGTGCTGATTAAATGGTAAAATTAGTCCAAAATGTCCACCCTGTCATCAAGATCACATATTTTGCTGTTGGCATGTACCTTGTGTGCTGTCAATTATTTTTTTAAATTAAAAGTGTCGCTTGACCGACATGCATTTCTAACAGTGTAATATCTGACCAATACAAGGACTATGAAGTTCGGTGGAAAACAAATGGACTCGAACTTCAGCACACAAGTAAAAAATGGCAACTAGCATCAGCTCTTCCGCCCACCCAAATTCAGTCTTCAACCCTCATCTGCTGTGTCAAAATAACAAAGCCAACCATGGGTAAAAGTAACCTAATCTGCTCAAAATCCATCGCAACCCAGAGAGCAGGTTAGGAAAACAGCCCAGTTATAAATTAAAAACCAAATATTTCTGAAGCAATAGCACGTAGGGCTCAGAATAATTATATCTCTTTGACCTTCTTTGAATCCATTGAGAAACGGTGATGCTGTCATGGACTGTCAAAACATTTACCCTCTCAAAATAACACTATGAATGCTTATCTCTCAGCATTCACACCATAGTCAAACGAGCATGCCACCGGCTGTCATCAACCATCTACCTGGTCTTGTTTGACTCTTGCTTCCATAAATCCATCCCATCCGGGCCATATTTACTTTGGCCTGTAAGTGCAGAGCATAAAAATAACACTTCATTGCATTGCCCAACCCTCTCCCTTGCGTTGGCCACTGGCGCAAACAGGATGCACTAGAAATGTCATGTTCACTCATGAATATTCATGAGCTGATGCCATCTACGCCGACTTAAGTAATGGTTGCGGCATTATAAACGTAGGCCTTCTTCGACGTGTCTTTTTAATATACTGTAGCTGTACCCAGGCGCCACTGTTCTAAATGTCTCTGCTTCACATCGTGTTGAATAAATGCCCTCAATCGGAATGTTTGCATGTAATGGTGTCGAGCCTCGACAAACACTATTCCCAGTGACTTGTTATTTGATCAGCGGCTCAAATTGACAGACTGATTCATTTCAGGAGTCACCGTGTCTCCTCAGCCACCTTTCCACAAGGGGGTGGGTGGGGTTGGGGTGGATCTGTTGATAACTGGGAGTGAAGTGAATTATCAGTGTGTTCACTGCCAGCCATCATGATTAGGGCCCCAGGAAGGTCACGCAGATCTGATTAGACGCCCATGAGTTCTCATTACATCCTCAGCACTGGGGCGACGGCGCCACCGGTGTGGAGTTTACCAACACGAGGACGTCGCTGGGTCAGGTGGAATATGTGAACTGTGTTCACCGCAGCTGATTAGATTTTTTTTTTTTTTGAAGCTTTCATTTGAAAGGCTGAATTGAAATGAATGCCAGACTCATAAATAAGACACAAAGGCATTTGAGGCCTTGGACATAAAAAAGTTGCTGTTGAGTTCAAATTATTCTGCTGCAAAATAAAAGGCCTGCATACTGAATGTGCTTATCATTGCATTCCTCAATGTTATCGTCAAGGTCAATGTTTGTGTAATTGCAGGCATGGTAAATAAACACATTGCTGTATTTACTCCAACCCGTGTTGGGAGTAATTCTCGTTAATAATAATGTTTTGGGATAACGTTATACCAATTCCAATGTCAATATGTTCTAAGGTATACAAACCAGAAAAAGGTGAGTAAGACATTTCCACTTCGTAGGCTTACACAAAGCGTCCCCTCGTTGAAGATTTAATTAGAGCACCGTAGGTGGCATGTCTTGCATTTGTAACGAATCTCGCCAGTTGCCAGATTGAACACCGTCACAACTCTCAAGAGACTTGTGTCATCGTCATCATCAAGATGACACCAGTGCGCCTAAAAAGAGGACATGACTTTCGGTTTAGGGAGTATGAAGACCATATTCTGTCCCAAGATCTGTCCCATAGAAAGTCTAGTGACAACTCAAGAGCACAGCAGAAGCTGCCACTGTCTTCTTGTGTGTTACTGAACAGACCATTGAAAAGTTACGTCTCAATTTGTGCAAAACTCATGAACTATGAATGGCAAGGCACATTAGGAGGCAAGTAAGTGACTTTTGGACCGTATTTTAATCTTTGGCATCAGTTGATTTGGGGGAAAAAGTGCAAAACCGCCTGCTTCCTTTGGCCTATTAGGAATATAATCATTGTTCATCTGTTTTTTTGGCATTGTTGCACATTCAAAGGACTTCCAAAGATCTGTGGCATACTTTGAATGCCAAGTCATACTTCTGCAGTTGTTCTGGTCAAGCTAAAGCGTCATCTTGTACTGCAAACAATAAATCTCAATGGACAGTAGCAAGTCAAGTTAACTTAACGTGCCTTCCTCCGGGAGGCTTCGCTCCACATTCCAAAAACATGCTGCATGGTAGCTTCACTGCAGACTGTAGATTGTCCACGAATGTAAATGTGAGTGATTCTTTGTCAGCACAGGCCTCTCGCCTTGAAAGTCAGCAGCTCAAACATAACCCTGAAAAGGGAAATGTAAAGAAAATGGATCGATGGTCATAATACTTTATTATTTTAATTTTCTTTTTGGAGGGACTTGGCAGCAGTAAAATGGATGTACACAGCAGCAATTAATTGATGTAACCACACTATGTGCTCTTTTCTGGTCTTTTCATGATACGTTTCTCCTCTGCTTACTAAGGCAAGAGTGTTCCTGGGATGAAGGCCAAGCTTCACTGCTCTTAGTGCACGTTGCTGAAAGTGGCCGTCTTACCCTGAAAGCCGCGATGGAACCTGGAGCCAAGTGGCAGCAGGTCAGAGCTGTACTCATTATATCCGCCTACAAAGAGTGGCTTGACAGCATCGAGGACCCGCAGAGGTCCTGGAGATGAACCCGTTCTGTTCCTTTGTCCATCAACCTAAGAAAAACACTGTTTATATTCGAGCAAGTACTGCGAATAATCGAAAAATCTCAATGCAGGACCTCCTATTAATTAGCTTAATTCCAGTTCATAAATGTTTTTGACTCGTACTAAAAGACAAAAAAAGATTTTCTTCCCACAGGGATTCTCATTGACTTTTTACATTGTTCTTGTGGATATAATAGAAAAAAAATGAAGCACAAGCCTGATGCGTGACATTGACACTCCAGCAGACAAATATAAAGAGACGGAGGAGATGCTTTTTGAAAAATGTTACGATGAGTTTTTTTTTGTATGCACAGCAGCTGCCATTTTTAATGATTTGCAATCCGCAGTTTGGAGTCAAATCAACATTCTGCAATGATCCGGTCACCTTCAGCCATCCTGTTTGGTTGGTCCTTCCAAATGTGACAGTGTGGACGTCCATGCGGAGGTTCAGTCGATCCGAGACGATGGTTGCTATACCTGAGCCGAGATTGAATTTATGCAGGACTCTCCCTTTCCGCACACCCAAAACAAAGAAGTCGTCACCATCAGTGCCTGGAAGCAGAAGGCATTAATGAGCAATGAACAGCGAGGCAGATATAGTACAGTGAGGTCATAAATATATTATAAATAGCATGAACTCTCGCTGAACTGGAACCCCCAAAAACACTACAAAAAACAATAACAATCAATTACCCAAGATTTAAACTCAATTATACATGCGGTTGCTTGAAGGCACACTGTAAACGACATTGTTCATCACTGCAACCGCTGCGGGTTTTGTGTAACTTGATCCCGTACATTAATTAAATAATTGTGCCCTCTATGTTTTAAGTAAGTGATCAAAGCTGACACGTCATTAAAGCAATTATTGTTTTAGTTGTTCAGATCTCATCTTTTCTCTTATTTCACCTTTCAGTTTGCAATATTTCTCTCTCCTGGCAGGTATTTCATTATTCATATTGTGCGTGTTTTGGGTTTTTTTTCCCCCTTCTTTTTTGTTTATGGATAGAACTCTCTGCAGAAGACCACAGCAGATCTACTGGAACTTATTTTTGTATTGTTTTTAGAAACTATTGTTGCAACGGCCACGTTAGCACGTCTGACTACGCTAATTCAACACCGCATTTGAAAATGTATTCAAGGTGCCCCAAAAGTCACCATATCTTTTCATGACAGATATTATTCAGAGAGACTTGAAGCCATTTGAATTTGACAGCTTTGTGGTTTTGTAAGCATATCCTTCCCTTGCTCATACTGTCGCTTTCCAGCTGACATTGGAGCAGCGTTGTACAATTGCCCACTGGTAAGCGTTTATTTCCTGTCCCCCGATTGCAGTGGAGTGCCAATTTGACAAGCGTGTCAAAAGTGTCTGTGGTCATGTTACTAAACGAAGAAAAAAAAAAGGTCCAATCAATCCAATGACATGGCAAAACAAACCAAAAAATAAATATAAAATCCACACAGGGACTAATGATAGAGTCAGTGCTGGTTTTGGAGTTTTGTCTGACTTTTAAATCAGATTTGCCCCCAAAATCGTTCTCTTAGGAATGAGGAATGTGCTATTCATATCGTTGCCGCTGGATAAGATGGATTGGAGGAGTGGGGTGGGGGTGGGGGGGCAGGAATAGTAACTGCTTTAGTCTTCGCTGATATGTAGACCGAAATGGTTTGGATGTTTTCATTGAAATATTGCAGTGGAATTAGCATCACAGCTCAGACGTAAAACATAATCCCCCGAAAGATTGCAGGTCGCTGACCTTGTCCTTTCTGCCCAGCGAACAGGATCAGGTTGTCTTTCAAAGCAGACGAGTGATTGGCCAGAGTGAACTTCAGCCGGAACTCGTAGAAAAAGGCGAGACTCGGAATGTTGGAGTAGGCCGCAAAAGACGTGTAGCCAAAATCATCAGTACCACTGAATCTGGCTCGTGTGATGTTGACGGCTGCAAGACAGAAAGACACATTGGGAGGAGATCATGTGCTCTCCATCACAACTTGCCAAAAGATGGCACTATTGCCACACAGCACTTCAGTGGAGGGAGCGAACCCCTTTCAGAATGCTATTAAATGGTGACCTGTTTTCAAACACTATCACCTCTCCACTTCCATTCTATTTCCATTAGTAGCCATTTAGGCTGAATTTTGGCAAGCAGACGATAAATGCTTCATCCCCTGGCTGCACACAATGGCAGCAGCGTAACATTCAATTCACGTTTAGTTACAGAGAGCCCGTTGGTTGCATTAGCGCCATTTGTATTGAAACTCTGCATTTGATTTTGCACCGCGGACCCAACGTTAAGTTCCATGAGATTTTCGGAAAATCACTTTTTCACTGAACGCAAAACTGATATTCTTGACTGGAAGATATGTGTCATGGTGGCAGTGATAGCAAAACAGGCTCAAAAATCTGCTCTGCCATTGTCCCCCTCATGCACATACATTATTTATAAAGCCTCATCATCCCCACTAAGAGTCCTATTTGCTGACTGTTTCTCTGAATCGCCTCTATAAAAAAGTCGACAAATGGCACCCTGTTGCTCCTATTTTGCTCAGCTAACGAGTTCGATCCTACTGGCGCTTTATTTTTTAAAAGACCACATCTGGATACATGGATGTTGTCAGTCTTCGCAAAGACTATCTTACAGTTTTTACACTCCCAACGTGAGTATGTCGCATCAGAGCAATCACACTATTGATAACGACATGCTGAACTAGCTCTACTAAAGCATATGCAAGGTCAGCATGCAAAGAAGTACTACAGCATCTATAAAATAATAACAGGCCTTTTGTAGGAAAAATATTAATTTTGAAATATAAGAAACACACACACACAAAAAAAAAAGCATCTTTTGAAAATGTCATTCAACCCATCTATCCATTTTCTCTACTGTTTATTCTCATCAGGGCTGTGGGGGAGTTGGAGCCTCTCTCTGCCGTTCTGGACAAAAAGTGACGCAGTAAAATCTGGACTCATCACCATCCAATCACTGCGAGCCATTAAAATAGAACCTAAATCAGGGGATGGGCAACTGCGGTCTTCGAGGACCACAATTCTACATGTTTTAGATGTTTCCCTCCTCCAACACACCCTGGAACAAATGATCAGGATCACTATCAGGCTTCTGCAGGTGCATCAGAGGAGGGAAACATGTAAAACATGCAGAATTGTGGCCCTCAAGGACCAGAGTTGCCTATCCCTGATCTAAATGATACAAACTAATAAGTAGACACTGACTCGTAATTTACTGTACAACACTGATGTTCACCCTATTTGCGCTTCTTAAATCATTTATTCCACTGCTGAGGTTTATTTTGACATCGATTATGTAAGTTAATGTCAGACTCGGCACCGTGTTTTCTACGTGTAGCGCTGCATTCCATGTAAACATGACAATGTTGACACTTGATTGCGATCCCGTTGACCTCGGTGAATAACGGAGCTCTTAACACTTCAAAATTTTGTGCCGTACACGCTTTTCATTCAGTGTAGATTGGAGAGCAAACATGAACAAAGGTCAAGGGACCTGAAAAGTGACTTTCTTGAAAGCCTTACATTGTGTGTTTGCTCACATGTTTGCTCACGTTTGTCTATAGAAATGCCGAACACCAAAATCAACGACCATACAAAAAGTCCACCTTCGAGGGTTGAGTCAAGACATGAGTGCACACTGCACACTGAATTAAATGCCCTTCGTCGGCTGCACTTCCTGGTTTTTCGTTGCATTTGGTCTCCTGGCTGTTCACAGAGTAACGGTCTCAATTTAAGAGCACTTTCGACGAGAGCTGAAAAAATTGCACCAAAGACGTCAACTTTGGTTTCTGGCTACCTTGTCTTCTGGCACTTTAACGCGTCTACCTTAGCCGCCCTTTAAAACCAAAAACAGCTTTGACAAAGAACAATCATCCCCAAGGGTTTGAAACATGCATTGCCGCAATGCCGAAAAGGAAGGTTCGTTTGGTTGCTCACCCTGCAAAGTGAACAGGTACTGAGCACCGCCCCCATTATTTCCATCCACTTTATTCCAAGTAAGTGTCAATAATTGTATGTGTGTGATGATTTCACAACAGTACCTTTCATAATCAAAATCACGCTGGGGTCATTCTTTGACAGTTGGCTGTGCGAAGGCTTGAAAATCATATGCAACAATAACAGAACACGGCATGAACAACCGCTGGACTCAATTATTAAAAGTCTAGTCCATATTAGGAATGAGGAAAAGGGCTCTGTGGCCTTGAGACGAGCACGGAGCAAGCCCCTTGGGAGTGATCAGCTGTGATTGTGCTGATCTTATCGGATGTTGGCAGGATTCAAATGTCAGGCACACGCTTGGTGCTGCAGTGGATGTTTGAATTGCTGGGTCTGGCACGTGGTTGCTGGAGCATATCTATGATATGCCAAGCACCCTGCTGCTCTTTAGTTTAGTCATGCAAAACCTTTGCTTCTGAGAACCAGAGCTGACTCTTGCTTTATTGGCTGATTTTTTTTCGAGAGGATTCTCAAAACAAACAAACTCTTAAGCAAATGAATAGTAAAAAAATAAAAAATAAAATCAAACTTTCCACTTTTATCCCACAAAAAAGTTGCTTTAAATCAATACAATCTGATTAATTTAAAAGTCCTTTGAAATATTCAGCAAATCCGCCGTGAGTTTTGCTTTGATTATCCAACTTTATTGCTGGAGGAAGAGCACATTTCTACATCCTCAGCACTATTTAGTTCCATTAATCCCTTTACTTAACAACAGGCACTCACTCTACCAACTGCTCAAGGCTCCCATTCACCAACTGTTTGCAAATGGGTCCCTTAATAAAGCTGCAAAATACACACTGCTCTGATGCGAGTGCTGTGAAAAGGGGCTGTTTTAGGGGCATCGTTCTTAACTGAAAACTGAAAATGGGCCCCATTTTGGGCGTTTGTTCACACAACAGCTGTATTTTGGAGACCAAAATAGCAAATCTAACGGTTTTCAGCTCGAGCATGTGTCTAGACGCTGAAAAACAGTTGGCTTTGGATGTAAGAAGTAAAGACCATGTCTGTGCAAGTACACACAAGCATGTCACAACGTAAACAATGGCAGGCCTCACAATCGATGTGCAAATGTCAAATTAGGTAGGCGATGCAGGCAGCTTCACATACGTAGAAACAATGTCACTAAATCTGCTTCGCAATTAAAAATACAACATGTAAAGGCCTTTACAGACAAAATCATTTCAGACATTTCAAAGCAAAGACAAAACCCCCCAGAAGAATTGAGGACATTTAAAATGATAATCAACAGAGAACAACTCAAGCTGCAGGAGGAAAAAGCAATGGCTGTGCATTCACAAAATGACTGTCTTCTGAATTTTGTTATTTAATTCGACTTACCTTCCTCACAAAGTAGGCCTTGTCTTCCATAAGGGCAAAGACAAACTGCCTCCAGTGGCGACTTTGGCATGCATGTTGCCCCGTGACTGCAGGGGTTGCGATCACAGGTCATAAACTGGCACAGCTGGCCAGCGTAAAGTGGGGGGCACTTGCAGAACCAGTCCTCTGCATCGCTAGAATGGTGCAGACACACAGGGACCCATACTGTAATTAAACCAAGAGCCGAAACATCATGTGGAGATGTGTGTGTGTGATACATGGGACTGGTTATAATGGTTGGAAATTGCGTGTCTCCAGATATTTGGATGAATAAAATCAGCACGTAACATGCACGTAGTAGAATAATAGAGCACACTTTTCCACCAAGATGGAAATATTGTACTAAAAAAAAAAGAAATTCCCAGTTATATAGTAATTATTGGGGCGTTGTCAAAGTAGGATATCACTTAATGGCCATCATCTGCAAGGGGTTTACGACATGAGGAAAACACGAAAAGTGAAGGCCCACCAAATGGAAACTACCAGGATTACAAGTAAGGTGATGATGATGATGACGACGACACCATCTCTGTTACGCACACTGTAAAAAATGTTGAAAAATGTTGAAAAATTGAGTGAATTCAAAATTTCAAGGCAATTCAACAAAATATTTAAAAAAACATTTCATGTGAAAAAATGTTCCCCCTGATTTTTAACAAAGAAATATGATTTTACAGAACTAATTCCCTTTGCATGTAACCTATAAGTGAAAATAATTTAGCAAATCGTTTTGGAGCAAACAACTTGCTTGTTGTCCAAACTAACATTGTTGCCATAAATGTGAAATTTGTTGCACCTTAAATTACTGTTTTAACCTCCCTGCCGCCCCCAAAAGTTGGTGTTTTTTTACAGTCTACACAGCCTAATATTGTCACGGTTGACATCGCGTTCTGGATCCAGTCAGAGAGAATGTGAATAAGACCAAACCATTTTCATTCGTGGCGGGGTTGTTGAAGGTTCACAAAAGTTGTAGGCAAACATGAGAGAACATTAATTCCCTTATCATCACTTGTATTCAGACGTAGACCAAAATATAAGAGATTCACGTGATGCACATGTCCTACCTACTGTATCGAATGCGCGTTTCATGCAAATCAATTGTGTATATCTTAAGTCATCCTGCTCACTAACACACAAACCACCAAAGCCAATGGGTGAAAACAATCGTTCTGGCTATCTGGATCCGTCTATACACGACCACATCATCCGTCCTTCCGCACTGAATCGTCCTTGCTTGGCAATAAGACAAACCAGAGCCAAAGTAATATGGTGGCAGAAGAGACATGTACCAAAGGTTTCCAGGCACAGATAGGAGGCGGCACTGGTGAGTTTCAGGACCATAAATTAATCATGTGCTTGGTGCAGCAACTCTGCAGGGTGTGTTTTTGCTCCTTGAGAAAGTGCCTTCCCGAAATGAAATATTTACATTCTGTCACCTGCGTAGTGCATTGTTAGACATGACTGAGTCTTCTACCAAAGAAAGGATTATTAACGCCCGTTTGTAAGATGCAGTGATACATAGCCGCATACTTTCGCTACCGCAGTACTACACATTAATTTCTAAATATTACAGATGTAAATTTGTCACAAAGATCAATTGTGCCTTCCAGTAAACAGGCACCGGTACATTCGTTCGAATGTCATCTGACGAGCTCTGAGAATCGATTAACAGTAAGTTGCATGTCAATCACTGAGAAATGAGTTACAAAAGCGCTCGTATGCCACTGTAATAAACTGTATGAGGACATATCATGCATTTCCGACTAGTAAACAAACGACTGGTCAAGCTTTGAACGGCCACGGCAGACGCCCCAATGTTTCACCGCATCAAATTCAACACTTCCATTTTTATATTGACCGACGCCACTATATTTTAATATTTACTGGTAAATGAGTGACTAACAATCTGGTCAACATCAAGTCCTTTATTTCCTCCCCCACCCCTCGAAAGGCTGGTGGCACGAGTGCAACTTCTTTTTTTTCTTTCTTTTTTTTTTTTTTCCATTTAAGTGTACCGTTGAGAAATTAGGTTGCCTGGGCGCCCAGATTGGTCTCAGTCTGGAGGCCTGATGGATGCTGGTACGTTCCCTCTCAGCCCATCACGTCCTGATGTGGTCCCTCACACTTCTCACATTCTGTCAAGTCTTTCCACGGATGAAACGCGGAGGACCTTTGTGGCCATGGAAGATTGGCATACTGGTTTGTCAAATGGAGGTCTGAAACGTAATTACCTTGGCCACTGGGAATATCATGGAAACGTAGCATTAACAGTGTAACATGGTCACTATCTTAAAAATAGCCAAAACAAACAAAAAATAAATTATACAAATGAAATAAATGCACATTTACCATGTGCCGGACAAAACTGTAGCGGCCAAACCAATGGACCAAACAAAAGAAAACAACAACAACAAAAACCTAATCCTGTTCATGACTTTCACTGCAAAAACATCACTTGCCTCCAGCTGTGCAGAAAGAAACTCAAAAAAGAAACAAGTTGACGAAATGCATTACCTCAAATGAAGCCCAAATAAATTGCCACAAAACGGAGCTCGACTACGCTGAGCACAAGAAGCCAGTTTGGAAACACTTTACTTTTAATTGGCCTGCTCCAAATCTGATTTTTGCGGTAACAAACAGTTGCTTCAATTTGCCTCTGTCGGCCACTTTGATGATGAAACCGAGGCCATTTTTAGAGAACAATCTAAATATGTTAAAGCAACAATAGAAAAACCTTTAAAATGTTATTCAGTGATTTACATAGATGTCATAGGGAGAAGAGCATCTCTGTCAGTCAGGAAGTCATTAGCACTGTCAATGCCTAACATTGCTCAACTAAATTAACTGTTGATGCTTGGTTCCGAATAACAAACTGCAATATAACAGTTTAGAAGAGTATTTCAGAAAATACATTCCACTTCTTCATTAAGATTGAGGTCGAGCTCTTTTGTAGAATACAAAACAGTCTCAAACCAAAGATGGGAACACCAGTTATTTATCAATCTTTACAATATTGCTCTTTCCCCCCCCCTATCAATACCTCCAAATAGGCCATCGCAGGTACACTTCAACCTACTCCAGCATGTTGCTGGATGCGTCTGTAATGGACTTCAGGTCGAAGCACAAGGTCCACAATGTAAGTAATATACAAGAAAAGCTAAAGTATGTAGCGGCCATGGCTCAGGATGTATGCCATGTCCAATTTAAAATCACTGTCCAGTTTGAGACCCAAGTTCGAGGCTTACCAGTTAAGACTCAGTTCGAATTGCACCAAGCACTCTGAATAAAAAAATAAAGCCAAAGCAGCAGGAGCATCGCCACACACATACTGGCGCACATACTGCCATCTTCAAAGCCTTTTTTCTACTTTTGTGATCTACTGCAATCCAAAATACAGTGGTATACTGTGAAAATAAATCACAGTAGATATGGTGTAAAATTTCCCACACCCACTGCTATCCTTTCGTAATATACTGTCATTCAAAATAAAGCACACAAAAGTAAAATAGGTGCACTGTATAATGGCAGTAAATTAGTCGTGTCCCTGATGATGCCAGTAATCAACTGCTATTTTACTGAGAAATTCTTTACAGTGTATCCTCCATACACTCTAAGAGGAACAGGAAGAATAAGATGTGTTGACACCTGCCTTTTGTAAAGGCCTTTCGCAGTAAATTACATACGGAACACTTGGTTTCAAGTGTTTGTTGATATGCAAACACTCATCTACAGGAAGGCACTGATGAGGTTCTGCTGTCATGCTAGTCATCTGGAAGAAGCAGTTAGCCCACATTATCCTTCGTTAAAAATGAAACGGAATCAATGTTTCTAGTGGATATCATTCAAAGACAAGAGCTGCTTTGGTATGAAACACTTGCCCTCCATTATTGTAAACAAACAGCGGGATACCATGACAATTGAGGGATCTGGCGAGAGGCGGGAGGATAAATCATTTCAACATCACCTCGCTCTTCCCTCACTGAATTTTAATACGCGGCAAGGAATAAAAGTAGAACTTGAGTTTATACGTCACATTCACCTGATGTACTCAGGCCTCTGTTTGAGCAGACGGCTCGACGACATTTCCCTGACCTCGTCCAGTCAGCTTTGGCTTGCCAGGCAGTGACGAAGGGCGACGTCTGCTGAACCTCCGACGGGGTTGTTTGAAACACACTGTCAAAGCAAAGCATCACTCACATGCAATTCCTTTAAGGAAGGAAGAACAAAAACAAAAAAAATAGGCTTTCTCAAAGGATCAGACATGATTCACTCTCTGCAACCACTCTTTGTGTATATCGAGACTAGTGCCCAAACATTTTTCTCCAAAGGCTGTACACAGAAAAAAATCAAAGGATGCGTGCGTGCCAATGTGACATTCTTCTCCTTGAGCTTTTTTTTTGTGTTAGATAATGAAACCGATTCATTGTTGGTTTTTTCCCTGAATAAATACCAAATGGACTAAAAATGTGTCCTTTGATTAAATCTGGCCTCAGTTTCAGTGCCTCACCCCGGTTTTCAAATTCCTTCACATGCACTATATCTGCGATTGGAGATATTGATCTGTGAATCGATTGCAATTGATTACTTGAATACATTGTTTGAGCCATCAGAGGTCCCACTGATGAAAAACAAAAGAAAGTGATGGTTTATCTGCTTGTACGATAAGGACAACTGTTGTTCTTAAATGCAAAAGTAAATAGCAGGGCGGGTGTCTCCTTGAAAGCATCTCTACCGATCACTGTCAGTAGTGCCTGCCTGGAGAAAGGCAGCACTTGCATTAAGTTTGGCCAACAACCATGAGTACCTTGTGATGGGGAAAATAAAGAGAGCTGATGTACTACCGAGTGAGTGACTTGCTGCATGCTGACTGCACGTGTTTCCATTTGAAAATGATAGTGTCAATGCATGTTAAATGTGCTTAAATAAGTGACATTTTCCCAACAGGAATTTGTATTTGATGAAATCCACAGACCAGTGACAATGGCCCATTCAATCATACCTCATTATAGATACTGATAAGATTTTAGAGCGACTGCACATTTAACTTACTGTGTGAGGCAACATCCCCAGCACTCTCTATTTTCAAATGATGAATTATTCATTCATTGAATTCTCAAAAATAGAATGAAGTTATCCTTCTGATCATTTTATCTAAATTTAATCTAGTGCAGTTCGTAAGGCTGGGTGATATGGCCTTAAAATAAAATTCCCCTGAATTGTTCATTTTTATCCCCCACTCAAATAAAAAGAGGGAGAAAATCATATAACATTATTCACAATTTGAGAGAGTGGGGGGCAAGAAAAATAAGCCTGTCCACAACATGAGGCTTTGGACATACCCGGTAGCCACCGCTAAAGTGAAAACCTTCTGAGAGGACTTACAATAGGTATAAAAAGGAATTTCAAGCCTATTATATTCAGCCATGAAAGGTTTATTTCATGATGCTGTCATGTTTGATGAACTTCATGATGCTCTTAATTGTCAAGTCAAACCACTGGAAGTGGTCGGGGTAAAAAAATGATACACTGCAATTGGCCTTCCACCAGGCTCCTTTTTTGTCAAATGTAAAACATCCATCCATCCATTTTCTAATCCGCTTATCCTCATGAGGGTCGCGGGCGTGCTGGAGCCTATCCCAGATGTCCTCGGGCAGTAGGAAGGCTACACCCTGAACTAGTTGCCAGCCAATCGCGGGGCACACATAGGTAAACAATCATTCGTGCTCTTTCAAAGTCGAGGGACAATTTAAAGTGTTCCATTAACATGCCATGCATATTTTTGGAATGTGGGAGGAAACCTGCAGGCACGGGGAGAACATGCAAACGCAGCACAGGAAGGCTGGAGCCAGAATCGAAACCTGAACCTCTTACACTGTGAGGCCGACATGCTCCAGCATGCCCGCGACCCTTGTGAGGATAAGCGGATTAGAAAATGGATGGATGGATGTTTGTGCTCATTTTCTGGGGCTGCAAATCTGAACCAACTCCATATAACTGCTGAAACATATCCTTATTAGTAACAAAACCAAAGAGGGGACACAATTATTCCTTTTAAAAGTAAATTAATTGTGATCCCCACCCAAAAAAATTATCATTAATTGAATCGAATAATCACTCGAACAAAATGTTTCAAACAATGAGTGGCACTTTGAGAAGATGGTGGCAGCAATTTAATTTTTAGTTTAAGCGCCACACTGAAAGAAACAATGCCAGGAGCAATTTAATTAGCCACCTGAATGTTTGGGATTTACGGGCTGCACATTACATTCACTGTTTTTCCTCCTCGCTGCATTCTTACCTTCTACAACACATAACTTAGTGAATCAATCGGACACTCAAATGGGCAAATGGGATAACTCAGTAGCTTTTGTAGATATTTAGCAGAGAACAACTATAGCGCGAATAAGCACATGACTAAGGCACCGTGTGACATCAACTGGCTAATATGCTTAATTATCTTATTAGGAGGCACAACTTATACTTGCCAACTGTGAGTTTGAAGAGCACAAAACTTTAGCTCTGCTCTGTGTGAGGTAGGCACAATCAAAGGACGAGTGCCTCTTAACCTCACAAATCATACTCTATGTGTGCTTTGTGCAATAGCTGCTAATTGCAAAAAAAAAAGAAAAAAAGACTGGATTAATGTGGGATGGCTGGACCTATGCCTCAGCAAGTTGCCAGGCAACAAGCAGAAAACTGTTGTTGGGAACCGTTTTCCCAACTGTACTTTAAACATTGATAAAATAATAGTACACTATCCCCATTAAAAACAAAAACAAAAAAACACACGCCAGCTGGTTGCAATGCTTTTGATCTTGCAAGATGATAAAAATGCGAGAATACTCTGTATTTTTACAATTCATAGGCAAGACGACAAGGTCCAAAACATTTCAGAACGTGCGCAATCGTGTCAAAACATCATCCATGCATCCCTTTTCTCGCGAGTGGTTTCATGAGGGTCACAGGTAACTGGAGCTCATCCAAGCTGACTGATCAATGACATGTACAGTCAATGTACGAGTATGACAAAAATTGTCTTTTAAATATGATTAAAATATGTATATATGTGCAAAACATATTTCATTTTTCATAATGCATTTCTCCATGCATGTACTGTACATATACAGGTTTCACAGAAAAACCCAAAACAAAGCAGAAGACAAAATACATCCATCCATCCATTTTCTGATATCCGTTTATCCTCACAAGGGTCACGGGGCGTGCTGGAGCTTATCCCAGCTGTCTTCGGGCTTTCGGCGGGATTCACCCTGATTTGGTTGCCAGCCAGTCGCAGGGCATGTACAGACCAACAACCATCCGCGTTCACACTCACACCAAGGGACAATTTAGAGCGTTATATTAACCCTCCACAGATGTTTTTGGAATGTGAGCGGAAACCGGAGTACGTACCCGGAGAAAACCCACGGAGGCACGGGGAGAACATGCAAACTCTACACAGAAAGGCTGGACCTGGAATCGAACCCAGCACCTCTACACTGTGAGGCAGACAGGCTAACCACTGGTCCACCGGGCCACCCAGTTTATTTATATATATTTTTTCAATCAATCAAGAGGCCACTCAGAGTGCAGGCGACAGTTATCCATCCCCATGCTACGGTACAAACATGTGTGTATGTATAAACATTCACATGTACATTCACATACATGAGTGACAAAATTAGTGTATTGAATTAAATACATGTTTCTCTAGTGTGGGAGGAATGGAATACAATGGAGATTCAAACCTGGACCCCTTGACCGCATGGCAGTCGCTCTAACCACTAATGTACTACACTGTCATGGAAAGATTCAGTTTTTTTATTGACTTTTAATTTTAATATGCTATTGTGCTCCAACAAAAGACAGCAACAGTGAAAGCTGCAACCACCTGTTCCTGCAAAAGACTCGCTGCATGCCCACACAAGCGTACAAACACCAACAGCAGATCTCCCAGCAGGACGCATACTGAAGAGACATGTGGGAGTCAAACTCTACTCGCTAGCCTGTTCTCGATCAATGAAATTGGCTGGTGTGAGTTACCATATAGCCACAGTACCATGATCTAGTCAAATACAGTACTCAAATTTATGCTTAAACAGAAAATGACAAATTTCTAAACTATCACAATGAAGAAATGATATTTTGCTTACAGAGAGAAGATTTTTATAGATCAAACAATATTTCTGTTTTCATTTACAGTACATACAATGACCTGGCGTCCAATGCATTGAAGACGAGATTTATAAATGTCACACGTCAGACATCAGAATGCCTTTGGCATTTCGCGATGACGTTAGTAAAAAGCCAGATATGCAAAGATGCCCACAACAGAATATGCTCCCGTTTGACAGTGATATGGAATAAACAAATTCTGGTCAGGTGAAACCGCGATCGGCCTTGTCATCCGATTGTCTCACAGCTGTGCAGCCAAAGGCGAGTAAGAGAGCTCCGTGAACTCTGACTGACCTGTATGGTGCGTGTCGTACAAGAAACTGCATTCATGTGCATCCATCACACTGAGATAATTGCGAGACCGCCACTTTAACACATGACAAACCACTAGTACCGCAAAGCCATCACATCCTAATTGGTATTCTCCGAGCCTTTTCTTATCACAATAATCAGGGCGCCCGCTTTCATTTCCTGTTAAACAAATGCAAATGTTAATAGATAGTGTCATAACAATGAACAAGTCATTTAAAGCACCTATATTCTGGATTAGCCAAGGGGAAAGAGCGTCACAGGTCATCTGTGCAGTCTAACAAAGAGGGTCAAAATTGCGAGCAAGTGAGGTGTGATCGTGTTCTGATGAGCTGAGATGGCTCAACACAAAGGCAGATGGAATCAGATTACAGATCAATTTGGGAAATTAATGTCACCTCACTCTTTCCCCTTTTTGTATTTAGAACACGGTATCTCATATAATATCACCTGAATATAAATTATATGCTTTTAGAATGAGTCAAGTTCTGTTTAAGTGTGGCGACGAAAAATAAGTGTCATTTTATTAAAACTATAACTTACACACGGTAATATTTAGAATGTGTAACGGGAATGGAGCATAATTTACTGTAGGAACCACTTTGGGAATCCAAAATTGAAACCCCAAAACTGTATTACACAATATGTAGTCTATTGAGAGACCTAAGCTCAAGAAGCTGCTATTACCTCCCTACCAAATTCAACAGCTTTTTCAACCAAACGTTATTTGGGACTTATCAATCATCCGATGCTGATCAGAGTTGTGATTTCAGGTTTTGGTGCGTCTCAGACAAATTTAAATTGAGTGTGTGTAATATATTTGCTGGCAATAATGATGCTTGACTGATTTTTTTTTTTTTTTTTGCCACTGGGCAATTAAATTATCTTGAAACCTGTGCTCCATTGTCAGTGTTTTAAGTAGTTGATGATTGTGCTCTTTTAATTAACGCATGTTCCAGTTAATGAGAACGGTTAAGTACAATCAGTCGAGCTCAGGAGTCTTCATGAGCGTGAGGTTATTATTTTATTTTCATTATTATTCTACCGAATGTGTTTATAAATGTCAAGCCTCTCACTTTACTCTGTATATAAAAAAAGTGATCTTAAAGTAATTGAGGGCAGAGAAGCAGTACTACGCCGTGGACGGAGAAAGTCAGGTGGACCATCTTCTTACACTTGGATTTTTCCCGTTGTATGTTTCATCGAAAAGGAAAGACATAAGGATGGTTTGGCCTCGGCAGATGTCAGTGCTTTATTGTGTGCAGTTCTACTTTGTTATTCAGGAGCAGGGTGAAGCAATTTGCAGACTTAACTGATTTTGACAAACCTTTGAAGAAGGAGCATGTGCCAAGAAATCGAGAGAGGAGATTGTTTTTTTTCCCTCCGCACATTTTGCGTTATCGTTATAAGACACGCAGATGTGTGCAAATGGAATAGACGGGGTGGATAATTGGGTGCTAATCAAAGTTTAATTTTGTATTGATTTAAAAAGTGGCTTTCACTTGCAAAAGCAACGGAGTAATTACCTGACACAGGTCCCTCCGTTGCGACAGGGAAGGTGCTGGCAAACAGGTGGGTCACAGTTCTTGATGTTCCTCCCTCTCACCGCCTCACCCACCAGGAAAATCTCCTTTGAGTTGACCTGAAGTTGCCGGATACATCCAATAAATCCTCCTTTTGCAAGACCGTCTTGCAATTCCCAACGGGAGGACGCAAGCCCAAGAAAAATAGGCCCAAATGTTCCCTGCAAAAACAACAACAACCAAAACAATCAGAGCAAAAGATCCCTTACTCTCTCCTATCATTTACATCCAGCTCACTAGTGTAACCCTTGATGTTAATTTAGGCTTCTCTTCGTGACTTCTTTATTGCCATACATTGCAGATTGATGCTGATATGAAGAAGTAGACGATTGCATTTTATGTTGCTGTAATTGTCCATTATGGTTAATAAGTCATCCTAGTCACGGAATGGGCACATTTGATATTTATATTGTTGGAAAAGTATATAAAACACGAGTGCAAATACTTCCGTCACATATTCTACAAATTATGGATTTTAGATGGGGACATTAATTATTGTATTCAGAGATGTTTTTATTCAGTTGGACTGATGTGAGTTGTGAACTTCTCCGAAGGAGGCTTTTGAGGAGTCCATTTTTTTTTCATACTTGGCCATTAGAATAACATTCCCATTATTATTTTTTATTTCTTGCCTTTAAGTTTGCATCAGGAAATTAACTTGAAAAATCAACAGTCTTCCTATTCAATGTGTTGAGTGCCGTCACTCATCCCGAGGACAAAGTGAATGGGGGATAAGTGTGGTCTGAAACAGTGAAATATGTGTTTAGAGGGACAGCGGCAAATGAGTCTCTTTTGCAGATGCCGACTATTCTAATGATCCACAATGCTATCAGTTTGAAGCTCATAACAGTAGATTTGTGAGAACGGGTACTTGGGATTGAACTACTTCATTTTTTGTTGTTGTAGATGACGCTAAGGTGATGATAGTCGGGTTGACTTAGAATAGATGATGTCTTCCGTCTTTAGTTTCAGTCGTCAAACGCGCCTCCAAAAAAAAGTTGAGTCGCTTACTCGCCTGCTTTCCTCGCTTGCAAAGTCCACACCCCTGACTCGCTCATCCAATCGCATCCGGATATCTTCCTGGCTCGGAACTTTAACCCTAACTTATGAAACTCATTGCAGGGTTGCTACAGTATGTAAGCAAAAAATAAATACAAATAAAAAATAACATTCAGGAGGTGTGAATGCTTTGCAATAATGCATTGTAGTAAACCTGCAGTTGTTGGACAAGTGATTACGTATTCACTCACTGGAACTGCTTTGGCATGCAGTTGGCAACATTCTTAAAAGGGGTGTAGAGTAGCCTTAATTGTTTTCAGCTTGAGAAAGAAAATAAATCTGTCACCCAGATCATCATATTTTTGGTAGAACCAGAAACTACATAAAATCCATGTTTTGTTTGATTTAACACGTATTTATTGGCCATCCTGCGTTACATTAAACTTGGGTTTAATTGGATTCAATACAGCCCTTAGAAGCTCAAAAATTACAATACTGAATGGAAGATGGGCTGCAGTGACTTTTGTTTCTTTCTTCTGTCAAGAAAAGCCTGTGTCAATTTTTTTTCTATTGCACCCTTCGCCTCCACATATTAAAAACCTTTTAGTCGAGGATCAAACAATGCAATCCATCTCATCCTCACTTTTCTCATACACAAACATCTGTCTTTTGAACTTTGGATGAATTAGATTTTTTTTTTGCCAATGTTTCACAATTCTTTTCCATTTTTCCTTCACAATAGTTGAACAGCATAGCACTAATTCATTCCTGTTTTTACATTAAGATGCTCAAAAGGCACTGTACCGCTCATTGACTTGTATGTGTTAATTAACAAAAAATAATTAAAGTGAATGACATCCCCAGACCACCTGATCTTTCTTATAATTAAGATGATTAATGAGAAATGTGGTAAAGCGAGGTGATTATGAAGTTTGCAATTCAAAACGGACAGAGAATAGTGAATTAAAAAAATATATACCACCGATAAATGCTAATTTTTAGAGGGCATATACTTTGAAATTCCAATCTCTATTTTCATGCGTTATAAGAAAGTTGATGTTTTATTTGGCATCGCGGTGTTGTTGTGAGTGCCAGGATCGCACAAACAATAAAAATAAATCTCACTGGCAGCGTCTCTCAGAATAAGTCATTGATATGTATTGTCGGTCTCAGTAAAAGAAAAAAAAAAAAGGAGGCATTCACTGACGATAAACATCTTTATAGACAAACAGACCATTGTGGGAATTGATGCATTTCACAGAATGAAATGTTCCTGAGCTGAACAGTGTGAACATGTCACATTGGAGTTTTTATGAACATGATAACCCTCGACTCTCGAATATCATTCATCCTGACTTGATGCTGGCGTTTCTGCCGAGGTGCAATGGAGTGCGGCATTGAGGCGCGTGGCCAAATAATCTTTTGAGATGATGGCTTAATGCCATCAGATGTCATCGACACAACAAATGCACCACTTGAAAGTTTACAAAGTCAACAAAGAGTTCCGCAGGAGCATGCATATATTAAGATCCACAAAATAAATCTATCACCCTGATAATTTTGGTGAAACCAGCTACTGCTTGAAAGTCATGTTTTGTCTAATTTAACTCATCTCGTTTGCCCGTCCTTCATAACAGTGCCTTTAAAACTTGGGGTAGTACACCCCAAAAACTGCTTCGGGGGAGACCAGCAAAAGAAAATTGGCACATTGTTCGAATATGACCCAGATACGAGAGAACGTTTTGCCATAGCTTACTGGCATCTGGCTCCAAGTCACCACTAGATCCAAAATAACATTGCTGAATAGACGATATGTCAAAATAATTTTAGAACAGTTTCCAGCAAACCTTCCGTAAATCAGTTCCTGAGAGTGTTTTGACTTGATGCATTTGGAGAGGGAGCGCGCTTTCCGAACCACGAGAGCTGCATGTATGAGAAGTAACCCTTATGTCATCGCATCACAATTTGAGTGTGCTTAACCTGTCTGTGAGCTGAATCCATCCGAAGCATGTACTAATGTAAGATTCATGAGTGTGTAAGTGGACTCAGAGCATCGCATGCCGTCTTTAAAACAAGTCTCCTGCAGCCCCTGTCCTTGGCAGGAGTTACCTCCTGTTATTTATGTGGGGTGGCTGGCAGAGAAGTCACTCCCTTCAGACGTTGTTTAACTGGGGGCACAATTGTCGGATTACGACTTTGAGACTCCACCAGGTTTACAAGTGGGCACCCCCCTGCTTTAGTGGTGTTTCATTCATGAGCCCATGATATCACCGAGAGATTTAAGTGGACGGCTAGCATTCTAGAAGTGCTCTCTTTACCCGTGGGGTCTTCCCAATATAGCTCTGCCCACCCTCTCTTATATCATTATGGTTTCACCATCGCTCTTTGCATTGCATCACCATCGTTCCTCTTTATCCACAGCCGTCTAGATGCCTTCTCTGCCTGCTTTGAGATGTCATTCACCCTGTTCTTCTAACCAGATTCTCCCCCAGTGCTCTCCAGACTGACTATCAAGGTAAGCATCTGCAACCAACCTCCATGAATAGATTGAAGGCTGGCCACCATCTCTGCTAGCTTCCGAAGATGAAGGACTGGGATTTCTCCATCTTTTGCGTACACCCATGGGCCCGGAGAGGTACTGAAAGTTTCTTTTTCTTAATTTGAACGTTTTATTTACCCCATCTGCTTCTGTTCCTTTGCTGGCACATTGTCTTTAGGTTCCCTCAAGTCACCTCTTTCAGGGTCGGTTTTCATCTTCCTGATAGAAGAATCATGCCAACTCCGCACAGGAAAATCTGAATCCGTCCTCTGGACTATGAGGAAGATGTGCAAACCAGTCGTTCACCGTAATGCCCAGCAACAATATTTTGGATAATAATGTTTTGACTCATGACAACCGAAACCATTTTTTGGAAAGGAGTCTGGAACGGGTTAATGCCTTTATCATTCATTTCAAGGAGAAAATGAGTGTTTTGAGCTCCAAGCGTGGTCACAGAACAAAAGAAGCTATTATCTGACAAAACCATTGAATATTATTTTATCCATAATGCAACATGATATTAACACAGACAAAAAAACATCCTCAAATTAGAAAACCATAAATCACATTAACGGCGGTGCAGCACATTGAGCCTGCGGGAAGGTCAAGCGCCTTTATGTGCCTTTGAAAAGGAAAAAGAAAATTATTCACCTAAAATTAAATACGAGCGCTGTTAATCAAACTAATGAGGCAGACCAGCTAGATGAGCAGGTCAAAACCAGCCTGGTGCTAATTTCATTACTTGTCAAAAAATTTGTCACAGTCACACGCGATCACAAAATAATGTGCAGGCAACATAGAATGGCACGAGCTTTCTTGTTTTCAAGATGCCTTTCTCAGCAGTCATTTTGAAACAGCTTAATACAGTTTTAAATAATTGAATCGATCCATTTTCCTTGAAGCTTTTGGAGAGGGGGGTTCCTGCAACTATACGTACAATACCATTTTAGGTCTGGACAAAATAAGATGCTGTCCAGATTACACTGTTGTTTGAACATTTATCAAGATGTATGTACATGAACAAGGCCAAATAATAAAGAACACCCAAGTGGTGCTCCAAGGGGTGGAAGGTACAGGGAGGTTACATTACCTCCGACATGGGCAGTGACACAGACTCCTGGAGACGATGAGCCGGGCCATTATTTACTGCTATTTCAATCATACATGACCCTGCTTGTTTGCTGGTGGGCAGATTGTATCTGTTCAGAGGAGAGAGAGAGAGAGAAAAAGAAAGAGGAAGAGGTTTGTCAGACAACGCTCTACCAACAATATTGCACCATAAATCCAGCAATGCATGAAAATATTACGCAGCGCAGAAGGAGTAATGCAGCTACTAATGTGACCATGGAGACTGCACTATAAAAACTGGCTGGGTATACATTACACACTATTTTACAACAAACTTTATGCACTGCTAGATTGGGTATAGAGAGCAATGGTGCATTTGGAGCTCAAGCGATACCCGAAAGCCAAGGACGGGCAAACCAATGCTAAAACAATTTCTAGTCTTGGGATGATATTGAGATATAACAACGGTTTACGAGATCATCATGTACAATACAAAATATGCTATCACTATCCAATAACTGAAAAACACAGTGCTCATTATGTCATTCGGGATGAATTAATGATAAAAAAAAATGGGGCACAAAGCAAATATACATTATAAAGCTAATGAGTGTGAGGACAATTTGATAATCCGACCCTCTCTTAGCATCTCAAGGGAAATATACATTTGTACCAGTCATTAATGTTGCAGTCACAATGTTAAGTAGCTGGTCTACTTGTGTCATAAAGCAGCTTGGCAAAGTCAAGTGATTCCCGCGCTCCCATTCATCATTTGTACATAATATGCAATAAGAGGGGTGTGCATTATATATGAGCTTCTACAAACTATGCCACACACATTTTAAAGACGCTTCTGTTCAGAGTAGTGCCTCGTTGCGATGCACTTTTTAATTTTAGTGTGTCTGATAACACAGATAAATAACACTGGTCAATACATTTTAAATACTCTTTTTTTTTAAATATCAGAGATGTAAGTACCGGTAAATATTTTCTTCGATTATTATTATTTTTTGCATTAATTCTGACTCTGCCCTCGTTTTATTTTGGCACATTAGGTTGTAAGACTAATAATGATAGTAATAATAATAATAATAATAATAATAATAATAATATATAGTATATTTAAAAAATATTCATGAATTAAGGTTTAGTTTCAGAAACAGTTCAATTGTTTTCATGCATCTATAAATTATGGCATATATTCAAATCCTTATTGTTCAACCTTTTATAGATCAAACTAAAAAAAAAAAGAATCAGAAGAAAACAACTCAAAATCCTGATGTGCCCCCCCCCAGCCCCCTCAAAAATAGACATTTTTACAAGTAAGCGTCAAAAATACAATGAGGGACCCATAAAGCAACCTTTGATTAAAATTTGTCGTTTGATTAAAGAAGTTCAAAGTCATTTAATATACATAATTTGTACATTTTCTTCAAGTAGCGCCATATTGAGAAGATGTAAGGCTGACTGCATGAATGTCATTGCCATGGCAACCCCCGATCACTGACGTAGATAATCTATTATGATGGTGGAACAGCCGGGACGCCTCTGACATCGTTACAAAGAGTTATGTGCCATGTATGAACAAACACACGTCATGTTTATTTGATGACATAATGGGAAAATATATTTACAATACAGACGTGTGTTTGGAGTGTTAAGTCCTGGCAGTAGTGTGGGATACTGACTAGCTTGCCTGTCTCACATTCAGCGGTGTGGGATTTTTTTTTCTTCTCTTAAATTCCATGGCCTGACACAATCTTGAACAGATTTGTTGAATGAATAAATACATTTGAACCAAAAGGTGACATCTTTACAGCCAAGTGGCTCACATAGCAACTTTTATTTCCCACTTAATGCACTCCTCACAACCACGCTGAGATGTCTTCTCGGGGCATTTAAATCGATCGGAACTGCGTTCGCCCATTTCGGAGCATTCATTCTCATTCCTCCTGTCCAAGCAATAGCCCCTCCCAATCCAAGAAAATTACTAGGTCGTCACTTTTCCGCATCACAAACTGAGGCGCCATCTCTGTACTGCCCCTGCAGACTCAACATGCACCCTCTTTCTCAGAAAAGCCACCAGTGAATCACTGTCATCTTTGCACCGGAATTTGGGAGAAGTGGCTCATTTCACACTCTGAGTCTCATTCACTTGAATGAGAGGTCTCCAGCCACCAGAGCGGAGCGTCCTTGCTTCTCCGGCCCGACTGTTGTAGCTCCTGCCTCGAGGCTGACGGTGGCCCCGGCTTTGGACGCCACAGAGTGAAGAAGGCAAGCTGTTGATTCGGCGACGCGGCTAAATGGATGACAGTGATCTCATTCTGAATGACTGAATGGCGGTGAGCTTTGTGTGCCGCTGGCGAAATCACTGTCACGACTTTAGTAGATGATACGCGCGATGTGAAATGTTACGGGGAAACCTCACATGCTGCGTGCCGCCATCAGGTGCTGTTGAAAAAGCAAGAGAGGCCGTGTGCAGTGTGGTGCCGGGTCAAGCGGAGTGGTGTGTGGTGTTGGGCTGTTTGGGGACTAATGGAAAAGAAAAATACCTACCAAAGCAACTCATATTTCATCAGAAATTTGATTGCCATTGTGCCAAAGGTAATATTGTCACTGTCAAAAGCTTATAATAGCATTAAATTCCCCCCTTTTATATATACATAAAAATTGAGTTTGGCAAAAACAAACATATTCATGCTTTGCAATTGCTTAGGGAGAATACCATACTGGAAAACACACACGATTTATGCATAGATATATGTGCATGTTTGATCATTAAACCAGTGAACTATTCAGTAGACAGCTACTGTATATACAGTATATGTCTATATTAGTAATAATTTCAAGCACTTCAAGGCACTTCCACGTCCACAATTCAAGCGCATTTCACATCTTGAAAAAGTCACTTCAGAATTGTTCGAGCAGTTTCCTTTCAATCTTTTTTTTTTTTTTTGTATTGCGTCTGCGAACGTTGCAAACATGCAACCCCATGAGACTCAAAGAGCATTTTCGCTAAGCAAACATGATGATACAACTTCACTCGTGAGCGCTTGGATGCTCCAACCACGCTCATCTACATTGGTCTTGCTCGAAGGCACAAATGACTATTCATGAAGATGACTTCTTTACATCATCCGGTAGCCACATGGCGGAGGAGAATAGTTCCCCTGCAGGTGCTCACCACCCCCATCTTCCTCATTCCCCTCATCCATGCAACTACGTCATGCAAGCATGCACTCGCAGGTTGTATCAGTCGGTACACCTGCAGAAACCGGTGACGTGTCATACAAGAGCTGTGTTGAGCGTTCTGCCTTTACAAACATACTCTCATATTCTTTATTTTAATTGCTGCGCCGTCATGTTGTGTGCTATTTTGATTGATTGGCCATTTGCAGCATATGTGGAATTAAGAGTTGATCATGAATGGACCAATATTGTCCATTGACGGACAACAAGGTGTCAGAGCATCACTATTGGCAATAATAACAACAACAAAAACAATATTACATAATAATTCCATGACAGAAATTAAGACCAAAAAAAGCATCTTAAAATAACAAAACATACTGTTGTAAGAGTGTCACTTTAAAATCGAGTGTTCTCCTCTTTGAAAAGGGACCGTTTTGTTCCAGTTCTTTTGGAACAAATCGTATCATGCAGCTGTTCCTAATGTTGTGGACTCTGAGGGTAAAAACACGAGCGCACACCAACAAAGACATGATTACTCAAACAAAAGAGAAAAAGGCACCGAGTAATTTCTTCCCTTGTGCACCATTCAGTGTTCCGTCTCGCAGGACCGACAGCAGCTCCATTTGAGGTAAACAAACAAATATGTGTGAATATTTCATTTTCTCTAAGTACACACAACCACAATATGGCACTGATTATTTACACTCGCTCATTACTTATGCATTGCTTCATCTGGCTAATGCTCTAATCATAGGTTGTTGATTTTTTTCTTTTTGTCATCTCAGCCATCCTCATTTGGGCTCTCTGCTGCGTGACTGATTCAGTGCGACCGAGACACTTTGCCTCTCACATGAAATTATTGTTTAGGGATTGCATTCGAGTATTTTCGGCACCGCACCCTGACACAGAAGTATTTAATAAAGTTGTCATAACGCTCCTTTTTGAACACGCCTCCTTCACGGTGCCCTACAGATAATTAATAATAACACCCGAGCATTAAAATGTTACCGTTGCATAAAATACATCTGAAGGCTTTGGCGACAGATGGCAGTAAAACGCTGCGCACAAAGCCTTTGCAATACTTACGAGCAGCTGATGAAGGCTTATTATTCTAATCATATTTCATAAGCTTACAAGAAGCACACCATAATGTGGAACCTGTTAGTGGTTGAATTCATAATTTGCAGCTCACTTAGCGCCTCGCTCTCTTTGTGGGAAGAGCGAATGTTCTCGGTGGCGTTTCATACCTGCGAGCAGGGAGTGTAAATAGGTCGCATGCATTAAATGTAGGAGGAAGACAGCCGGCACCTTGGAAGAGAAATTCACCAGATTTGACTCCCACTAATGATCGTGTATCATTTTCAATCATATCACAACACAGCTCTTAAATTACTGTTATACTATGGACTTCGGTTATCTCAACTTCATCGACATAACTGAACACTTCTCTCACTGTTCTGGTACAGTGCAGCATTTGTTTTGGTCGTTGTACAACACACTGTATGTGATTAGCAATTTGTTCAGGTTCTACATCGTAGCAGGGTAAAAACGTGGATGGTTGGTGTGTAAGGTCAATTCAAGTCAAGTCAAGTCAACTGTATTTATAGAGCACTTTCAAACAGCCATCGCCGCATACAAAGTGCTGTACATGGAGCAATTTAACATATACAGTAAAACAAAGGTGAGCAGTGCCGGGCTGCTGCTGTTGCTCTTTTAGTGAGGGAGACTACAGAATATGGACAAAAGTCCCAGAACATAAAGTCCCAGAACATACCTTTCAATCATCTGATGAATCAATGAGCTCAGCTATTGGCATTTGTCTCCGAGTTCTACGAGAGATCAATGAAACACCACCAAGACATTTAGGATAACCTCCCATTTTTGGGATTTTAAATAATCTTCCCCCTTAAGAAAAAAAAAATCGGAAATAGAATTAATCTGTGCTTGGATTAAACATCTGAGATCATAGCTCCATCAGTTCAATTTTGATGGCGCTCATCCTCATTGAGGTTCCATTTCGAGCTCATCATATTTTATCTCCTGAATATTGACTGGTAACGTTCTTTGGTGGCATCACAAAAGTCTCCCACAGAAAAGCGAGAGAAAATGAAAAACAGTCAAGGAAATGTATCGTCGTGTTCAACACAAGGTCGCTAAAGGCATGCTTGGATGTCTAGTGTGAGCGAACCTTGTTACAACCTTTCGGATGTGCAAGAGGAGAAATGATGTGCAAGGAGGACTTCTGATGTCTCACTTCACAAATGCAAAAAGTGCAACCTGTCTTGCTGCCCGAAAGAAGACCAACGCAGTCCAGATTTGCACTGACAGTATGTGTCCATTAAAAAAAAATCACAATGTGTAATTAACATACAGTATACAGGTAGTATTGCTCATACTGTCAGAAACTGTAAAATGGGTAACGTTCTTTCAAAAATTTAAATAAAATAAAATAACGAGTGATCATTATTTCACAGTTCTGCCACAGTGTGTAAATGTACCAGCACGAGCACCTCATTAAAATAAATGCTACTCCTTTATTAATCATGAAGTGATTAAAAGCCATTTGGAGAATTCAAAAGATAGCTTGTGCCAATTGTTGTAGCCAGAAAAGGTAATCAATTGTCCTTTTCTAATTAAAACTCCACATTGCAAAAGGAATCATCTGCCCATTATTCATTGGGACCCTAATTACAGTCGTGATTACTTTAGTTTTGACTTTCCCCTAATCCGGGTTTATAGTGGGATTTGTTTGTATGGAGGATATGTCGCTTTGCTTCCAGAGTTGCATTGGCCGCACGTGGTGTGAACCATCATGCCACTCATTTTCTGTCATGCTTATCCTGTTCAAGGTCATGAGGGGACTGCAGGTCAATAACACATGATCTTAAATTGCGTATTTTGCTACTACATTGCATGTCAGGTTAGTTTCTGGGTAGTGGCGGCACTTGTGTTGTGCCGGAACCTCTGAACTGCCAATCAGACATGTTAATCATCATGTAAATAAAAGCTAACATAAAAGGGCCTCGGGGAAAAATGTGGAGTTTTGTCATTCGTGTCTAAAAAGCAAGGAGATCTCCAATTCCTCAGCACAGAAAAAAAGTTATGAGGAGCATCACTCACAGACACTTCAAATCAAAGGTTATGAGCATTTTAAAACACACGGAGACATAAAGGTCAAAAATATCATTTGTAAACCTGCTCTGTTTCACTCATTTTTTTAAATAAAACAAAGAATTCAAACTATGACGCTAAGGTGAATACTGTCTAGGAATGCTTCGAATAGTATGTTGGCTTGCTTGCAAGCTATCGAATTTTATGCTAGAAACAAGCCCAATCCAGAGTTTCTGCTCTGAATCAGTGCTCATAACGTTGCACATATTCTTTCAAACTTCCATACTACAATCAAACAAAAGAGTTTGTGTGTTTTATTTACCATCACCTACTGTCAAAGGGAATGATAAAGCTGTGATTGATTACAAGATATAAAGTATATGTTTTGAGATATTTGGTGCAAGTAAGTCAATGACCTGATTTAACATTCACATATTCTTGTTCATACTCTCTTTCAATAAAGCGACGGGCATGTGTGAAATTCACCCGCATTTGGCTTGTGTGCACGCCATGTTGTGCAATAATATAACAGCGCAGTGGCGGCCTTTTGTCTTGACCCCTGTAATGTTCTATTAGAGCTGTTCAAAACAAAAGTGCTGGAGAAAGGCATTAGAGCAAGAAAGGCTATTCAAGGCAATTGTGTATTTCAAATCTCCTGTTCACATGCACAATGTGGATTCTTTCATGAGATACAACATGTGTTGTGGCACCATTTCACTCGGAGTTTGTTCGGAATAGTGCACAGAAATAAACACAGGTGTCATATTGACAGTTTTAAACCGACAACGCTAATCAAAAACATTTGCTACAAAAGCTCCTTGCAGGTAAAACCCTTTTAGTGGAAAAGAAAGGGAACAAAACGGTGTATTCAAGTACAGTATATTTAACTGCCACGACGCGCTGCCAGATCCTTGACAGCAAAAGCTGAACATGTGTGCAAATGTGAACTTCAGAAAATGTGTTTTTTGCACCAAAACTGTGTTGATAGACTCGAAGGAAGATCGCAAACCTCGGAGCAGGTGCAACAGCTGTCTACATCACCCACCAGAGGGCTTTTAATGTCATTTAAATAGACCCTCCACGTTGTTTAATGTGTTGATTTGCACTCATCCTTCCAACTACTTGTGGGAGCAATTATGTCATTATAAAAACGGCAGCGCATAACAGCCCAGCGTGGATAAGCAGCGAAGAAAGCGAAGAGCCTTTTTCCTTTGCAGCGCTTGCTGGGATGTTAATCCAACGCACTCTCATATCAATGACGGAAAAAGGTTGACTCATTCTGGCATTTCTTTCACGACACACGCCATATCTGACCCACAAACAGGTCATCGCAGGTTCTGCGATGTGTTTTGCCAACATCGTCTGGCCACTGTCTCTCAATTGTGTTGGCTCCCACGATAATTTGCTGTGTTGTGTGTACATTTGATGGAGGATGGCTTTTGTCAACGTAAGCTTTCACACATGCTTCAAATGCAGTGGCGGGTTTTAGTGCGGTGACACACACACTCACCTCAACTCAATTGTATTTATGGAGCACTTAAAACAACCACCGCTGCATAGAAAGTGCTGTACATGGAGCAAAAGTAATTCATACAACAACAAACAAAGAAACAAAGAATCCAAAACTTAATGACAAAACACAGTAGAAACCACAAAAACACCAAAACAAAAAATCATCGCATGCTGAGTGAAGAGCCACAGAATCAAAATGAGTTTTAAAAAGATCAGCAAGGGTGCTTGGCGAACGTTCATTGGAAGGTTATTCCAAAGGGAGGGACCAGCACCGGAAAAGGTTCAAAACCCGTCCGAGCCTCCGCTAACATCTCGGTACCTCAAATAGTGTCTGGCTCGCAGAACTCGCGAATGTACTTGTAGCATTTCATGCTAATGATAAACCACTTAAATGTCGAACTTAAACCATGTTATAGACTCATTTTGACATTTTGTTTTGCATAAAAACAGTAGGACAAAAATTTTATTATGATGGAAGGGGACTTTTGTAATAAAAGGGAAGTGGTCGAATATGCGTGCGATCGAGCAATTAGTCATTTCATTATTTACAGTCAGAGGAGTATGAAGTGAACTGTGTAAAGAGCCGATTAACTCTGTGAGGCCAATTCACATGCTAGAAAAGCAGGTCGTCACTGCTCAAACGGAACCGCATGACGCCAATGTAAGCATTTGCATATGAATGCAACCGTTCCACGATTAAGGCTAAAAGGAGGCCCAAGCACAGCGGCAAAAGTCTCCTTCCTCTCTGCCGCGACTAAAACATGGTGATCACTTCGATCCGCTTTCGACAGGCAATATGAATGTGCTCCAGAATCTGGTGAAACAAATCAGGGGCTGTATCGCTACAAACCAAGTTTCCTTTGTAATCTGACGGCACCAGTGTATATTTGCTGCCCTCTATTTTTAAGATTTAATACATTTGACTTGTTATCAGAGCTGGGCTCAAACTCTTGAGTTTGCAAAGGTTTAAAAACAAGCACTTTCCAACATTCATCACCTCACTGCTTTGCTTATTTCCCTGATGAAGCTTTAAAATATCGTACTTGCAGTCAAAACATCACATGGGAAATACTTACTATATTACTGTGATTGATGAAAAACGCAATTCTTACCGAACTGTCACCGACATCCATCTGTTATTGTTGATGGTCTGGCTGGCGGCCACACTGAGGACATGTTTCCCGCCGCATCCAAGCTCAGCAACAGGGTTTCCGTCTTGAAGGAACACGTGAACAAAGTGGCCACCAAACTTCTGCTCCTGGGCTGAAGAAGAAAATAAATCATTCCAAGTCTATTTTCTTGTCAATAAATGCCCAGATTTAGCTAAATGCTTTGGATTAATTGTGTCCTGTGTGTCTTGCTAATTAGCTTTGCCAAAATTTCAAAGGTTTTCCACTTGACCTCAGAAACATGTCCGTTTTCTGCTATGTATGACTTTTTTTTCTTTCCTGTACAGCATACCCCTAAATTAATACGGTACTAAACTCTATCTCTCAAAACGATGCTACATCACAAGTTGGATATCAAAGAGCAAATACATATTTTGCTCCACTCCCCCACTCAAATTCCAGATGAATTTACAACGCCAGCGGGAGAGTCGACAGCGGAGCAATGCAGTTGGGGAGCCGACGGGCAACTGCGAAGCTCATCCCCAAACACAAGCTCATAGGATCTACAGCAAGGTGAGGGAAAGACGATGCGCTTTAATCCTGCGCATCTCCCTAAGACGACACAACGCTGTGCTACCCCATCGAGGAAAACACAGCGCAAGAGGTTGTAAGGCAACGCAAACAGCGTCGACCACTTTGATGCCATTACGACAGCGATGACTGAGCCAAAGCGCTTCGGCGCCGTACGGTCTTTGTACCACTGCTGCCATTCGCGATGTAGTCACGACAGCAGAGAAAGGATGGAAATGGATGAGAGGAATTGGTGCAAAAGCTGAGCTTGTTGTTTCGAGTCTGCAAAGCTCCTGATATGACCACGGTCAACAATTCCTCCAGGATAAGACCGGCATCCTGAAAATCCCCCATCTTTTTGTCACAGATAGGCTACGCTTAGCTTAATACTGCAGTCTGATAAATGCCTGTTATAAGCTGACTTGGAGGTCTTTCTCATCATAAGCTGAGACAGCGAGGCTCTTAACTGTGACATATTATCTGAACGGACCACATAAGGGAAATCGTGTTCAGATAATCCACCGTCTTCTGTACGACTCTTACTCTCTAATGAAATCGCGTGACAAGAGAGATCTTAGCAAGGGCAAGTGGTCTTGAAAAGCAACACATTCTGAATTACGTCAAGTAAAATTTTGAAGTCAACGTGAGCTCTCTAATGATTTATAGTTTGCGTTTGCCAGAGCAAGATGAATGGTTGAGCTGTCTGAGGTAAAGAGTCAGAATGTAACCATTCATCCATCTATCCATCAATCAATTTTCTAATCCGCTAATCCTCAAAATGCAACCATCGCATTTGTTTTACTTTTTATCTGGTGCAGATAAAAGCTTTTTCAAAATTAAAATAATTGTTTTCTTTTTCTCTTTATCGTTTTTGTGTCGATTGGGATAGAGTGTTATTTTGTAATATATGTCAGGTTAAATCTGCAACGTAATTTCACTAAATGTAACGAGATGGTGAAAATGTTTCTCGATTTGGTTGCAACTTGTTTATAAGAAGTGATGGTGGGTCCTGAAGGCAGAACAGCTGAGAACCGTCATCATACTTTACGACACGCTTCCCCTTCTCCCGCAAAGAAAAATAAATTGTTGAGAACCAAAATACATTTTTTTTGTAGTTGACACAATCATGTAGGTCTTTGAAGACAAAAAAAACTTGAGTCTCCACTGGAAGAGGTTTTTCAGCTCCTGCCATTAGTCATCTGCCAACAAGTATTATTTATTGTGTCAACAGTGCCCCATCATTTAATTTTCCATTTTTCAACATTGAGGACATTGTTTCTGCCGTCCCCGCGGTCCTGTTGCTCTGCACCACACCTAACGGAGCGTTCGTCCTTAGGTCGTATTCTGTCACCTGTTTTTCCCCCCTTCCTCGCTCTCCCAACTTTGCCCTCCCTCTTCTCTTCCTCTCCCCACCACTTCGGCTTTCTGTGCTATAACTGACAAGTGAAGCCTATAGTGGAGACACGTTTGCTTCAGGGAACAGGAGTCGAGAAAAAAATGAGGAGAGTAAGACGAAGCGGTTTTGCCAAAGGTATTCTTTGCATCTCAATGCATGTCTTCTGGTTTGCTTTTGAATCACTTTGTTTGATCTCTGGAGGTTTTTCCCCCCTCCATCCCCATTGGTATCCTTCGATGTAAGAGTGATACTGTGCCATAAGCCAGGAAGCATTACAGATAAAAGGAAATCTTCCCTCTATGTATGCTTTCCGAACATCCATTTTTTTCCATGACAAGAATCGCAGCCTACATCTTGGCTTTTTCATGCAGCAGAAGGTAAACAGTGTAGAAATATACTGTATTACACTGAGCATACAGAAATAAATATAATGACGAATTAGAGCGTTACACTTCAATCTTCAAACCTATTCTTGTGAGCAGAACAATGAAAGGATAACATGTCATCGGCGTAGTCATTATATTTCAGGATAATCTAGGAGAAAATCAGTGAAGACGGCTTGCTTGGAAATCAAAGAAGCCAGATGACTCGTGGCAGCTGATAAATGAGGCGGTGAATCTTGACAGGGTGAAGGTGAAACAATTAGGCTGGTTTGACGTGACTGTGATCATATCTGATCGCAGTGAAGTTATATTCCTGGACCGTGTGAGGTGTAATTCTCTGCAGTAATGTTACTTTTCTCTTTCAACTTTTTAAGATCCAAAATGAAAATATTGTGATTCACCTTCGCAAGTACTGTACAGTATATTCAACGATTGATCCAAAGTTATGCACGTTAACGGATTTATTTTGCCAATATTGTCCCATTTTGAATTTGATGCCAAGCAAGTCATCAAGAATGGGAAAGAATTCCACTTCAAGCTTCAGAAGTTGGCATTCTCAGCTCCCAGACGCTTCTTGCATGTTGTTAAAAGGAAAGGTGATGTAGCGCAGTGGGAAGCATGCCCATGTGCCAGCTTTTTGGGAATATGTTGCAGGCATCAAGTTCAGTGAGTACATATTTGAAGAGAGAGAGAAAAAAAAGAAATAGTCCTGATGTTTGAACGTAAGGTGGCACGGTAGAAACTGGTTAACACGTCCGCCTCACAGTATAAAGGTTGTGCGTTCGAATCCCCCCTCCCGGCCTTTCTATATGGAGTTTGCACGTTCTCCTCGTGCCTGTGTGAGTTTCCTCGGGGTACTCCGGTTTCATCCCACATTCCAAAAACATGCACGGCACGATAAATGATCACTCTAAATGATCTTTTGGTGTGATTGTGAGTGCAAATGGTTGTTTGTCTACATGCGCGCTGTGATTGGCTGGCAACAAGTTCGGGGTGGACCCCGCCTACTGCCCGAAGGGCGCAAAGCCATTTACTATTCTAAGGAATAGAAAGTTGTTTAATAATGCAACTGCTTAAAAGCATCCCAAGTAGTCAAACTAGCAGTGTCCTCAACGGATAAATGGCATTTTGAGTGGATTGAGTTGCATGACCAAATTTCTTAGATTGCCTTTAAAATATCCCAACATAACAAGTGTATCTACTTCAAAACCTTTAAGAAGGAAATAGAATGGCACTCATCAGAGCACAGGCTGCCACCAAGACTCAGCAGCCCTCATTTGGATAAATACCAAATTTTACACTTTCACAGATATCCGTTTCCTGCATATCAATGCATCTTCTCGTTAATATTCATGCATAAATAACATGGTCTAAAAAAAACCCGCTCCACACAGGGGAATACACTTACTAAATATGTGTGTAGTCTTTGTAATTAAAAATAAAAACAAAGAAAATTGCTTTTGATCAATTTCCATTTCTGATCTTCAGGTGTCCGTAATGAACATGACAAAATATAGAAAAACATTTGAAAAAAAACATGAAATTTCAGTTGAATTCTAAATGATATATTAACAATTACCTCAGGATCGAAAATAAAAAAGAGCAGGCAAGCGTGAGAGTTTTTAATGTACTGTAAATCCTCACGTCTATTACGGGCCATCGGAGAAACAGAAATAGCCCACTCTACACGCCTTCACGTTTTTTTCAAAATAATTAGCTAGATAGTTAGTTTTGGTAATAGCGCATGCTACAAAGAGGACAGAAAACATCTCCCTGGCAAAGGTAAAAATGTAATTCTCATAGTCATGTGGTGTCTGGTTTACAATGTGAACATTTCATTTGAAATCAGGACATTTTGAAATCAGTTTGGGAGCAGCTAATTGCTGCTTCTCCCTTTTAGCAAAACCACAAAATACATGTTTTGATCATGTTGGACAAGATGCCTTGTGCTGTATTGCCATGCATAATGACTCGGTAAATGTAAATGAGAGGCCATGAACTGGACTGCGATATCACGGATAAGAGGTTAAACTAAGTTACAGCTCTGAGATGAATGTTGTGATGGCTGTGCCCGTCTGGGGCAGAATCAATCACGGATAATCACCACGCAATCCATCGAGGTTAGAGTTCTGTCACACTTGCGAGTGCCTCATTGCGGAGTCACACAGGGCAAAGATAGCCTTGCAAGATCAGGGTGGCTGCACTCATCAGGGCAAGACTTTTGAGCTGGCCGGCATTTATTTTACTTCTATTTGGGACTCAATGCAAATTCAATTTATTGCTATTCCATTAAGAACATTTTCAGCACATGAGTTGTTATCTTCACATTTTTTCCGATACCGTATTCTGTATCATCAATTCGCTGTACTATTATTACAGTACTGTTAGAAAACTAAAATTGTGAAATTGCTAATATGGGAAGAATTTTGTGTGACCGAGCCGTGGACAACAATTTACAGTAAATTCCCACATCCATTATACTTGGAGAGATTACCGAAGCATGTATGGCAGAACCATTACCAAGAGGGAGAAAAAGTAAAGGTAACTATGATTGATAGATGAACACAACTTGAAATAAACACAGGGAACAACGTAGGTGACACTCAGGTGAAACACCTAGCTACACTCGAAATGGAGTTGAATCGTGTGGGTTTCTTTAAGTTATCAAATACGGTTACATAACGCTACATAGAGAAACAACACTGACTAGTTTTGTATTTGTAGGCATGCACTGTATGCGTTCAATGCTGTTTGAATACATTTAACAAGCAAACAACAGATACTTGGGAGAGCAACCATAGCAACAAGACACAAGCGATCATCTTACATCAGCACAGCCACAAAGGTGTTTCTCGATGTGCCCCTTGACCTCCTCTACAGAAGGGCAAAGAAAAAAAAAACAAGTAGCCTCTGACATGGTTGTAGGACAAGGGGCACAATGGACTCTGTCAGTCAACGATCAACATTTAGAAAACTAAATGCACAAGCTGTTCTAATGTGGGAGCACACCTGGAATGAGTGGAGTTTATAGCAGTCGAGGTTGAAATTTGCCCTCTTCTAACTATATATATATATATATATATATATATATATATATATATATATATATATATATATATATATATATATATATATATATATATATATATATATATATATATATATATATATATATATCAAAATCCCAAAACTATGTAAATCTGCTAATATTATTTCAATCTTATATCAGTCTTTGCCTTAGAGGACCGAGTGCATTAGATTGGGTTGAAGGGTTTCTGGGATTGTCAGCACAGAAAAAAATGTGGCTATTCTCTGCAAGATTTGGGAACGATAGTTGGGGATTTAATGGCCTGCTCAATGCCATCATTAAATACCATGTGAGAAATGCCTCATTGCGCACATATTGCAGCTGCAACTTCAGCTACATGCAGAAAAAAAAGCATGACAAATGTTCAGATGTCCACAAGTGAGAACTCCAACAAGCCATCATAAATACTAAGAACACATATGTAATCGTAAGTACCGTGTACCACAGGAAGAATTCCACAACAGCATCTAAAATAACGAGTCACAGCTGCATGAAATGCAACACGCATCTCCTAAAATTAATTATTCAATCACTATTTTGTTTGGATAATTTTTATACCAAGTGTAGTGGTGTGTTTGTGTGTGTGTGTGTGTGTGTGTGTACAGTGACCATACAAATGTGTTGAAAAATCTTTCCATGATTTTCTGCGCATCTCATTATCAGTATTCATTACAACAACAATGCCAACTTTGATTTGACCACACAGATGCTGTAGATGTATACTTATATATATCAATAAAAGTTTTGTTTGGAAGGTTTTTTTTTTTTTTTATGGAGTTCTGATTTGAATTTAGATGAAAGCAGCATTACATTAGACATTAATATCACAATTAAGAAAACCGCTGGGTAATTTGCACTCGCAAGGAAAAAGCAACATTAAACGCAATCACTCTAATTGAATTGTATAGAAATGCATACAGTATTTTTCGTTTTTATCTGTGCTTGCCGCAAAGTGTTCTCAGACATAAAAAATTTGACTCTACTCACTGTAGAGGAGGGTGCCTTGTGTAGATCGAGTTTTCACAGTCAAATGGAGAATAACGGTGGTGTCCTTGACAGGGGGCGGTGCATTATTGCCGATGTCCGAGGACTGAGGAATGGATGTCACGGGCTGCAGCTCCAAATAAGATGTGCCATCAAAAGATGGCATGTACACTTTGGACTCTGGAAAAACAAAAGCAAAATCCTTTATATAGCAGGAAACGTGTTAGAATTTTCTGAAGAACATTGGAATCAATCAATCATTGGCCACACCAATTGTACTGTATATCGTATCACACTACAATAATGCAAGGACCATTGGGAAAAAAATCATACAGTGAAGCCGTGAATGATGAATCGTGTTGCAGCGAGCGATTACTGTATTCAATTGTCCAAGAGGATGTTTTGCCTCTCATCCAAGCAGGCTTCCATCACTTCCTACGCATTGGCTATGAACATTTTATGTTACAGATCTCATTTGGTAGTGCTGGTGTACCGAATGCTGTGGCTAGGAGGTGTATAGTTTTAGTGACGCCCAGCAAAGTTGTCAGGCGTCTGCCTTTGCTGCGCTGACAGTTTACTTATTAGCGGCAAGCAATGCTCTGTCAGAGCTACGCGGGGTTGTTATTTCCCCCTGATGACAAAGGGTATGACTTGAAGGGGAGCTGAAGGAGGTGCTCACTCAGGTCATCAACTCCACAAGACAGTGATGACATTGCACACCTGGTAGAGTGTTTGAGAGTTTGCAGCGCAGCAACGGATTGAAAACATGGCCAGCTTCAGCTCAGGGAGTTCTAACCTCAGTGTCCGACATGAAGCAAATGTTATATGACAGCGTATGATATAAAACAGTGGCTTTTTTTTTTATTTAAAAAAGTAGGCCAACAACTACTGAGGGAGGGCGAAATCCCACCAAAACAATTCTTTAAAAAACTAACAAAATTGATCTCTACCATACAACAGTGATAATTGTTATTGTTGTCTTAATTCATGATAAAGCAACTGAAATAATAATAAAAAATAAATTGCACAGCCAACCATTTGTCATGCTCTTATTGCTGTTGGAACAGGGAGCTCTCCTACCCAACAGAGCAAAACAAAATAAATAAATAAACAAATAAACAAACAAATAAATAAATAAATACAAAGGGGGTTCTAGTTTCGTGACCAGCGTAGATCTGGCAAGAGGGAGGTTTGATAGGTTTGCCATGGGTGTGAATACAATCAACTTAATTGATGTTCAATCATAGGGTCGCTTCTCATTTCAAGATTATCACCTTCTCGTCCCTGCACCTTCATTGTACAGAGTACACAATGTAGTTTTCTTTTTAGACTTGTTTGAGGATTATTAAGAATGTTAATGGACTTCCCCTCTGGACAATTAAACGGTGCTGAAAGTGTAAAACTGTGAGGTGCTTGTCACATAATTTGAAAAAAAAAAGTCACTTTCATGATGTTTTTCATTTTTAATACATAAAAAGTGACAATTCAAAGCAACGGTCAGGCAGGCCTCTTTGTTGAGGAATTTATGTGCACATTTGGGGTCTTAACGTCTGGCTGTCGAATGTTAGAACCCTGCATGCCATTACGTTCATCTCAGTCTGTTGCTTTATGGATGATTAACAGTACAATACCAAGAAGCCAAAAATACGGTCATGCCTGTCAGATTTTTACGCTCCTGATAAATTGTTTCTTCAAAGATGAGGTGGCTGGTCGGGGATCTACTCAAAGACATTGTCTCAACTCTGCAAGTAGTCAATTGATAGCGATGTAATCACAGGATTAGTTGGGGACTAAATGGCTTTGAGGAAAAGATGTAGTAATAAAAGACAAAACCACCGAGGTGGGAAATTATTCAGTCTGTATTGATTATGACCTCCTTCTACGGCTCATTACCTGATGTCCTTATTTCTTGAATTTCTGAAGGTCTGATGTAGGATGTTGGCTGAGAGGGGATCATTCAAATGAAAGGCCATTGCGGGTTTGTCCCATTTATGTCTTTACAAAAAGTTCTACCTTATCCGGAGGTTATTTAAAAAAAAATACATGGTCACTTTAGCTATTCTGTGTCATGCATTAATGTAACCTATTTTCAAAATATGTAGGACATTTCTAGCCTTTTCTTTCCTATGTCATTGAAGAACCTAAGAAAAGTAGGTACACACTTTGGGTTTGAAAAACATTCTGGTATGGAGCAAGCTGGATGCAACACCAAAAGAATTCAAAACTATAAAGAGTTGATTAGGAAATATGAAAGCTCCAGTAGCATTTCAATAAATGTTGAAAAAACAAAAAAACAAAAAACAACAAAGAGAAAGCAGCTGTGCAGTGTTGTTTTGCTGGCCTTTGCTAGCTGTTGCACAATATGCTTTTCGGTAACTTCGCCGATGAAGACAACATTTTGAGACACCTACGAGCCTATGAGCATACATTATGTTTAGGCACATGACACATATCGTATTGATACCATTTTGATTTAACATTGGTGCAGGCAGCCGATGCCCATGTTACCCCTGGATGCAAGCATCAAAAGGTTACAGGATGCAAGTCAGCAAAAGTCAATGTCATTAGTTCCATGCCAAGATGACATCTGGCTAAACAACAAAGAGCAGCGATGACTTTGTTTCTTCTTCTCTCGTGGCTATCACTTAATTTAACAGGATGTGAGGACAAGGTTGTCAGCGAGCAAAGCTGCCATGGCGACACACGTGCAAAGGCTTTGTCAGCATGTAAACAGCCGTCGGAGTTCTTCCACAGGCCATCGCGAGCGGGGACTGCTAAGCACAGCAGTGGATGAGTGCTCATATGAGATTGGAATGCGTTGAACCTGAGAGACTGCATGGAATGCTTTTGAGAAGGAACCATTCTGACAAAGTCAGCAGAAATTAATCAGAAGGCCCACCGCTGGTCTTTAGAGGGAAGCTTCGCGGGTCTGAAAATTTGTTGGATAAGCAGGAACTTTCTTTCTGGCAGGGTGAGAAAATGGCGGCGTTCAACACGATATAAAAGGTACATCGACATTTTTATGTGAAGCGAAAAATTTGGATATAATCAACATTACCATTAAATCCTATACATCTTTCCTTGACGACGAGCATAGCAACACAACATGGCTGAGGCAAAATGCTTTCACTCAACAATCAAAAACTGCCCCGACGTCATTTTAGTGTGCAGTTAAGTGTGTGCGAATTATGTGGAGAAATATTATTGTAGATGCTAGTGCTAACCAATGATGAGCAGTGATCTTTTTGCTGGTCCACAAGACCACTAAAACAGGGAACAGTCTCCTCAATATACAATCATCATGATGTTGAAGATATTATTTGGGGTCTAATGTATAATTATTGACCACCCTAGAGAAGTTATCGGTTGTACATATCGTGTTCACATATTTGCTACGAGTCATTTTTTGGAAAGGCAGAATCCATCTCTTGTTGATTCATTTCCTGCATGTTGCTTTTCCTACTCTTTTGAATCAAATTGAAGGGAACGGTTGAGAGTTTGGGTAGAATGATGAGCAAGTGCCGCAAGGTCGCATTCTCATTCAGGAATGGTTCAAGCTGATTATATGGATCTTTCATTTCATTAATCATTTCGTGAATAATTCACATCACTCAACATTTCAAATGCAGCGGACTCTATTCCGCTTCGATGTGAAACCTATTACCCAAAGAGGCTCAGCATATATTAACACACAGTACTAGCTGTCTGTCTCGCCGAAGATACCACTGCTGAGGTCACAATAATGTAGCTTTACAAGTTTCTTTTTACCGAGTGGGTAACATGGGAAACTCTCAGCTCCCAAAAATAAGCAAACAAACAAATTATACACACACACACACACAAACACACACACACACACACACAGCGGCCTGGTGCTCCAGTTAGCGCGTCGACCTCGCAGTGCAGAGGTACCGGGTTCAATTTCAGCTGCGGCCTCCCTGTGTGGAGTTCGCATGTTTTCCCCGGGCCTGCGTGGGTTTTCTCCGGGTACTCTGGTTTCCTCCCACATTCCAAAAACATGCATGGCAGGCTGATTGAATACTCTAAATTGTCCCTAGGTGTGGGTGTGAGCGCAGATTATTGTTCGTCTCTTTGTGCCCTGCGATTGGTTGGCAACCGGTTCAGGGTGTCCCTCGCCTACTGCCCGAAGACAGCTGGGAGAGGCTCCACCCCCGCAACCCTTGTGAGGATTAAGCAGATCAGAAAATGGATGGATGGATGAATACACACACACACACACACACACACACACACACACACACACACACACACATTACAATACCTTTCTCACAAAATGTTCCAGTAAAATGAAGCGGACAGAGGCAGGAAGGCGTTCCGTTGGCAGGTTGTTGCAGCTCATGACACGTTCCCCCATTGAGGCACACATCACCACCACAAATTTCATGCTGGGAGCGTTTTGCTGCTTGAGCGGGAGCTCCGGTTGTGTTGACACTGTTGGTCAGTCACATGAAAAAGGAGTATGGGCAGCATGCAAATGTCACGGTTAGTGGAAAAACACATTCAAATCCATCCATTATCACTTAAGTGCATACTAAAATGTAATAGACATCAACATAATTTTTGTCACATGATCAAGTTTGAAAATACATACGAATTTAAAAAAATAACTTTCTTTCTTCGTTTTAGAAATTGATTAACTGAGTGGCAACAACTGATGTATTAAAATACTTTACCTGCATGTGCCAATGTTGCTGCTGGTGATCGCATCAGATGTGTGCAAACTTCTGACTTGGTTAAATTCAAGGATTTCAATGCAGCCGGTATAGTTGTAGAAAGGCCTTGCAGTCTAAAAGGGAGTTGGAGGAAAGTCAATTATTTTTTTCTCTCCTGTCTCTATGCCAATATATACTCTTTAGTATGATCTACCTGCAACAACAGCTTTCAGTCCTTCAGAAGTGACGGCATTATGAATGGGAGGGTTTTTTTTTTGTTCAGGCATTACTCAATGATTTAAACATCTTTTTGTTTGTTCTAACACCAAATAGCCATTTAGATTTTTTTTTATGTCTATACTGTTCTCGTTCAGACCAGCATATTGTATGTACCTGCCATAGTTTTCAAACACTCTGGGATTAGTGCAGTAATGGGAGCAAGTGTGTAATATTCCAAGAACAAAATGTTACTTTTACAGAGCAGTGATCACATGTAATTGATGTATTCTTATGTTATTCCAAGGATCTTTCCTTGGTGACACATGAGTGTTTTTCAAATCTTACCTGAGTGGCCAAGTACCGTTGTGGCAGACCGCCAAAGAAGATGTGGTTTGTTCTTTGCATCATGTGTTCCAACCCCAAATTACTTGCTGCGCTTTTGATTTTTTCATGGCCGGAAAGAAATATTTCCGCCTCACAAGGTGCCAGGTGTTGTCTAATAAGAAGTGAGGCACACAAGGGCAATTATGGAGGTGGTGACACTGACAACCTTGTAAGTCCACTCCAAGTCCTTCCAAACATGTACTTCTTCAGACGACAGACATCAGCTTTGTTTTAAAGAAATGCTAAACAAGAGCAGATTCTTGTTGACTTTACCCAAAATATTTGTCAAAGAAACTAATTATTTTTTGCAGTATGTTTCACCAAGACTGATCCATACTTCCAGTTTGAAAAATGGTGCAAATAATTCTAATTCATGTTCAAATCGTTTTACCGTGCTACTCATCTCTACTAGCTCAGAGGAAGATGGCCAGGACATTTGCGTAAGTATCCATTTGTCGTTGGATGTTTTACTTCAGACTGTTTACACATAAACAAAAAACCATTGATATTTGGCGTTTGGGTGATATTTCAGGATGAACCAAAGATGCACTGTAACCTTTATAAGCAAACTTCATTAGACCTTTAAATGCTACTTTTGAATGCAAATTCATTGGTCCAATATTAATGTAAGTTTTGCTAAAGGATCGTACAAGCCATTCAGAAATACTGAGTTGAAACTGTACCAGATGGCAAAAGGGGACGTCCTTATGATGCTTTGGAAGAGCCCTGTGGACCATGGTAATGTTCTAATTTAGTTGAACTCTCTCCCCTAATTAAGTTAGCATAACAGGTTCTACTCTGCTGTCTGAACCAGTGTTGGGTTTTTTTTTCTTTACATGACAAAAATTTCTCAACAGGAGCTTGTAGACTTAATATTCAATATTTCCGGTGCTAAATATTTCAAATAAAAGTCAAAATGTGACAAAGCAGGTTGTTATGGGATCGCAGTATCTTCAACAACGTCATCCTATTATTCTCAAAAAACAACCGTCCACTTGAAACTACAGAGGGGGACCAGATAATTACATCAGTGCCGATTCAGCATGAATCATCAGTTGCTTGAGGGTACACCGGCCACAGATTTCCCCCCCCTCACCTTCGAATAACCATTGTTACTTGAAGGGAAGTAAGGAAGTCCACGCAGCAACTGAGGTCGATTTGATCGGCCCTCACTTTCCAAACAGTTGCAGATGCCGGCTAAATACTCGGAGAACCAACTCCTACCTTCCTCAAGAGCTTGCTTGCGTGGAATGGCGGTTAATTTAGACGCAGTCTGAGAGAAAGGCCTGGCCAGCAGCCAGAGGGCAGTGTGCACACTGTCCTTGAGAAGCCAGCCCCAACGGCCTTTCTACTTAACATACTGAACAGCGTCTTTGACGGGAAGATATATTAAAAGTCTATAATGAGTTTGGCGGTGAGGATGACCATGGTGTTGTAGCTTTGGGTCAAATCAGACAAAGATGGACAGAGTCCACTATCATTCAATTACAAATTATTTGGTTTGTGACACCTGCACGCATTTTTCCATGCTCCTGGCCCTCTAGTTACGACAGCTCTCTCGTTCTCAAAATGTCTCCAAGGGTTCAGCACAGCACTTTATGATGGATTCTTACTACTGTTGTAATTTCTTGTGGCAACCCCCCCCCCCCCCCCAAAAAAAAAAACAGGGGGTGGGGCCTTGCAGCTCTTTAAACTGATAGGCCAGTTTTTGCGCACTTACCTATTTAGGGCAGATTTGTTTCTTCGGGGCACAACCTTGCCAGCTTGATCCGAGATCATGTCAACAGCTTTGTCGAGTTTTTTGGTTTATTTATTTTTTTATAACAACTTCTATTGTATGACGTACTTATAGCTTACTTTAAGGTTTGAAACATTTTCTCTTCCACTTGTTCTTCAATCTTGCCTTTTTAAAAAAGACATTTACTCCAAAGCGATTCATCTATAATGTACAGAAAGTAATTCCATTATTCTTCGTCATTTCATGGCAACCCTGTAATCAATGAACAATGCCATAGGGCATTTGTATACGTACACTCATATTTAAACTTGAGTATTGTTGTATCTTTAATCTATATGCGGTGTGCATTTGCAAGAAGAATTAGAGCAGCGACGTGGAAAAAATCCCATTCTTTTTCACTTCTATTATGTGAAGGAATGAATGCTGCGGCAGCCTTGCTATTTTATATTAAATTGTGTTTTTTTCTCATGACTTTCCCTGCCTCTTGTCACCACAGTTCATAGCAGCAACACTTAATTGTAGGTTGTGTGCCTTGCTCAAAGACATTTCAAACCGGTAGCTCATCAGCCACTAGTTCTCCTTTCAAGGTTTTGCCCTTTTGAGAAAAATGACCGTGTGGATTTTCTATCTCAACTATGATAAAATTAAAAGCACAATTACAAAGCGACTGCCAAAATGGTTATTACAGTTGTGGAATTTGCAACATTATTGAGAAGTGATGGTAAGATTGTGCCAAGGCTAAAGAAAAATATCTCAAAGGGTTTGCAGCCTTACTTTAAATCTTTGAAACATTGATTTTGTGCTTGGCTCCTGATCACTAATGTTTTCATCATGAAACACTGCAAATTAAGACTTGAGAACAGCCAATAAAGCATTCCCGCTGATCACTAATGCTTTTTAATGGCAGCATTGTGATCCGGTTCTTTGAAAAGTAGGCTTGTTGGTAATAAACTATAAATGACTTCTCTTATGGCCCCTTGATTTGACTTACAGTCATTCATTTGAACAAACGCTTCAATACTTGACGCAAGTGGATGACACAGGATGGGAAGTTAATTCCACCTGAGGCGCTAATACCATTTGAACGTTACGTAAAGCTAAGAAGCTTAGGATACAAATAGGCTTCTTCTTCCTCATTAAATGAAATATAGCCAAAGGCAGATTTGTTTATTTCCAAACCCAAGTCAGAACTGTAAATTGAAATTACCACTCCTAAACACAAGCTATTCAGGGATGCGATAATCCCTCACAGTGCGCTGGAACTCATTGGAAAAGAACATACCTGATGTTGACAATGTGTACTTGGCCATCATCAACGTGAATTTGTGTGTTCATCCAAGCGCCATCATCCCCTCCATTGCAGGAAAAGACATACTGAAAGTAAATTGTGACAAACGTAACTGCGGACGTGAGCGTATTCTCGGTGAATTACTGTTTATGTCATTGACACAAAATTGTGTTTCATTGACACTGAACATAACTTGGAGTGATATATGAGGAAGGCACCCCCACTCATAAATTCGAAGGAAACTTTACAAGGAGAGTTTTTGAGTACATTTTACTTATTAGTTCATTAAAAATAATAATAATAATAATTAAAAATAATCACTCAAGCATTGAGGATTGAGCCCACAAGATTTAGGTTTGGAGATGGCTGCTGTACTAACCTAGCCATGCTGCTCCTCCAGTGACCTAGTTCATTGCTGGTGTCAGGCGGAATACTCGTAACCCCCAAAACATTATTGGGGTCTCATTTTGGATACCGCAGCATAATCGCTAACACACAGTAGTTAGTGGAATGACTCTGGAAGTTGATTGACTGTTGCCATGTTCCACAACCCTTGAGTGACTTTTTTTTTGTGTAACATTAAGTCATACTACGCAAACAAATCAAGAACTCCCTGTGTAAAATTGACCACCCCCTCACCCCCAAGTAAAAAACCCTCCATTTTATTTTTCACCTGACAGGCTCTCCTTGTCTTAAAGTTTTACCTGTAGCATCCCATCCATGACAAAGAGTTCCATGAAAATGAAATCTCTCTTATCTGGTCCTTGGCCCACATAAATAATAGTTCCACGGTCTGCTTGCGTCTGAAATCTCACAGTTACGTTGTTGATGACGCTGAGGTGGATCCCTTCAAACTCCAGGTAAGAATTTCCAAAATACTGGAGATATCTTGAATCTAAGGGGATACAAACGCAGATGTTGAAGTGATGGAAAATGTTTGTGCATCTTTATAGTCAATTCTACGGAGATCCACTATTCATCTCTAAACGGAAAAATGAAAATAATTTGTCCACCCACTACCAGCGTAGAGAGGCGGTTGCTCTGGGTGAGTTTATGGAACTTCACGGAAAAGCTTCCATGCCTAGCTGAGGCGATGTGAGACAGACTTGAACTCGCTGTTTGTATTCCTCCGAGTCTCTTGCTTTGTTGCAGCATAAAATGTAAATGTAACCTGTATCGATCAAATAACCTTGGCAACAGAAATAGAATACAGCTGAAAGACGCAGAAGAGGAAAACGCACAAAACTTGAGCAAGGAAGCAAGGGTAGATTGCTTTTATTTGAAAAGAAGTGCAAAGAATCCTTCGACATTATGCAAGTGCCTTTTCCTCCTTTTTGCTCACTGTGGAGGCAAACTGAAACCCATTTTATTCACTGGGAAAGCTGCAAAGCATGCAAATGACACAATATCAGGAGAGAGAAGCTGAATGTAGTCATGCACATTTATTACATGCCGAGTTTTATAGCGGAATAACTTGTCTTGTATCATCCGCGAGAAGAGGCAATTATGGGACATTCCTGTTCAAGTATCCCTTGCCCATAAGCTTCTTGAGCGTAGTCACGCAGACCAACTTAAACGACAGGCTCGGACTGGAACCTCATGCTCAATATTGTTCACATTTGAAAGAAAGCCTGCAATCTGTTACTGAGAAGCCAAAGCAGGGAGTGTGTTCTATTGAAAAGCATTTGTGGATGTACCTGTCTCATGCTCTGTCTGTTCCTATCCGGGGAGAGGGAGGGGAAAAAAAACATTCATTCCACTAGAGAAATCAGCAGCGCTCCTTTTAAGTTGTTGCCATGATTAATCGAGCAAGCACAAGTGAGACCGCTATCAATATTTGTTACACGTCAAGTCCTAATAGGTTGGCAAGCACTTCTGATCTGACAGCGTGCTCCTCAGAGCATTTCACGAGCAAGTTTACCTAAATACCCCATTTGGACTGGGAAGCTATAGGACCAATACCCTGAGGAAAAACCACTGACCAAAAAAAAGAGAATCACAAGGAGCATACCCACTCTGATCTGTGAATTAATGAGGATAAACCGACAATGCAATGATGCAGCGCTAGGTTCTTCACTCCTGGCAATACAAGTTGCCAGTGCTGATGATGTAAAATTACCCCCCAGAGACAAAGCTTTTCATTCATTTTAAAGCCTTGTTTAGTCTGAAGTAGTCTTTGATGCAGTATGAGCCTGCTGCAAGGAAGTAGTCCCGTAACTAATTAACAGCTAACTCCAGCTTCACCTTCAAAGGTCCCCCTCTTTCTTTTACCTTTTCAATGGTTTTCTCATATTTGTATATACATTCACAAGTCCCAACGTTAGGAACACTTGCACTTGAAGAGCTGTGGCTAAAAATGTCCAAAAAGAGAATAACCCCCAGTTTTGATACAACCATATGTTCATTGTTGATTTTTTAACCTGCTGTGTATCATACCAAGAAGCAGCTCTCATCTGACTAGAAGATTGACAAAACATGAAAAAGGTTGTACACCGCTGAAATTAAAAACCAAATAATCAGCGACGGGCATTCCGCCCCTGAGACGGAACGGTTCGTCCGTCCGTCCTGGACTGACATCGATTTTTGGTACAGAGGATGAGAACTTTTTTTTTTTAAAGGCCAGCAGTCCGTTGAAATAAAAACACACAACCAGATGTCTAAAAAAACTCCAAAACACTTTGGGATTAATACATCAAACCATGTCATTCCCAGTCTATGGTACCATGAAAAAAGATTTTCCCCAAGTCCTGATGGTCAATCATGAGGCTGATTTGCCTAAGCATGGTATACACACAAAGATAAACTCGCCCATTTTGATCCTGATTTCTCCCTTCCAACTGGAGTCAGCAAGCGTCCGTTTAACATCATCATTATGTTCTGGATTAAGATGTGGTAAGAGAGATTTCGATGTGCAATGACAACTGTCAACGCCCGCGATCATAAATGGAAAACAAAAAAACACAAACAATGGAAACGGGTGTGGTTAACAATTAGGCTGGCAAAATAACAGATTTTGACACAAAACAGAACCAATCAGGAAGCGAACAGGACATCAGAAATGGAGGAGCAACTGTTTTAAGTTTGGTGTGTTTTTTTAGTCATTCACCACAATGGAAATGAAAAGAATTTCTGTTGGCAAGATATTGCCCCTGCGCTGTATTTACCAGATAAGCTATCATCTGGCCTACTTTATTGTACTTGTTTTTCTTTGTCTTCTGCAGCAGTCTCAGTACTACACCAGATTTCCTGCTCAGGGACAAGACCCTTGATTGTTGATAGTGTGTTAAGTCAAGTGTCTGTCCTGTGTTCCAAAGTACCGCATGCAAGCGGGAACAGCAGCAGTAACAACACAGAGGGATTTTTCTTTACCTATCCTGTGGGGCCTCTCACATTTGAAAAATGGTCAAGTTGTTTCAAATTTTGACCAGAGAGTCAACAAGTGATTTCATATTTTGCCCTTTGATTGAGTTGTGATTTGTCGTTTAATAGTGACACACTGATGAAATATTGTTTTTGTGTGGGTGTCCAAACCACTATGAGTGTTAATTCTCCCATGGTTATATGGGAGAGTTGCAGTGTCTGTAGGGACATTTAGCCTGTGCATTAATCTGTCCCCTGCTTTTAATAGATGTGATTATCTAGAGCAGATGTATCTCAATCCATTTTCCACACCACTTGTAGTCATTTGGGTTGTGGGTTAGCTGGAGCGTTTCCTAGCAGACTTTTGGCAAGAAGTGGGGTATCATTTGGGCTCGTCGCCTAACAACCATTCAAACTCTCATACCACGCCTATGGGCAATTTTGAGTCGACCTTACATGTATGTTTTTAAAACGTGGGAGGAAGACAAGGTACCCAGGAAAAAAAAAACTATGCATGCACGAGGAGAACACGCAAACTGCCCACTGAAGTCGAAATTCCAAACCCAAACATTCGAACTGTGGCAGACATGTGAACCGCGCACGGTCGTTAATGCTGGTGAAAAGCATCCACTTTTTTTTTGGCTAAGGTTATGACAATATTTACAGGTTTAAAGCACAATGGATAATGTATTGCCGTTTTTCCTCGACTGCAGTGTGTTCAAAGGCCTTTTCTTCTTTTAGAAGAACAGAAACTTCTCTTAGTGGGAATATGAATCTTTTAGAGCCAGCCTAATTACATCGTGTCCTGCTACCCGTCCATTAAGGAGGTAAAATAATTGATATAAGTCATACATTCATGACATGTCAGTCACGAAGGTGAACTGTACGATGTGTCAGTGAGTGAATGTCAGGTTATAACACAAGTTATTCCACTGTGGAAAAACACAAAACACATAGTATATATTTTGTCAGACGTCGACACTACCTGATGACTTTTAATTGACTGATATATTGAAAAAAACCCCCAGTGTGTTTTGTCCTTGATTTATCGGTTAATGTAATGTAATAGACTGACTGATTGAACTTGTCACACGACAGAGATAAAATACTGCGAAGGACCATTCTTGGACTCTTGCAATTTCTGTGCCTTGAGGGGAGGCAAAAGGTCATTCATTACCTTTAACATTTGCTGGGAAAAAAAAAAATCTATTTTTCTGAAGATAGCTGACAGAGGAAACCTCAGCTGTTATATGGTAGAAAACTGCATCCTCAGTGTAACAGTTCTTTTTGCCTCGTAATTCTATCCTTGGACTTCACACCTGTCTATTTATGTTTTTGTTGAATGGATTTAAATAATAAATATTACTCATAATTCAGAGGACTTCCTTCAGGCTGTCCTTCATTCATACACATTCCAACGTAAGCGTATCCGTGACTCAGTGGAGAAATATTCTACAATGAACGCATTTCCAAACTCAAAGTATTTTCAAGAAGATGGAAGTATTTCACATATGCACGGTAAGATAAAAAATATTGAGCATTTCATTTAATACAGGTTATGCTGTATGCTTATTATTTTACTTGCAGCGTAGTGTGGTGTGGACCTTGAGTAGGTGTGGCTGTTTTTGACGCGGCGAGTCCCTTGCATGATTTTTTTGTTTATTCACCCCCTTTTTTTTAATGTACCACTACACTACGAGTGCTTTCCAAGTACCTAAACAAAGAAATTAAATAAACTAAAAAATAAATATATTGTTGAAAAAAACCACCCATCTGATCGATCAATCAATCAATCAATCAATCAATCAATCAATCAATCAATCAATCAATCAATCAATCAATCAATCAATCAATCAATCAATCAATCAATCGTATTTAACTATTGTCATTATAAATCTTATACGACAAAAGTCCTTGTGTTGGACCTTATAGCTGTCATATGATGCAAGTGTATAAGGCCGAAGAAAGTCAGCATGTCTTAACGGCATTCAGTTTTTCTCCACCAGCGCCAGCCTGTGAGATCTCCATCGACTCTCAAACTGCAGAGCACAGCATTGTGTGCATAGCGGCGGCAGAAAAGGAAATAGACGAGATTGGTCTGTGAAATAAGGTTTGCTGTGGTCATCGGTGCGAATCCAAGTCACTGTACCTCAAAGCCTCTGTTTAAATTCCTATCGACGTTTTTGTTTTTTTAAAACACGTTGCAAAGCCGACTGGGTTTTGAAGAAGCACCATCTATCTCTATTTCAAGCAACACCAAGGGCACTGCTTTCTTTTAGATTGTGACCTAGTTAGATTAACTTGAGGGTTTCCGTGGCCCTAAACCTTAAAACTAATTCACTATCTTTATAAATTTGTCAGTATATGAGATGCTTTATGAACGCTCGCCTTTCAACGCTCAACACATGTAACTCTGCACTAACACAGTTCACCGAGGCCCGAGAATGGATCAGGTGTAGCTGGGATGACTCCATTAAGTTTGGCCCAGAGTGAATTTCAGTATGTCACACTGAATTGGTTCGGGCTCGTCTGTGTTCAATAGGTCCGCTTAACTGCTCTGCTGCTTTGTGAACAGTTTCAAAGCGAAGGCAGACCTCATCTGTCAAGAAGAAACAATCCGCCTCCACTCCAATGCAGCGCAATTCAATCGCAATAATGTATGAAATATGTGATCTGTACCTTTCATCTGACTGATAAGGCGTGTTGAAATGATTGGACTTTTATCTTTTGGATGAGATCAACATTTTTGCCATATGTTTGCCAACCTATTCAACATGAGTCTGGTCAGGACCAATCAGGGTGAGAGACCTTGCCTCAGTGCTGTTCCATATCAAGATGTACCGGCCTGATCCAGGGGATTATGTCGACGGCCCTTAGATACTGAACACCGGATCCTGCTTCACATTCTAAACAACCCCCTATGCACCCAACTCAAATATATATACATAGAATATGCCAAGACACCTTTCCTGATTCAAAATGATTGATGGGTTTTACTTCTCTCCTGACAGGCTTCGACTAATAGCAGCTCATTTCGCTCAGTACTTTACCCAAATTGTTGGCCATCATGTCAAAGCTATTGCTCACCAATTTAGCGTTTTTCTTCAAGTGCCAGACACCTTTACCAAAGGCCTACCAAATTACAAAAGTCAACCATATCTATCCACCTATCCATGTGAATATATCCATACATCTCTTGTTGATGCAAAAAGGGTTATACAAACATTCCGTTGAGAGGTGTGAGGATTCCGCCCAATGCCAGTGATAAGTAAGTAAATACGTAAGAACAATGTCCACACTCACTCAACACTACATTAGGCAACTGCATTATCTAAAGAGAGCCAATACAGGACATTGATTCAAACTTGTGTGTGCTGAAGGTATCATTTCTGACTTTTGGTTGATATATGGTGGGATATGTCTCTTGTTGTGTTTGTCAAAGCACATTACTGATGCTGTTATTTCCTCAAATCATGAATCTCAATCGTTTCTCAGGATTTTAGGACCTGGGGCAAACAAAAGGGGGTGGACGTATATGCACAGTTCACTAGTCAAAATATATATTTTAACACCACAAATTCAAATTATAGTCTCATAGCACGCTGTGACCTTATTGAGACAGCAACAAATATGAAAGAAATCAACATCTTTTAATTTGAGAAAGGCTATTTTTCTCGTAGCATCGATCGAAGAGTTCATTGTAGGTGAAATGCGTCTAGACTCTTAAGGTGGACAAGGTATGCCGACTCAATACAAGTCACTGCCCAAGGCTCGTTGAATTTCATAAATGCCAAAATAGGAATGACATTTTTATTGGGAAACATTCAACTCAGAGACTCGAGAGTCTCCACTCATTCCAAAGTGACCCAAGAACAGTCAATGGACAGGCTATGGAAAGAATTGATTTGTTTAGAATCCGCCCTCAGTTTTGTATCTGACAATTTGCAGATGACCTGCTTCCTCATTTCCACCGCTTGTTTGCTGCACCAAAATAAATAAAGAGAAAACACACAAGACGGTACGTCAACCCAAGCACCGCATGGATCTGGAATAAAGCGAACAAAAAAATCCTGATGCAACCTTTCCTGCATATGAATCAAAAATTAAACGTTTCAATCCCAAAGGCAACATAAGGATGCCGCAGCAGTTGCGCGCCTGTAGGACCCGCCGCCAAGTGTGGTTTTGTACCTGTGGATTGCGCAGCTGTTGACGAGGGGCTGAGTGTTGGTGTTTGCACACGTGGTGCAAAGCCGCGAGTGATGTTTTTGAGTGCAGTCTCCAAGGGAATAGCATCCGTTGCAGGAGGGAGGCAGGTGACCTTGTTGATGCCATCTACACAGGAATATGCTTCTGGACATGGATTTGAGAGGCAATCATCATAGTTGTGCTCACAGTTCTTCCCCTGTGTACATGGAATAAACAGCCCGTAGACGCGAGTGTGAAATGAAACACCAACTGTATGTAAGGTTAAGGGTATGAAAAATAAAGTTCACGTTGCAAAAGTCATATCTAATTATGCAAATGTATGCAAATGTAGTCTTATGCAGAAAAACGAATTTAATGAGGCTAATTTCCAGTGCATGTGTATTTGTTTGTTTGAATAGTTTCACAAAATGTACCCTGCCAATTTTGAAAGAACTTTTGGAGAGGGGCGCATAAGCCAAATAGCACTGTGAGGCAGTCGTACTAAGCAAGCGTGCCCTTGTTAATTTTTTTTTTTAGGGGTGGGGGGGGGGTTTCTTTCATGATTGTCACGAGAATATTGCCCTGCGATTGGCTGGCAACCAGTTCATGATGTACCTTGCCTACTGCCCGAAGACGGCTGGGATAGGCTCCAGTACGTTCGCTACTCTCGTGAGGATAAGTGGCTCGGTTAATGGGTTGTTATGAGAATATCACACCAAAAACATGTTTTAGAAAGGTTTCTTTCAATTTGCCGAAACAAATACGACTCCTCGTCAAAAAATGGTTTATAACCCTCAGAATGCATCAATGCGAATGACAAACGCATCATGACTTCATTTGCCGCTGATCCAAATTAGTCTTGTTCACCCATGCGAAACATTTTCCACTCTAGACGTTGTCAATTCATTATAGCACCAGTATTTTATCAGCCCAATAAAGTAATGTTATTGCTTCATCATAAGGATGATTGTCGAGGGAGTTGAGGGTGCAGGAGGATAAAGGTTAATTCTTAAAAAAAAAAGATAATAAAAAATGGAGAGGCAGAAACAGGTGGGGAGCCTCACCACAAATCCAGGACGACAGAAACAGGTGTAGCCGTAGCCTGGATCACCCTGAACGCATATCCCCTGGTTGCAGGGCTGTGGAAGGCACTCATTAATGTCATCCTCACACTGAAGGCCTGTCCAACCTGCCAGGAACAAAAGCCCACAGAGTGCACTGGTGAGCCCTGGCTCTCCCACTTCCACCCTCTGAAGTGAATATCAATCAGATGCTCCCACATCGATTTTCTTCTTTTCGGGTTCACACTTATGCACAGACAAGAAAAGGCTTTCACTAAAGCGTATGGGCGCGACATACATTTTAATGAGGCGCAGGAGTATCGTCTATTTATCACTTTATCTTCATACTGTATGACTAAATCGGTCCCCAGAGAAAAGCAAATGACTATGAGAAGGTTCGGAAGAATAGTAACTTTACAAGCATGATTGTAACCTTTCACACCACCTCAGTCAGTTGCCTTGAGTCTAATATGAATGCTCTTTAAGTTTTGAAATGCTTTACAGATGGCAAAGTGCACTCCAGGAAAGTGGGCCGGTGGAAGACAACGTTGCAGTCGTTTCATGAGTAACAAAAGAGTTCACGTAACAGACAGCGTGGGCTCGTCGGCTAGACGTCACCTCCGCAGCGTGTGAGCGACTTACCTGACCGACAGTGGCAGACGTAGCTATTAATAAGATCCTGGCAAACGGCATCGTTGTGGCAAGGAGATGAGCCACATTCATTAAGTTCCACTTCACATAAATCCCCCGTGAAACCTGGCGGACAGCTAAGAAAACAAATGATGTTGGTAAACGTGGGAGGATGTCAGTTCCTTCTACTCAGGTGGCTGTGACCAGGAGATGCTTCATTATTTATTAGAAAGCTTGTTGGCTGTTGTCTTTTTTTTCATGCAATTCATTCCGGATTATTATTAAGATTTGTTTGGAATTTTTAGCAGGATACCTTACACATATTTGTCTTGCTACCCATTTCTCCACTCAGTTAAATATTTAACCATTTGTCCTAAATGCTTTTATGTTTTAATATATACAGTCGTAAAAATGATGTCTTGTTATTATTAATTTGTTTGCAACATTTTTCTGGTGGACTTGAAGAGCTTGGTGATATATCAAAATGCACACGCTTTGGTAAGAACCCACTGTGTGACCTCAGGAAGCATTTTAACCACATAAATAGCACCCTCTTCAATCATATATTTTTGCTGCTGACTTTTTTATTTTATTTTTTGCACCTGTGTTGTGAAGTGAGCTGTGTAAGGTATTTTTGATTTCATCATGGAAAACAGCAGCAAGAATGAATGATCAAGTTTTTCATGCATGACCTCCGAGTACACACAGAGTGCTTCTGAGGCTATTTGCTGGACAGGTGCAGACCAGAATATGCATCACTTCAAACATCTCGTGCAAATGAAACAATCTGGTTTTTTCTTCTTTATTTATTTTTTAATGACCAGGAAAAAATATTGCAGGAGTCAATGTAATGTTTCTTCTACACCACATTTACTTCCTGCATTGCAATGCACAAACATTTTTTCCATTACCTTTTTTCATTCTGTTGATGAAATAGTATTCTTAAATTGGATATCATCGAAGTTGTGAATGTGTACCTCTAGTTTGTGTCAGACTGCACATTTATTTGTAAATGCCAAGCAAAGCGTGCATTGCCTGCCTATAATACACATTCACTCCCATAACCTTACCTTGAAGTGAATATAAAATTGCAGTCCACTAAATCAATATCGTATGAGAGCAGTGGGCTTTTTGAAGTCATGGTTGTCCCGGATACATTAAAAACGTAGCACAGACCATATAGAAGCATATAGCACAAGGTCACACAAAGTAATTAACTGTAGGACATCGTCCTACCTCACTCTTACCACAGACAACATATATTTAGATGCGTGTCATCACTCAAGTGACACAAAGACTGGAATTAAATAGTAATGACTGGCTTGCAGTATACCCGAAGCACCGGTGGGCGATGTGATCGAATACACACACCACAGCTCCACTCAAAATGTATTTTTAATTGGTGACAGACTGAACTGTGCAAGCAAATATGTCAGTCGAACAGTCAACACCTTATCTGAGGTGAAATTCAAGCACTTTTACTTTTTTTTTTCAAGGTTATCTAGATTTAAAATGATTATTCCAAGGCCACAAACTACATTCTGTCTCATTGCAACATTCAGAGAATCCATAAAAGGAAACGTATATTCATTTTGTGTACAGGTATGTATTATTATCAGCTTTGAAAACACTTTCTTTCATAGCCTTACTGTACTGCCGTTGGTCATTCTATACAATCAGGAATCATTAGGCATGGCACCAATGACTGGCCAGTTGACTTTCTCACACACCCACCATACAAGTTTCGCTGCTTACAATAGCACATTAAATGTTTTAGTCCAACAAGAGCAACCATATCAACTCACCTGCAAGTAAAGTTGAACCCTTCACCATCAATACACGTAGCACCATTCAAACAGGGATTGGTAACACGGTCCTGCAGAGAAATATACAGTACATCAAATATAGTATTATCCGTAAGAGATCACAACAAAGGGACAAAATATTATCTGAGGCAGTAAGGAATAACTGCATATTTGTTTGCTCACAGGCGGAAATAATTTATAGACTCGGCGATAAATACAATTTGACAACACGACACATGATTGTGAACAACAACCTTATCACCAATGCTCCACCTAACACAACACGAAAGGTGTCTGGGCTGGTCCACTACTCTTATAGACCGCAACCGGGCAATCAGAAGAGATTAAACTAAATGTTCAAAGAGACATTATAAGAAACTCAATGCCTTATCTTTCGAGTCCAGCTGAAGCTGTGTTGTGTTTGAATCAATTACGCATTAGACTCAGCAATTGACTTTAATCAGGTATTTGTACAAAGTTTGCATGATCGTGGTACTTCGGTCCCACTATCTCGCAGGAGAGTCAATAAAGTTAGTGACACTAGAGACCACACAAAGACTACAAAGTTCTCCTTCCCGAACATTCAGCAGGTTTAATCATTAAAGCCTACTCACATCAATGTTTACTTCACATCTGCCGCCGCTCCATCCCGCCTCACAAAGACACGTGTAGGAAGAGATTCCATCGTGACAGCTAAGGTAGGCCCGGAAGCAGTGAGTGGGCGGAATTGATTTAAGTAGTCAAAAATGATGAGAGTGGAGATGAAAAAGAATGCTTCTTTGAAAGCAGCTCTATTGCTGCACAAAACACATGTTGAGAAACATCTAATTTGACATCCTGAAAATCATCATGGCAATGAGGAGGGACCTTAATTCAAAGTAATTCCATCATAGCTCCTGGTAATCATTTGAAGGGGACAGAGATAAATACTTACCTCCCTTGAAAACAAGGTGCCGACAAACATTCGTCAATGTTGGTCTCACAGTCGGGGCCGAAGAAGCCGTCGGGGCACACGCAGTGATATCGATCGGCTTCGTCAATACATGTCCCACCATTTTGGCAAGGCTTTGAAATGCACTCGTCAATGTTAACTTCACACCATGCCCCTAGGAAATAAAGCATACTTCTTTAAACAGTCCAACTCAACCGGAGAGGTAGGTATTTAGAGCTTGAAGGAAAAAAGAATTCATACATTTGTTCGTTTGGAGAGCGAAAGTTAAAAGTGTAAGTCAGGATCTTCATACTCATATATTCGTAAAGTCAGTGTGTAGATGAGGATGGTCAGCTGGCGGCCACTTGATTAATTGAAAAAAATAAAAATAATAAGGAGAAATCATTTTTTTCTTTTCCAACTTGCTGAATAATGATGGAAGTGTGTTTACTTCCAGACGCATGACAGAGTTTCAACACCGCCGCTCCACAATTGCACCGTGGCATTTTTCCCGATGTACCTAATTTGGTGGCCACTGAGTTTATACTGCAATTGCAGTACATATTCTCACAGGCATATTAAGTTTGAAGTGTATAATTGATACGGACGGTCTCCCGACGAAAGGCAGATTATAGATAATATGCTATTATACAATATGAATATGAAATTATGATCCATGACTATCTCGAGGGAAACAGCACAGCCACGATGTCAATAGGAAGCTTCCGTGTCTTCATGAGAATTCGTCTAATTTGTTGTAGAAGTGTGAATGACAGCATTTTCAAGAGCATGTGAAACATTTTCATGAGTATGTATGAATGTTTCATTGGTGTCCTGATAAAGTTTCACTCATGTGCATGAGAGCATTTCACAGGTGTACATTAGAGTATTTCTGTTCTGCAAATGAGAGGCTTTCAGTATTGTGTGTGAGTGTATTTTCTTAGTTTGTGTGAGCCATTTTAATAGTGTATGAGCGAAAATTTAAAACTCAAATAAAATCGGTCGAGCCTCTTACAGCTCATCCCTAATCATGTGTGTGCCTTATGACCCTCGTATTCAACTGCTTCTTAACACAAATATCTAACCCCTCAGTGTATTGTAGACATCGTCAACATGATCTGCTTAATCTACACTGACTCATTTTGGCTCAGAACTATGTGCAGGATTGATAGAAGTTCAAGATCAACAAAAAGTACACATTCAGGGAATGAGAGTTCAAAAATGATAGTCGAGGTCAGATGAAAATGACCAGAGTGGTCAACGAAAATATCCACTCATAGAACATCTCTGAAAGCACAATAATTTGAACCATGAAGAAAACGCAGCAGGACACATGACCTGGTGCCACTCTGAGTACTGAGCCACTACGAGTAGGAAACACACACACACACACACACACACACACACACACACACACACGTAATGTGACAATGCAAGATTGGAGGAAGAAAGTTTGACAATTGAAGAGAGGAAGAAAATTGCTTGGTCTGATGCTCCTCGACCCCTGCTGCCACAATGGGATCGGAGGGTCAAACTCTGGCACGACAAGAAAAAAAAAAGAAAATAAAACCCAAAACAAGGATCTGTCCTGTCTCATATTAGATTAATCTGCTGGAGGTATGAAATTCAAGAGAGTATGACTAATTTATTGACCAACACCATTGGGAACGCAACCTCATAACATTAATACAAAACGCAACCAGAGAGTGGAAATTAAATGTGGTTTGACATACTTACATACAGTTTAAGTCAAAATGTCTTGTATAAGAAATATATATCACCACCATCTTAAGCAGTATGAGTATGTGATGTGTTTTTATTAGACATTTTGGCGAAAATAAAACTAACTCGCCAAATTTATCCTTTGACGCTACTCATGGGTTGTATACTGCATGCCCTTGTCAAGGTATGTAATGATTATCTGTTGAACTGTATATCCCATTGATGCAGTAAACTGCTTTGTCAGGCTCATTCATTATTTTCAATGGATTTCAAAGACGTGGGTCACATTGCATACTCGGTGTTTTTTGGTTTGTTTGTTTGTTTGTTTAACTAGAATATATCGATGTGTGTTTTTCTTTCATTAAAAATCCTGTGGTAAGTGACCTTCCCCATTAGAACTTCCTATTCCAGTTGAATAAAACGTCTCCTCCTTCCTCTTCTTTGAAACGTGCCCAGGGATAGTTGGTTTATTATTGAAGTTTTTTGGTAAAACTGTGGTGTTGTTTTATTTTTAAAGGCCAGATTCGAGCTATCATTGTATTAAAATATCTGGAAATACTTATAATCATCAATGATAATACCGGGGACCATGACTTATATTGAGTTAGGTCTGATGGCAGTTTTTAACTAAATTTTCAGTGCGGAATCGAAACCTGATTTTCGATTGTCTCTATCACGCTAGGTTTTGGAGCAATAGGATCTCTGTTTCATTCAAAATGTGAAATACATGTGTATGTATGTAAATGAAAAAAAAAAAGGGGAGAATTACAAGAATTGAAAAAAAAAACCCAGCATAGAACAAATTGAATTTTGTTGTTTGAGTTTAACCTTTAACTATGTTGGGGATGTTCTTATCCAAAAAAAAACGTTTTTACAGGGATTAAAGAGCAGACATCTGTGTGTTCCTATGCTATATTAAAATAAAACCATGCAATGTCATTCCAAACGTTTCAGATAAAAGGTAAGAAGAAAAAAAACATCACATTTGGAAGACAACAGAAAACTGTAGGCACGCTACATTGAACTGATGACACGTTTCTCTTGTCATGTTCATCCAGCAGCGCAAATTCACTGATGCCGCACTGCAACATCATCATCGTCCAACAATGTGCTGACCGAGGAAACCACAACATTGTGTTGATTGCTCCGTACCATCACTCAAGGGAAACGCGCTACTTAATGACGAGTGAAAAAGAGAAAACAGAGGGTGACAAATGACAACAGCCCAAACTGTGATTCATATCAACATGATCGCCCATGAATCATGTCACTGTATTGACTCCTGACCTCAGGACTGAACGGCGCTCTCATGCATAGTTAAATAATACATGCTGGGAGCCTTAAAAGCAAAACATTCTCATTAACGATCCGACAAGTGAGATTCAGGCAGCTGCCTGGGCTGTCTCAGAGTGAGATTAACATTTTTATGGTGTATGTCGATATGGCACGAAGGGGAAATGATGAATACAACAGCACAAAACGTAGTTGTGCATGATTATGTGATTAGGTGAGCGCTTATACGGAGGCAATTACTGACTGGATGCCTTTGCGCTGGACCTGTAATGTAACAGTAAGCTTCCTTTTATTTTCCCCTCCAGGTCTCTCTCTCCAGTTGTTCGGTATAATTTGCTTTAAAGCCATTGTGGTGCATTGAAATCAACTGCAGTCAAAAGAAATGGGTGACAAGCTGTTAGTAAGACATGGACTCATTAATAACTCTGGAATTATACCTTTACCGTAGATATGTACATTCTATTCTGTTAGGTGTGAATGGTTAAAAGCTAAAGAAGCTGATTAAAATGCGAAACACATCATAAAATGTCACGACTTAAAATAAACATCTCATGATTGTAATGTGACACTGCACAGTAATGTTCTGACTCATGCAAACAGGTCTGCCAGCGCCACACACCACTTAATGAGGCAATCAGGGACCAAGAGAATTCTATTAGACGTTACGCTCCCTATTCCAGTTTGGGTGATTGTACTTTTATTAAAAAGCCCAAATTATTACTTATTGTTGGTTCAAAGACAAAACTGCTTTTGTGTAACAATGCCAATTATGTACTGTATTTGTAATTTTTTTTAATGTGATTTACATTATTCTGAAGACCACTTTTCTTTTAAAAGTTACCACTTACTTCTGTGCCACTGTTTACCTTTTCCTCTTCCCACTGATTCTGCACAAACGTCAAGTTGGATTCAAATTAATGTATTACAATGCAATATTAATAAACATGCTAACAATATTGTAAAAGATATTAGCATAGACCCTAAACACAGAGGAGGTCAGTAGAAATGGAAGGTCCGTCAACGGTCCGTCAGTGATGGATTGAAAGAGTAAAATGGCAAAATGTCTGGAAATGGGTTTTCATCGGTCACCAGAATTGTCATTAACTCGGTCTGTGTTTTAGCCATGATAATTTTTGACAGATTATAGTGGTGCTTTAATTTTGCGGTTTGTTTACAATGCTCACTGCGAAGGGTGTTTCTGCTTCAAACATGTTGCTGGCCTGCATTAAAATCGAAAACCTATGGTGCCTTCACAGCCTCGAAAAAGTGTAATGGAAAAGCGACCACGCAGGATGGAATCAGTACGCAGGATGGAATCGGGCTTTTTTCGAGGTAGAAAAAGGTCCTATGAAAAGGGGGCTTAACTGTAGCCGGAGCGGTCTGGATGGCCTGATTGGCAGACTTCACATTGCACCCGTTGGCATTTTCAAATTTAAAGTTTGTATCATCCATTTTATGAATTTCAATGACATCCACAAATGTAAGGAAAAATCCACTTTTCCACAATTTGACGCCAGCCTCAGCTGTCACGAAATAACATCTCTTTGGTGTTTCACATCCATTCCCGGCTTGTGTGCAGTAAGTGTGTCAGAAGTTTGCTGTGTGGGAGAAAAAAAAGGACTTATGCGTTACCAGGAGAAAGTGGCCCTAAGTGCAGGAATTTAAAATGAAAAATTGCATGATGACAATTTCCATCACCTACTTATTGTGTTGGGTTTCTTCATGTGTTGGAATTGATGCCAAAACAAAGAATAAAAGAGTATTGGGGGAAAAAAAAAGTAAATGTGACTTTGAATAGGTCAGACAGAATGCCAAGTCCAAAATAAAGCTGAACATTCTGACTCACTGGCCAGCAACACCAATAAAATTCAATCTAAAACATAATGCAGGTGGAAATGAACTGTCATTATCGTGTAATCCCATCCATGCAAGCTAACAGATATAGACTACACTGATTTATTCGTAAGCACCATCAACTGTTGGACCCTAAATTGATTCTGGCATTCAATATGCACAAAGAAAAAAAAAGCAATTGATTTGCTGATGCCAGTAGCACATAATATAGTTATGTGTCACATGCATACACATTAAGAATTTCACCCCAAAAAAGAGTTGACACTTTACTATCAAAGCAGAGTAACATTCAAACTTGAACTTGAAATGAAGTTTAAACAGGGTAATGTTTAAACAGGCAAAAAGTTACATCAAACCATCCAGGTAGTTTTTCTGCTGCGGTGGAAAGTTACAAAGCGAATACTTGTGTGAATTTCAGTGGGTTTGAGCCAAGTTGGACTGCATCCTCTGGCTGCTTGCTCTCTAGGGGAGTCCCGTTTCCTTACATGTGCTTAGAGCCTCAGAAAAAGTAATGACTGGTACAATAGTGTGCGCAGGCCTAATAATAAAAGCTGCTTCAGTGGGAATTGGGCCATGCGTGTCAGGTTCTTCTCCCCAGAGTTGCAATACCTCAGAGATTTCACCCCCTCTCTCAATTGAGGAAGGATAAATTGATGATACAAGTACGGAAGACAAATGAAATTAATCATCCCAGTCGTTGACAGGAATCGGCTTTAGTGCAAAAACACACGCTCGCGTGCTCACGGATGTGCGCTAAAATAGCTCGATACCTGTCTGGCTGGAAAATAAGACGAATGGATTGAAGTAAAGCAACTACAGCGTTGCGAGACTAAGGAAGCCGATGTAATAAAATAAAAGCAAGCAAGTGACAGTGAGAAGTTTCCATCAGACCAAACAGGTGACGTGAATGTTTATCTTGTTAGCGTCACTAAAAGGTAACCACTGCATCTGGTCTGAGCAGGCAGACCAATTAAAAGAAGCAGTTTTTTTATACTAAACCTCATCTATGTCAGTACTGTGGTTGACCCCAGAGCCCGATAAGCTTTTTAGGCTCTTCTATTGATCTAGTTGTCACCAAGGGGAAAAAGACGTACCTGAGTATCCAGGGCGACAGACACATACAAAGCCCTCCGGCCTGCTAATACAGGTGCCCTCCTGTCGGCAAGGTGAAACTTGACACTCGTTCCCACTAAGGTCACAGAGGGCTCCAAAATATCCAGGAGGACAACTGCACTGAAACCTGTGGAACAGAAAGATATCGCAGAAACATTAAATTGAAAAGTGGAGCATGCTGTCAGAATTCATTTTGTATTCACTTCAAATATTGGCAACTTTGCAAATTGTCATGTTTGGAGGGTTACAGAATATCGGATGCTAACTCTTTTATGAACATTTCTTTGTGTCCACGTGTCCATTTTACACGGCATTTGGGGAGGTGTGGAGAATCAGAATATGAAAAGATATTTATTTTCTAGCATAGATTTGTAGAAGAATGCAACTACAATGAATTAAATACAGTATAATGTAGTAACAGCATGATCAGCATTTGAAAATAGATATCTGATCATGATAACTATCTGAGAGGTAACTGTCGGATGGATATCGGTAAAACAATGACGTCACATTTATGGTAGGTTATCAACAAAACTTGATGGAGACAAGAGATGCTTTAAAACAATATTGGTATGGTTCTTATCAATTTAAGAACGGGACTCTTCTACTGTGTTGTAGCTACACACACACACACACACACACACACACACACACACACACACACACACACACACACACACACACACACACACACACAGAGCGCATATATGGAGTGAATGGGATAATCAAAGGTCTATTCTGAGGTGGGCATTCTGCACTGGAGCCTAGTAGCTAGTGAAATAATGTGAGTAATACTGTAATACTGAAAGGAAATGCTATAGTGATAAGATAAACTGAGTTGTAACTATTCCTATAAAGTTAAAGTAAACCATACATCAAAGAATATCTATTCTGGCATATTCAATTTAGACCATAACAAATACGGAAGAGGGATGGCATAATATTGATGGAACCATTTGAATAGGTGGAGGAACTGATTTTTCATCGTGATCCTGACAGACATCTCTCTCGAACAGGAACAATATAGCGGCAATTAATTCTCCCTGGGTGCAACTCGCTTTGAATTATGCTTGATGACTTATTACTGAAGGGAATAGCCTAATGAGTCTGGTAATGCGGTTTACTCCATTCAAATCCCTCTCCCCAGCTGTCATTGGCCCGAATATCTTCTGACCTCACATCTCTGAGGCAATGTCTTCCCTATTTATAGGTTGGCTGAAATCAAAATAATTTAAGCAAGATGTCATTTGTTATCATCAAAATTAACGACAATATATCCAATTCTGGTGATATGGAAGTCCTTTTTATCATGTGGCACAAAAGGCACTGCACCTTCTAATTCCGGAAGCTCTAAAAGGCTCGACTGGTCAGTGACAGTACTCTGAGAAAAAATAAACAGCCTTTGCTTTGCCACCTGCCTGCTAACACTGCATTTGAGCTTCTTATAAAACAGAACCGCATCAGTTGATAACGATTTATTCTTTCCCAGTGCATGCAGTATGATAAGAGCTGAATGTGAATGTGTACAGATGTGGAAAGACACCGTGGAGCACAGTGCAGAGTCAGATACATCAGCTCAGTGCACAAGAGCTTATTCAACTTGTCGGGTCAGGGAGATGAAGATAATGGTGAGTGCGTTGTGTTGTTCTTGTAGTGGGCACTGAGGTTAAGACACACCGGACTGTGCAATAAGGCCAGCGCTGTATTGAGGAGGGTCGGGTCACCCGGGAGCCAAATCATGGCGGGAGACAAACTGGAGACAAACCATTTAGGACTCAAATTGGACCTGGGACTTCTTTACACATCTGTCCGACTAAGCCCACAGGGCCAGGGGCTCCCATTATTAAGCACACCAGGGCGAAGTACCCATAGCGCTGGGCTGGAAAACGAATTCAAAGACGTGATGTTTTCCAGCTGAATCTAATTACTGTCTTGTGGAGAGCTGCTTATTTGAGATGCAGTATGCCAAGGATGGCCACTATGCTTTTGAAAATAAAAGACAGTCAATTCTACCTTGCTTTATATTCTTACTTGTTCACTAGGTCTTGACAAGTTCCGCCATTGAGGCAAGGCTGTGAGCAGCACTCATTGATGTCTTGCTCGCAGTGGAGGCCAGAAAATCCCATTTGACAGACACAGCTGAAAAAAAAAAAAACAGACCGATCATATCGATGGGTGGTGGCTGGACAGACACGTAGATGGGTCCATTTTGATGGATACTTTTTACATTGGAGTGTTTTGTTTACTTTTTAATTTGAGTTTTAGGTGACATTTACCACTAAATTATTCAAAAAATGTAACCTAAAGACCTATAATTCTAGTGTACAGTGATCCCTCGCTCTAATGCGGATCACCTTCCGCGACTTCGCTGTTTCACTGTTTTTTTTTGCGCAATTTTTAAAATGCTTTTAATCAGTGAATTGCGTTCTGCATCCTGACTGGCTAAGGCGCTGACCAACGTGAACAGTCTCCGCACTTCGTCTTTGTACATACATACCCCACAATGTCGACGAAACGTTCTGCACCGGCAAAAGCACCTGAGGATGTGCTCAAGCAATATTATTTCACAGTACAGTATTTCCAAAAACCATTATTGAAATTGAAATTATCCACATTTTTGTCCTGATGTGCATGAAAATTTAACAAGCTCTCATGTGCCACAATGCTAACAATGCAGTTTTTAAATTAAATCTACTACCTCACCTTTGAACAAGCACCTGCAAGCTTCCTTGGGGTAAGATGAGTATGATTGTATGAATTTTGTTTTATCAATATATCAGTACGATATTGTTTCAATTTAATTCAATTTAATCTCAGTGTTCACCTGCAGCTGTTTAATAACGCTTTTGTACGTTAAAAAAATCCCCACACACAACTAAAAAAGTAAAAACAATCAGGCTACAGGCAATACAATGCCATTCCAATTAAGGTCCCACTCTATGTACTGTAATTCTTAAAACTCATTATTCACTCCCAAAGACATTTTTAAACATCTTTTCAGACTTGTTCCAGAATTGACTGGTACTGAATGAGTTAAAGAGGTAGGTTCGTGCACATTTAAAAGCTATATCTCTCAGTGGCGAGAAAGAAAGCCATGAAGTTACTCATTTTAAAAGGAGGAGGAGGAGACAAGCAGCAGAGAAAAAAAACAATGACTAGGCGGGACACTTGGACAGTTTAATGATGCTGTTTCCTCTAAGTAAATCAGCCAAAATAACACTAAATCATTCTGTCAGCTCTTCTCCAATTGGAGGCATTTGTCTGACATCATGACGACACCACTCTCCAATAGTACAGTTTCCAATTTGAGTCACCTTGCCGTCTCTGCAAAAGTTCTTCTTAACGCTCCATCCCGCGGTCTCCACCACAAGTTATTGTATGGTTATCGTCATTATAGCATTGCTCCCACAATAAATTAAATGATGGTCTCAGACTTTTGCAAAGACTTCTATGCCAAGCAAAGGACCAAAAAACAAAATTGAAGTTGACGTTTCCAAGTCAGCAAGTAATATTGAGAATGGAATCCTAAAGTAGCAGGCTACTTAAATATGTATTCTGATTGATGCTGTATTGTCAATTAACGCTAATTTGATTTGAGGAAGCATCCATATGCTCTAAACACAATCCTGTGAAATTTTCCAGAAATATCCAATAAACTGCATTGAGAGGAAATGAGACTTGTCACCTGTACCCGTTGACCTGGTCCAGACAGTCGCCGTGGTCTCGGCAAGGATTCGAAATGCACTCATTGGTGTTGGTTTCACACCGGCTTCCTTCAAATCCTTGAGAGACAGAGGAGACAATCATGGATCGGTGAGCCCGCCCACATTGCTGAAAGCGTCAGTGTCGATGATAACCAAGGCACTGGTGAACACCGTTTTAATGGAACTAGTAGCCCCTGTAGCATTCCTCATCTTCCAGCTCTCAGCACTCACCGGTTCCCCTCAGAGAGCGTGTTAGTCTAATAATACTTCAGTGCCATGGACAGATTGGTCTGAGGGTTAGTGGTTTGGGGTTTGGGAGGTGTGCGTCTTTCTGTGCCATTCTATGCATATGTCTGTGTGATGGAAAAAGGCGAGTAAGGATGTGGGCTTCTTGTAAAGTTCGGTAAGAGGGACAGCCGAAAGCCCATGAGCTCTTTTGCCCTGCTTCATTAGGGGGTTGAGGGCAGGGTGGCTAAGCAGATCAGCATGGATGTTTGGGAGGACTTTTAAAGTGGCTTCAGAGCCTCAAAGGTTCTGCCTCTGGTGGTTTGTCCCTATTCACGTTTTAATATTTTTCTGCTGAACAAAATTTTGAATGAAATATATGATGTGAGTGTGTGTGTGTGTGTGTGTGTGTGTGTGTGTGTGTGTGCACACACACGATGGAGCAGACAAAGAAGCACCCGTTTTTTGTTTCTTTTCTTTAAGGGATTCCATTGACTTGACTGCATAGCTCTATACAGAGCCTGCTTTTTTTTTGGGGTGGGGGCGTGATTTGGGGTTTGGCAAAAATAACCCCCCAAAATATTTTCCTTGAACCCTTCTAGCTAACACATTTTTGGTGTGTAACCGAGAATACAATGGCTCTCAAACGATATATTTCCTTATGTAGTAAAGTGATGTTGTAGGTAAATGCACTGAAATACACTAGGGTGATGCTATGTGGTGACAAGTCACAGAATTTTATGTCTTGGGACATAAGAATGCGAGAACACAGAGAGCACGGAGCATCCAGTGAATTATAGGGCAGCACAGGTTTCCCAACCTGGCCTGTCAGTCACGGCAATGGTGGAACACCTCGGGGGGCTATTTGGAATGTCACCACAATGTAATGCATCTTGTGCCACTAAGCACTGACTGGAGGCTCCTCTTTGACAGAGCACTGAGAGATAGCGCAGGCACAAGCTCGCAAAGTCATTCCATCATATGGTCGCAGCCCTGCTATGAGATGGCTGCCACTGCTATTGAATCTCTCAGAGGAAAAAGAAATTGAGGGTAATCCCCGGTGGACAGTGAGCTAACTTTGATGGGCGTTTCAATTGAAATATGACTGATGTCTTCATTTTGTGACTGTGAATTTGGTTTGGACTGCTACATTTGTCCTTACAGTCTCCTTATCAGAGTCGCTGTCAGTTGCGAGGAAAGGTGCTAAAAAAAAACGGGCTCCCTTGAAATCGTTTAGGCTTTTTAATCTTTGTAATTTGCAGTTTTGCAAATTTGCTCCCCAAAAAAATACACAACTGTGAAATGATTGAATATGATGATTAGCATATGATATGAAACAATATTGGATAGGGAGGCTTGTTATGACAGCAAAATTTATGATGGTTTCTAGGATACAAGTCTCACTGTTTTTTTCTGTTTTAATCTAGAAAATCCATAATATTTTATCAAAATGTGTGTGTGTGGGGGGGGGGTTGGAGGCTCACCTTTTCCATCCAAATGTACTATTTCTAAGAGAACAATTGTAGCTTGACCACATATAATGCCCTCTAATTTCTCAAGAATAATACACACTTGTGTATATTATGTCTTGCAAAAATTCCCCTTAAAAAAAAAAAAAAACAAAAACAACCTTTAGCCTGACATAGTCAGCTTTAATCATAGTTTCATGACCAAACACAGCAAACAGGTTAACGGACGTCCTGCCTACGCTGTGAGAACGAGCATAACTACTGGCTGATGACCGGACGGTTTGAAGTTGAAGCGCTAAAATTGTGTTTTCTTTATTGCTTTCGTCTTTGGACAAAAGTTAAATACTTTTTCATATTGAATTAAAAAGTCTATTTCTCTGCATTTGAAAAGAAAGCGATGAACCGTGACGTCACAAGGGGGGTGGAATTTAACTCTCTGGCATGAACAATGCTCATCATGTTCCCTGATGTTTTTCTTTTCACCTCTGGAATCTGTTGGGTGGAACTACAGTACATTTAACAACTGGTGAAACCAATTTTATGCTTATAACCTGACACCACTGCATGTGAATCCTTTGGAAGAAATGAAAAAAGGAAGGAAATGGGTCATGGAGAAAAGCTGTGGGGTTTCAAAGTTTTTAAAAGCTTTTGTATGTTAAGTATGGCTTTTAAATGGCAACTGTGAATATCATTAGTAAGTATACCAATTGAAATGACACGTTTGCATCTTGTAAAAAGCTGATTTTCCTCTTTTTTTCTTGCTTGCTCATTTTTAAATATCAGATGTGCAAAGAGAGTCAGGGGAAAGGGAAATTTGCACTTCTCTGCTTAGGTTGCTGCCACAGCGAACCAATCCCGGATAAGCAGAAGAAAACGGGTCAATGGATGTTACCTCCAGCACTAATAGTGAAATACTAAAGTGTTGCAACCAAAGCTCGGATATTTTTGTAATTTCATGGAAATTAATATGAAAGGATAGACCTGAAACATATTAATACAGTAATTGGTTCTGGAAATTCCTTCCAGAACCAATTAATTTCATAAGTAGAGGTACCACTGCATAATAAAATAGGTAATAGGTATATAGCCGGTAGTTAAAGCCCTCTGCTATGACATGCACGTCTGAAATTAAGAAGCAACCTATTGGAGGGCAGCATAGAAACACATCTTGAGCGCTAATTACGTTAGCATGTACTTGGGAAAATGCTTTTATGCCATGAAATTAATGGAATTCATTGTATTGCTTTTTTTTTTGCATGAAGCTGCCATATCATTTTACATGTCGCAATAAGTGCAAAAAAGTGGGGAAACATAAAGAACGGGCAAAAAAGTATCCTGCTATGCAGTGAAACCACAGTTAAACAAGCCTAGGGTTGCTGCTCTATTAGAAACCTGCTGTGAAGGGCTCAGAGGTTAAACTCCAACATGATATATCATGCCACTAATAGTGGTGAATTTTTATGAGGAGAATAACTGATTCAGGAGTTCTCTTTTTCCATGCAGCTGTTGTCTCGACATGAAATAGAGGTCTTGCAGCTACAAATGGAGCAAGAACAAAAGACCCTTTGCCCTCAGTGATGGTTGTTAGCATGCTGAAACCATAGTACATGGATGGGCCACACTCGCTATTGACTATTTTTGTGCCTCACACAGGTCTAGCATAGTCGAACTTCACTTGAAAAAAAATGGTGTGTTGAATTTACTCATTTTGATTTTGTCAAGTGGTTGCACAAAGTTAAATCATCTTGATTCAGACATTTTTATTTCAAGTAGAGATTTTTTTTTAGTATTGCAGAGAGTCTCTATCTTTTAGTTAGTCCTGCTATATATCATATACCTTAGCAGGCATCTGCACTGGACATGTCGTACACCTGCATAAGCTCATGCGGTCCGATACAAGAGCCACATTGAAGTATTATTGTTTAAAGTTGTTTTGATGATTAGTTGTTTAAAGTTATTTTTGACCTTTTGGGGCAGCTAAATACGGCACGTCAAATACTTTTGAAACATTCCTCACGGTATGATGTAATACAAACTATAACTGCAATCATTATATTGCTGTATTAGTTTATTTTAGTTGGGCATGATACATTCCACAACATGCATTTGCAATATTCAGAACATGGTAATGAGAGCCTAGAAGGGGGTAGTCTGAAGTAGATACTTATTGATGCATAACTCACCAAACCTCATGCAATACAGCAGGGGTGAGCAAACTTTTTACATTGAGAACCGCATATTACTATGGAGAACAAAAATATCAACATGCAGTGGAAATTTTAAAAATTGATTTTGTCACCACGGTGGTCGACTGGTTGGCGCACTGAACTCAAAGAGGTATAGGGTTCGATTCCGGCTCCGGCCTTCCTGTGTGGAGTTTGCATGTTCTCCCTGTGTCTGCATTGGTTTTCTCCAGGTACTCCGGTTTCCTCCCGTATTCCAAAAACATGCATGTCAGGCTGATTGGACGCTCCAAATTGCCCCTAGGTGTGAGTGTAAGCTCGAATGGTTGTTCGTCTCTGCTTGCCCTGCGATTATCTGGCAACCAGTTCAGGGTGTCCCCCACCTACCACCCAAAGACAGCTGGGATAGGCTCCAGCACGCCCCGCGATCTTTGTGAGGATAAGTGGATCAGAAAATGTATGGATGGATGAGTTTGTCACTCCAAACTAACTATCTAACTTACTATGTAATTCCTAACTAAGTTTCACCACCAGTAGGAATGTCTATTAAAAAAAAAAATCAAACCTTGTATTAGATTTCACCGAATGTTGTGGCCAGTGAATGTATGCAGATACTCTTCCACAACAATGGAGAAAGTTGAGGTCAAAAGTGAATGAGATACAGAGTATTCTCCTGCTGCAATACACCCACAAAAGTCTGTTCATGTCCTAAGGCTCACTTACTGAATTTGAATGAAATCCTCTCGATTTGTTTGGGCTATCCCAGTTGTGAGCTTGTTTTTCGCCTTGGAGTTGCTAATTATTTGCACTCTGAGTATTTTTTCGGAAGAGAGTTTAAACTTGACTGTTATACAATTCCTCTGGGTGAAGCAATGATGTAGTTTCCTGCAAAATAATTTTGCAATTTTAAAAGCATTAAATGACACAAAAATTTGAAAACATAGCACTTAAGTATTGTGATACCATAGAATCAGGAGATGATCACTCATTATGAAACTTCATTTACCATATCTAGCGTTTACGGAAAAAAAAACTGCTGAAACATTTGTAAACAATCATTTGAAAACATGACACTTAAGTATTGTGATACCATAGAATCAGGAGATAATCACTCATTTATCTAGCGTTTTTTTTTGGGCGAAAAAAAAAAACATGCCAAAACAACCCAACAAGTAGTAGCTTCGTATGCTGAATAATAATGGGAGGAGTGAGTCATCGTGCTTTTTGTGAAGTGAAAACGAGTGAACCCACGCAAAGCTTTTGGTATAATGTATGCAGCAAGCACCTAATTTCCTATTCCTCTCCAAGGAAACCTTCAGAAACCAACCCAGCCATTCTATTTATATCTGGAAACATCTCTCCCTCTTTGCACTGATAGCGCCATTAGGCACAGAACAGTAACAATGCTGCTTTAGAGAAGTCAACCGCTCAACAATTCCTCAAATATCAACTTCTATCTCTCAAGGGGTCCCCGAATCGACATACGTGGTTATTATACCAGATTTGATTTCAGATTTACATTATATTGCTTTTGAGACTGACTTAAAACAACAGTTTAAACGATATCTGTCTCTATCTCATTAGCATCAAGTATTTGCTGCCTGACAGGTGGTGCTCAAACTCACTGTTTTTCACAGACTACAAATTTTTTGCAAATTGACTGGTCTACAAGAAAAATGAACATTTGTAGTCATCAAATAGCCCACAGCACAAGAGTGTTAGGAAAAAATAAAATAAAATATGGTAAAATATACAAATGAATGCAAATTGTGACCATATGGTGGGATAGGGTGAGGTGAAACGTGGCAACAGTTTCAATTTTGTTCTACAGATGTTTTAACAAACTTTTCAATGGGGAAAACTTCTTTTGTGAATCGAAACAGGCGGCTTCTGAGTCCGAGCTTCACCAAATGCATGCCCAGCATACAGGAGATTGCTTGGCAAAATATTGTACAGCTGCCAGAACTGTCGGTAACCTCTTATAGCATGATCCACTCTTTAAGTTGAGCAAGAGACGACAACCACATTCTTTAGAGATGCCCACGATGCTGTGCTGTGGTCCTAAGTGTTTCTATATTTTATTAATTTAGCTCTCTATCGATAAATCTTCATTCTTATTTGAGCCTGCTGGGTTTTTTTTCTTTATACATACAGAGTTTATCACTCTCATTCGGGCTTGCATTGCTGGAATTTCATTCATTCATGTTCCAACCCTGAAAATGAAATAGATCGGGGGTCATTCATAATGCAGTGTTTGGAGCATTTTGTTATGTTTTTGACCAACGTGCCAAAATGATGATGGGGTCTAACAGATTTCAGTGTTGTAGACTGATGCAAAGAAAAATAATGAGCTACTGCATCATAAAATATAGCTCAATCGGAAGCCTGTCTGTACATAAAATTAGCCTGGCTGCTGAAATGGCTATTAGTGTAATTACACTAGATTAGTCCCCACCCAAAATACCTTCAATGTGCGGATGAGGCCATGTGTGCACTCACCAGCTGGGCATCTGCAGAAGGCCGTTCCATTGGAGCGTGTCACGCAGGTGGAGTTGTGCAGACAGGGATTGTTGAGGGGATCACATGGGTCATAAGGCTGGTTGCACGATGGGCCGCTGAGAAAGGGGGGGCAGGTGCATAAGAAATCCCCAGGTACATGTGACTCCTGACACTGAGCTCCATTTCGACAAGGCCCAGATTCACACTCATTCACTTCTTCAGTGCAGTCTGCACCTGTCCAGCCTGGTGAGCACATACACCTTGGAGAGACCAAAAATGGAAATGGGTCAGTTCTTATTTTTTTATATATTTTTTTCCTTATGGCAGATTGTTTCCATGCTTCAGTAAAGGTAATGCTGTTTTGTTTAGCCATGTTGTTGGCAACATATTGCAATCAAGCTAGGCTCAAGAAGTAACTCTTCAATGCTGTGTGTGTACAGCATCGGGATGCATGCGCTTCCCTAGAGCTTTGTGATCGTGATGGATGAGAGTATCAGTCAAACTAAAGTCATTACAGTCACCACCTGTTTTATTTCTTGAGAGAAAAGTAGGAGGCCACGATTTGGGTTAAGGACTTTTTTCAAGTGGAGGACGTGCCTTACAATTTGAGGCACTGCATTATTTAGAGTGGAGGTGAATATTTCAGGTGTTTCAGCTCCAATATGTTCAGAGATACAATAATTCTGAACAGATGTCGATAGGACTCTTCAGGTGATACTTTCTTACCTTGCAGGCGCACAAAAGGCACTTACAAGTCACAACGGATTGAACCTGCAACCATCCAAATGTGAGAGAACCACTGTAGCACCTGAGCCGGCCGGGCTGCCCAAATCACTGGAGTAGACTTAACATAGTAGTACTGTAGCTATGCAATTTCAGTACAATGACAAAAAGGGAATGAGAGTGTGTGCTTTGGATCGTTTTTTTTTTTTTTTTTTTGCTGGGGCAATTAAATGTCTCCAATGACAAGCTTTTTTGTTTAATAAATGACTGATGCATCTAGTACGTGCACCTACTTGTAGCCGTTGAATTCAGTGCAGGTGCCATTGTTTTTGCAGGGCTGTGACAAACATTCATCAATTTCTTGTTGGCAGTACTTTCCTTCCCAACTGGAGTGACACACACACTCGTAACTCTGCATTTAAACAACCACAAAAAAAGAGGAATAAAATACAACAACTTCTGATTAAAGTGGAAAGTAGCGACGGAGCAGCTTAATTCACTTTGTTTCATTTTAACATACAAATGCTCGGCATGAAATGTTTCCAAATGCAATATATCGTACAATCCCCCACTCGCATTAAATATGCATTCCGTTTGGGAATCTATTTGAACTGTGGAAGAGTCACGCTTGTCGTACATTTCCCTTCACTGCATATGCAATTCTCCTCCCGCCCACCCGGTGGATGAAATGAAAGCTTGTTTTCAGCTTGTGTCATTCAAGGCATATGGTAACTTCCATCAAACACCCAGGAAACATCATCTACATATTTTTCAAGGAACCGCTAAAATATAGCTGGTTCATTTCACTGCCTCAGTCTTCAACAGCATGTGAAAGATGCGTCCTTTATTTCACCATTGCAATCTGCATTAGTACAATTAATCATAACATGGAAGATTAATGGTTTGTCAACCACGAGCAACTGTTTTAATTTAGATTGTGCACAAGGGATGGGTGCATTACTGTGGTCAAAGTTTTTTGTTTTTTCAAAATTAGGTTTGTCTTTGTCAGTGTTTTGTTTGAGGGTCCTGGATGCTGCGGGTTGAAGGTATGCTAATCAGCATTGCATATGCTATAGGGTGTGCAGTTAAAATGTTCCTGATGTGACTGGTGGGTGCCGGGGCGATGCTGGGTGCAGCCGTCTCATGTTAAATTAGATAGCTTCAGGATATTCGAATTCGTCACCCCTGGCAGTAGAACTTAATCTCATTTTTGTTGTTAAGTCACCTTCAGGGACAGCAGTTTTCCAAAATAAGCTCCATAGGACACTTTATTCAGAGAGCGAAATGGCTGGGCTGTAAACAAGACGATGTAGCAAAAAGTATTCATAATGAGTTTAGGGACAGACTAGAAAATAACATTCTAATAAATTCCAGTAAAACCTTCCAGTGTGGAAAAGATATTCTGCATAGGCATGATAAGAACCAGATACATCCTGGCAGAATGACTACACCCAAGGCTGGTTGCCAGTCAATCACACAGCATGACTATTGATTAATTCATTGTTATAAATGTTGTCAATTACATTGGATTGATTAATCAAGATGTGGAATTTAAAAAAGCCAAACAAGGGGAAGACTTAAAACACAAAGGAAGCCACAGCAAAATACAGTTGGGATAGTACTGGAATATTGGTTGTCCGATATGCCAAGAATGAGTTGAATGGCTTTGACCACCTTTTCATTTGCTTCAGATGTTTGATATTTCAGCTTGTTTTTTTTTACCTGAATATTTATCCACATAAAATGCATCATTTATTGATCATGCAGTTTAGTCAATGTAAATGTAAACTGCAACTGCAATCTATTTATTTGTCATTGCCCCTACTCTTCAAACGTCATTCAGTGCCCTATTTGCAGCTAAAACCATTCAAGCGAATGAAAAGTCGATACGGAGAAAGGCGCAATTGGCAAGGGCGCTTGTTACATTATTTTTGATTGTAAAGGAAATGTACGCTTCACCACTTGCTTGATTTATCCATCTCCTTGGGAGCAAATTGACTCATTCAGACGGTGATGGTAAATCCCCCAATAAAACCAAGACCGTCTGCCCATACTGCCTACACAACCCTGATGGTACTGACACACGGCGCTACATTTTCTCTCCCTTTGGATAGGAAACTAATAATGATATTAGACAGCTGTGTATTTTTTACTACAACACACGTCACTATGCAGTGAAAGCGTAATGGTCATCGGGCAATCGGCAATGCCTTATGTGAATCACTTGAGTCCATATGTAATGGAAATTACCAACTGCACAGATTAATGGGACACATTTCATTTGAAGAACCTCGCGGTCCATCACATAAGTCCATTAAGATGCCATATAGAAAAGAAAAAAAAAAATCTGTCGCCTTACCAGATGGAGATCCTTACATATTGAGTTGCCACTGCACAGATTGTTCACGCAGTCGTCAATGTCTTTCTCACATTGCAGGCCAGCATAACCAGGACTGCAAAGGCAGTAAAAGCCATCTACAACTGAAACAAGATCAACAGTTCAGTTACATTTCTTTGCATCATCAATTGCTATTCACTGCTCCCAGCAGGTAACACTCCATTTCTACAGAGCTAATTGTGAGCATCACCAAACATTTCTCAACATGGAGGCATTCTTTTAAGGCCAACTGTATCAGTGGAAAAATGAAAGGATTACATAAGTACAGCTTGCTGCACCTGCGTGACACAGCAGCGTTCAATGCATCAGTCTGACAGAGTCCGACACTTTAACTATCTTTAAATTAACCTGTCTGGCCACTGGCCTTTTTCTACCCTTACATCCCTTTCACTTAGTTCTCTTTTTCTCAATAAATGCCCTGAAGGCTTGTCATTTGTTTCCACACTATCAGAGTTTACAGTTCAGGTGAAGCCAAGTGAAAGAGAAAGAGGAGTGATTCCTCCACCCCCCCTACATTAGGAAATGTGGCAACTTCCTACACCACACTTTCACTTTGTGAAAATATTCCACCGCTTATAATATGTTTCCACCTCACACTTTTCTGTCTAATGACAAGGGATGCATCACTGTCTAGGCAGCACAACACTGATGCAGTTAACCAATGACAGAGGTAATTGCGCTTCTTTCAGGAGTGAATTTATTACTTCTCCAGTCAGGGTCCCAAGATTCTTCATTATCCCAAAGATTTACCACATAATCTATGCTGTCACTCTGCCTCGGTGTGTGTAGCCACTATTACTCTCATTAAATGCTTTTGGTCTTGGGTGGCAGCAGCATTACTCATCTCAGCCACTGAGGCTCTGTGGTGCGCTCCCCAGGGATGGGGTTGGCCTGCGTCGAGCGCCGGAACCGTGGGTCCAAGAGGCCCCGTGTCTATGCAATGAACTGGTTGCAATCAAGATTAGTCCAGACAGCTGGCTGAGGTGAACGGTAACACGATGAATTGAGCCACTGCATCACAGGCTCACAACTTCATTCCACCCCAAAAAAACTGAAGTGAAAAGCTTAAATGACTTTGGAAATATAGTATACAATGTCGCAATTCAAATAAATCGCATTGTATATGCAGGCTTAAAGGGCACATTCACACTCACATTTAGACTTAAAGACAACTTAGAGGTCTTCGGTTAGCCAAGCATGCATGTTTCAGTGAGATACAATCCTTGTAAGTAGGTTTTCATGTTGGGTCTGTGTATTGTATCATAAATAAATAAAAATGCACAATTGCTTACATCCTCCCTGTTACAATTATATTCCTGTCATGTACGTTTGACATGCACATCGCATGGCTAAGAAGTCAGAGATACTGTAATGGATCATCTTCGATTGCATAATTTGCTCAACATTCATACTCAATTATACAAATTAGAGTCACACTGATTTCATTTAATGTGAGGCAAGTAAGAAGGCCTATGCTTGCAGACATTGTCCTATCAAATGGCATTATCCCATTCACATAACACCATTATGAGCTTCAGCAATGACCCAGCTGTAATTTTTTTTTATTTCATTTTTTTACCATCATAGCAAAATCCATTGACACATGGGTTCGAGCTGCATTCATCCACGTTGATTTCACAGCGGGGACCCGTGAATCCTCTGCGACAGCGGCACCGGAACCCCAAAGGGTAATGGTCTTCATCCAACTCTTCCACACACAAGGCTCCATTCTCACAGGGATTGCTGGCCTCACAGGGTAACAAGTCACAATTTGGACCTAGGGTGAATACACAGGAGGAACATCCAGCCTTGTTGAAAAGAGAATAGAATAGCAAGGTTGGGGATTTTAAAGACTCCACAACTGATTCCTTGAACTCAAATTTACGAGTGCCTGAAAGAGAATAAATGGCTGAAAATACAGGGGGCCAAAAGCTGGTAATATTCCACGAGAAGCTGCTGTAATTGTCTTCTTGTAAATATTTAAATTCACCTACATGTCTGAAATATAATATTACATTCCACATGTGTTTCATTAAGCCGTAATAGGAGAGATGTGGTTGAGATTCGACTACAGGATATTAATGGGAATTTATAAAATGATGTTTCCAAGTATTCATGAAGAACAACAATGGACTATCCACACCATTACTTCCATGAACCTAACCCTGATGAAATAAAAAAGACGGTAAAGAATTAAATGTGAGCGAAAAATAAAGACCATTTTTATTTTCATCAACGAATAGCCAGATTTCTACATGAGAAGGTAAAAACAGACGGAGAGGCAGCCAATACGGCTGTCATCATATATTCATTTTAATGTCATATTTCAGCCAAAATAGTCACATTGACCTTCATTGGGTGATTAAAAACAAAAGAGAAACCAGGAAATTGATTGATCATTTATGTGAGCAATGGCAAAAGGACAAATAAAACAGAATTAAGTGTTGCAACATTGCTGTTTAACTGATTTTGCACTAACAAGTTTAGCCTCATTGCTCTCCATAATCTGTTTTATGCTTCACCTACTTTAATCAGCATACATTAGTCTAAAGCACCAACATTGTTTATGCAATCATATCACCATACCATGACACTTACACCACACATTTAGTTGACGAGCAAGCGGAAGTCCCCATAAATCACGTTTGTTCTTTAACACATGATGTACTCATTTTGTTGCGATGTGAAGTGAGTTCAGACAGGTGAATGCAATAGTATGGGAAGTTAATTAACCTTTTTTTGGGGGAGTTTTCATTACCTTTAAAAGGAGCCAGACATTGGCAGATGTAATTACCGGGTTGGTCAATGCATGTGGCTCCATTCTTGCAGGGTGATGAAGCACACTCATCAATGTGAAGCTCACAGAGGGTTCCTTCAATAATAATAACAATATTAATAAAAAGTGCAGTGATATATGGTAGTGTCTACAGTACATAATTTAAAAATATGCCATGGTAAGTGTTGGATAAAAGTTTTTGTCTTAACATCAAACAATTTACTGCCGTGGTTGTGTCAGTTCTTGGATGAAGATGATGAAAAATGACAAACATGGACGAGTATTGAATACGCTGCCAAATGCATATTGGGACCTAATCGTTCAACTCCGATAGCAAAACTATCAGCATGTGTACAATCATTTAGGAGACATTGTTATTTTATTTGAAGTTTAACGTTCATCAAACATTACATCACAAACGCTGTGCAGCGCATGAAGAAGTGTATGCATAGATACATGAATTATTCAATGAGAAATTATCAAATCCATTAATCAAATGAGAGACCAGCAGCTTAAAATATATATATTTTTTCCACTATGTTAACAAATGTAGGGAGAAAATAATGCAGATTTTCATTCAGATTGAATGGAATGGTTACTACCTTACTTCTTAATTCTCTTTGGATTTGAAGTCATTTTAGCACATGATACAAATGTATATCTAAGTACAATAATACAAACAATACTAGTTCACAGGGATACACAAAACCTCAGTTCCTTCCCCTGTCACGGCGGGGGTGTGAACTAACAAGAAAAGCCCTTGAGTAAAGCCAAGCATTTCAACATATAACTTCTAAACATTTCCGAATGGAAAGTTCTCCAAAACATATTATTCACAGCTATTATTCAATGCCCCGCTTTGATCCCCAGATTCCGTGGTGCAGCGAGTTTTAATGATCAAAATGCACAGCAAATCTTCCTCTGTGGGATTTATTAGCGAACAATAGTTCAAATGCACTTACTGTGTTTGATTTTTGACAATGGAAAGTATTTCACTGGTTCATTCATCTCTGTTCTTTTTCACAGAGGATATCACAGCACCACATGTTGGAAAATAATGACAGTGTGCACCAACACCTGACTGTTTGCTTGCTTGACGCTGAGTGTGATTTTTTTCCCAATGGTTTTATAAGTTTGATGAGTGCTGAGTGAATTAAATTATTTGTGAAGTAAAATTAAACCGTTTTCTAAAAAAAAAAAAAAAAAACTTTATCTTTCAAAAAACATCTCTGGTGAAAAAAGAAAAACTTGTATTTACCAACCTGTAAAGCCAGATGCGCACACGCATCCATGGCCTTGAGTGCGGTTGACGCAAGTGGCGTTGTTCAGGCAGGGAGATGACGTGCAGTCATCTGCGCTGACTTCACAGTAACTGCCTGAGAGAAAGAAATTTATGAGAATTGAAAAGGGGCCTTATTTTTAAGATCCATACTCAATTTCACTGTCCTTCATCTCTGATGAATATAAGTTGGCGTTAAGCATAGTTAAGCTCCGAAATGCAGCATAGAATATTAAATGTGAAGGCTGGTTGCACCTTGAATTCCCTCTTCACAGTTATTGGTTTCAAGTAATAGATGATGAATTTTAAAGTGACAGACATATGGTCTGGCTATATAATATGTCTAATAACAAAGATTTTAGTCTGAATCATAAATTGAGCCATTTTCTGAAATTAAATATCTTTATTTAGATCAGTGGTTCTTAACCCGGGATTGTATACCATAACTATGAAATTGTAGCAATGTAGCAATAAGTTGCAGAATCTGACCCATTTTGCATGGCAAGCTCAAGGTAATTCATTATTGTGTTTTGTTGCTGCTTCATCCATCTAGTTAATGCCACGTGGAGAAGAACATCCACTTCAAGACCGCAAAATTTCAGTCATGGACATTTGTTATGCGTTTAGAGGGCAAACTGGTTCATTTAATTGACTGTCTAATAAAGTATCGCTTTGTGATTATTCCCTTGGTTGTGGGGATTTGAACATCTGTTTACCACCAAATGTTTTAGAGTACTTTTTGGCACACAAAAGGACATGATGATGAGTTCAAAAGTTCTTGTGATTCTTAAAAATGTTTGATAACTTCTTCTACTCCTGACTCGTTACGCATCGACCTAGTTTTATGATTGCGCCACAGACTTCAGGTCACATTGAGCAGAATGATGGCATGCCAGTCTTAAAGGCTAATAAGGAATTACAACTTCATAGTTTACATTTCAAAACACTTCTTGTCCGAAAGCCCACTAAGTGACCTCTTCTTCATCCCATTAAGAGATTATGTGGCTCATTAGCGACAGGGAGTAGGGCGTCATTTAAATGGTTGATCGACTCATTTTAGTCCAGCAGGAAATCTCACCGCGGACTTCAGTTGCATGAAATGTGAAACCATCAGGACAATTAGTGCGCTGTGACTTTCCTAGGCTGGCATCATCAGGAAGCAATTAAATTTACTGGTTAATTTACAGGCGATTTAATAGATAACCTTTTTTACAGTTTGTGTAGGTCAACTTGTCAAACTTAGATTGAATACTAATGGAATCAGGTATTGCGGAATTTACTGTGGTCACCATGTCCAAGGATGACCTTCGAGCCGCCTTGCCATTCACTCAAATGGCAAATTTTTTACACACAAAAATAACATTGTATTATGAAAATAGCAATTTTTTTACATTTTATTTTGGAAGAACACCATTTCGGTCCATTTCAATGGAGACACACGGTTGGCGATACAGGAGCTTTATTTAGAAAATATCTGGGAGCGAATGAATTAAGTTACAACATAGGTTAAATCCCCAAAATAACCCCACAGCAATTGATATTTAACGGAATAGTAACGCAAGTTTACATTTTCAGTGATAATAGTTAATGTAGACATTTTCATTTTCTTTAAAAAAAAATAAAATAAAATCTTGTCATTAACAAAATAAAGGGCAACGTCTCTGTCTCTCTGTAGTTGTCATTTATATTTACTCTGTTACATGTACTTGAGTGACTTTGAAAGTACCATAGCTTAATTATACAGGGCTTCTGCTTGATATACTTGGTGTTATATCGCATTCAGCAAAATGCATGCAAGAGTCTTTTGTTTTGTTTTGTTTTTTAAACCGCTGAGGGACTAGTGTCATTCACTTGCTGGATAATACTGTCAAGAGGCGTTTTCCCGGAGCAGCGCCTACAAGATGGAACTATAACTCCAGGCTGCGATAAACAATAAGCATGCACCAAAATTATTTGCACACTTTGTTTCATGTCATTATAGAAAATCCTGACAGTTGGGATTAGGACACACTGATGACGGCAGCAGGATGTGATTGGTGGCTGTCAAAGGCGTCAACCTGCTTTTTCCTTTTGACAAATGAAGACATTTTCAATGAAACGGATGCACTTCTTCGAGTACGGTACTTCAAATCACAATGATGGACGTTGGATATTGTCTTGCACGTAACCGTGACACTGTTGTTGCTCTCGAGCACATGAGAGGAGAGTTCGACAGTTTCTGTGACCGATTAGACCAGGGTGGGCAAATTATGGCCCGCGGGCCGGATCCGGCCCGTGGGGCTTTTTAATCCGGCCCGCCGAAGGTTGGTACACAACACAATTAAGGTTCGATATAAATGATTGCATTAATTTCATTTGGACTTGTAATGACAGGCATTTCAACGCCAGGTGGTGCAGTTACTTGAAGTTGCAGAGCACAGGGATGGAGGGGGAGACGATACAGAAGCCAGCAGTATAGTCAACTCAAGCAACTCCCGCTCGATACGATGGAATAAGTGTGTCCGCGCCGCTATTTTCTATCATTGGATCCAAAACAGCGACATGCAAGTGACTCTTTGATGCAGTGAGTTTTACTGCAATTGCGAACATTTTCACGTCCTGTCGATCATGGCATGATCAATGAAAAGGAACAGAAATGGCCACGGAAGAGAAAGTGAAGTGTATCAGATTAAACGAAGCGGGTTACAAAATACGAAACATTCAGGAGACGCTTGGAGTCTGAAAGACTCAAATTTACAAGACTTTGAAAAACGAGAAAGTGATTTGTGCTCAGTCCGATTCTGGCTATTTCCATGCCCAGAGTGAATTGCTTGCGGCTCGACGGACAGTCGAGTAAATAAACGTTTCCTGGAATGGTTTGACTGCTAAAAACTTTCCGCAAACTGGACCGCTAAAAAGAGAGGAAGCGAGTCCCAGAGCGCTAACTATGAGCATAGAAGACTTCGAAGCGTCCCGTGTCTGGCTTCAAAAGTTCGCTACGCGACATCAGCTGAGCGAGGGGAGGTCAAGTCAGAGACAATGAGTGAGTCAAAAGAAAAGCCACCAGGTCTCTTACACGTCTCATTTTGTAGCAAATAGTCCTAACTTTGTTATATTTTGTCATATACCTGTACTGCTTGCTGCAGTTTTTGGCCAATATATTGTTGCACTTTGTTGCTTGTGTTGTCACATGTATGTTGCTCACATACTTGAACCTTCATACAGGACATATACCATAGTTGTTTCACTGTTCTCATTTAAAAAAAAAAAAAAGGTATAGGAATACTTTCATGCTTTTGTTCTGTTGATGTTTGGTATGGACTGTCAACATATACATTTTTTTTTATATGTACCGTATCTTGTCCTGACACGGCCCACCTGTCAAATTTAGAAATCAATGTGGCCCCGGAGCCAAAAAGTTTGCCCACCCCTGGATAAGACAATAGATGTAGGCAGACAGTCGATAAGAGAAGAACGCAAACTTGTTTTCTGTAACGTTCTGAACAACATAAGCTGCCAATTGAAGGCTAGTTTTGATTATTTTGGTGAGCTGGCTTTCCATGTTTTTTTTGATTGCTCAGAATTCAGTAAAATGTCAAAACAGTCTGATGACGCATAACTGCAGAGCCTTTCAAAATATGCCAAATATTTAGATTTTGTGAAACCTAAGGCAGATCTCGTTGGCTTATATTGCTCACAATATATATACACACATACACATGCACACACACACACACACACACACACACACAGGTACTACCTGTAAATCCAAAAGGGCACAGGCAACTGAAAGAAGCGACACCATCAACGCAGGACCCGCCATTCCCACAAGGCTGGCTGAGGCATTCATTTACTTCTACCCCGCAGTTATCACCTATGTGATCATAAAAAGGAACAATGAGGACAAATTGCTGCAGTCAATCAAGAAATGTAACACAAACTCACAAAGAATAGCATTTTATATATATACCGATAAAACCAGGCGCACAGAAGCAAACATAGCCACTGAGAGTGTCTTTACAAACACTCAAGACACCACAGGGCTTGCTTTCACAATCATTTATGTTCAGCTCACAATAGCGACCAGTCCAACCTGCAGAGAAAAGGCAAAAGTGTTTGGAAATCTCAATTTGAGAGGACTCTACTCTAACAGTGTTGGACCTGAATAAGTTCAATGACTACCGGTACTGTGTGTGCGTGCATGTGTGTGTGCATTTAAAAGAACTTGTGAACTGAACTTGGATCTAGTTTGAGTCAAAAATTAACTTTCCCAACACTGGTGACTGCATGTAACTGTGGCCACATCCACCCACATAAAATTGTAAGTTTCATCAAGATAGTTAAAAGTTAGCCCACATTCTGATGAATGACACACTCAAATTCATGTCATAAATGTGTTTTGTGTTGTAGTTCAAGCATGGTGAGATTTGACATTCAGCAAAATAATCAACCTGGTGTGTGTTTGTGATGATTATAATTCATTCAAGTGAAGCCTCAATTGAAGCCAAGTGTCTGTTGGATACTGGAGCTACCTGGTAAACAATCACACTTGAAGCCTCTCCAATGGTCCAAGCACGTTGATCCATATTGACACAGGCCATCAACACAATGGTTGATAGGCGTTTCGCAGCGTGTCCCGGTGAAGCCACGTTGACAAACACACATGTAGGTATTTGCAAGACCTTCACAGCGGAGAGTCCCGTCAGGGTCACAGAGATTGGACACACATGGGTTTACAGATGAGGAGCAGTCACTGTCGTGGTGTCCTGGGAGAAGCAAGAAGTGGGATTAAGGGAGTGATGGATGTGTGGCGCTGCACCATTGACAGCATCCACCTGACACATCACAGACTAGGATTTTATTGACTTTTTTTCTTTTTTTGGACAGACTGACATTATTTATCGAACCAAAACCTGGCCACTCAGACCACAGAAGGTATTCTGTGTTGTTATAAGCAGCGACAGAGATTTTATATGCATGCTAGCATTTGATATGCAATACTTGGAGTTGTTATACGAATAATTGATGTACTTAAGTATCAGTAGAAAGTAACACGGTGCGGTTGACATATGAAAAAGTTAATTGATTCAATTTAACACATTAATGTACGTTGCGATATGGTAATAAATGATGCTGAGTTCATTCAACGAAAAAAGTACTTTATAATAGACTATTTTCAATACCTGGTGGGCAAATGCATTGTAGCTCTCCAGTTAAGTCATGGAAACAGGTTCCTCCATTTTTGCAGTACTCAATATCCATACATGCTGAGAGAGCAACTGAGCAATTCTTACCTGAAAAGGAACTTGATTTTAGTATAATGACAATGCATATATTGTCACTTTACTGCATGTTACTGTGAGCACTTTTTTATTAGGGGAAAAACAAACATACATTGTCATAGTGAAATCCGGGATTATTTTCAGTGCCACTGTATACAAAACCGTAAAATGGGATTTTTCTGTGCATTATGATACAACCGCTCTAATGATTGGGAGTTTTGCAGTCATCATATTCATGGATGTTAAAATGATTACAATGATGACATAGATAACTCACCAGCAAAGCCCAACGGGCAGATGCACTCATAGTCCGCAACCAAGTCAATGCATGTGGAATTATTGTCGCAGTACCCATGAACACATTCATCATGATTGATTTCACAGTTCGACCCTTCGAACCCTGAAATGAAGAGAAAGAGACAAAAACAATGTGCACACATTTGTTGAGGCATTAACATTGCATCATCAAAGCAGGCCATTTCCGACACTTTGTATTGGTCAACAATGTGTAAAAATAACATCCCCAGTGTGGTGACTGACTAATAGGTTGGGTCTTTCAAAGGCTGCATTTTCCGCCGCACGATGTCACTTCCGGCGCAACTCGACCGCACATGGTGTCCAAATTCGGCACAAATTATGCACTCCACGGAGGCTACATGAGGAGGAGCCTTTGAAGGCGTTCAAAAACCCAACCTGCAAATTGTCTTTCTAAATTTGGAAAACACGTGCGGTCCAGTCGCGTCTGCAGTGACGTCTGGTGACCGGAAAATGTGGGCGAAAATAGTGAACGTGGCCTGTGATTGTGAACAAAGCCATATAGCATTGATTTGTGAACAAATTGTAAGTGATTTTGGCCTGACACAAGCGAATATACATACTGTATATATTTTGATGCGGGGCTCACCAACCTTTTTGAAACAGACTACTTGGTGCCCATGGGCACCATGGTTGTGTTAGTCTGGGTCTGTTATTATGATAACATTGTTGTACAATGTATTTGTTAATCTGCTGCCTTAATTTCAACAAATACATGTGCAGTGCACGGGCAGGTCACACTAAGTACTTGGCAATTAAGGCTTTTACGGTTTCCGTCTGATTTGTGTTTACTTTCTGACTGTATTCTGGGGTGGAGAAAGTCATCTTCGATTTATAGGCAGTACAGCATTGCTACTTTATGACTGACACAAATATGCCGTACAATAATTTTATGCATGGCTTTACTTGATTAATATCTCGGCACATGACGATTTTTAAAAACTGAACAGTTAATGGCATGACGTGAAAAGGGGTGCTGCCAATTCTGACATATTATCCTCCTCATAAATATATTGGAGTGTATGGTCACGCTCCAAAATGACAATCATTAGCACTGTCACACATAGCAACTACAGGAGCGCCATGACTAATGCCGGGCCATCAGCACTATCGGTGCAGGTCAAATACTCATCATTCCATCGTTTCTCAAACTGACCATGGAACCAATTTCCACCTCTCTCCGAGTCATAAAATTTGGCAATTATCCTGACTTCATTAAAAATGCAGAACAGGCTTAACCTGCGGTGGAGGTTTAATGAGAACTATGACTAACGTAAGACCATCTGGACTGGAAATGATTGAGAAAATATCTAAGATTTATTTGTACTATCTATAATTGTGCAAGTGACTATTTTGAAATGAATGACTGAATATGATGCAATCATTAGTGAAATGAAAACCAAATATTTGTTAACCTTGACAAGTAGGTAATTGCATCCCAGACCCCACCAACATGCAAACTGTGTCATTGAAAACAACTGCTATGTTGAAACAGCATCATCAACATGCACTTAACCCCCCCAAAAAAAAAAAAAAATTGGGAAGAAAAATGCAGGGTTGCTTTCTCAGTAAACATTATCACAGGTCAGCTGATTAATTCCCACTCAATGGCTGATCAGCATAACATTCGAGTACAAGTCTTTTAGTGGCGGATGTTAGGCAGGGAATGTTTTGAATAAAGAAAGAACTGTCTGTTTCCATGAACATTTATAACTGCACTGATGTCTTTTGGGGTGAATAATGTTGAGTAAATTAGATTTGAATTTTTTTTTTAGAAAAGTAAAAAAAATTGGTTACAGGCAAAATAATCATGGCAATTTTTTTTGTCACATATATTCCAAACCAGAAATGGAATACTGGAGTCAGATTAGTTATTTTTACTTCGCAACATCAAAGTAATTCCAGATATGATCTACTATTGGCTTATTGGAATTGTTAGTCATATATATTTTTAAAAGTGTGAGTTTGCATTACAAGGCTGCAATCAGTTTTGCAAACGGCATTAATGCTTTTGACAATGTTAACACATTTGAAACATTTACTGTCCCTCTATAGCCATCATTGACAACACATGGATTTATGTGACCTATCTGTATACAGTATTTTGGTTATAACTTATAGCAAGACATGTTACATTGTGTGTCTGCTTAGGAGAAAAATGTGTTGTGTTATGTTAGGTTTACATGATGTTTTCCAGTGCAGTATGTTTGTCATGCTTTACCACGGACACCAGTACATTCTCTCCTGGCCCGTCAAGTTCTGAACAAGGACAGACACATTATTCATGTTCTGTAAAGCCGTTCTATATATGAAATGTGGACACCAGGCAGCCTTGAAGCATGCTTGGGGCAATAGGAATCGCGGCTACGACAGTATGACTGTCCATGTCTTATGTTATGTGTGCAGCGATATTATTTTGTTATGTTAACTGTTCTGTTTAACGCTTTGTTACAGCTGCAGCTGTTGTGAAAGCGCTATATAAATAACTGTGTATGGTATTGTAACGACATAATAGAATGAGGGCCCCCGACCGACGCGACTTCATACCCCTTCCCTGACCACACATTCAGTGTCAGACTGTAAACAAATGCAAAAAGCCATTATCACGCTGGGCCTGTAAAGCATCTTGCTAGCTCGCTTCGACCCAGGCAAATCATGGTATAATACTCCAGAATGTTTTTCAACTTGAAAGCACCCCGAGGGAAATACATGGAGTTTTTTTCTCTTCCCACTCCCCACTTTGGCAATCAGAGTTGCAAATTTTTGAAAGTCTGGCCTGGCATCCACGGCGATCATGGCTAGTCACGTTAGCCACTCCTGCTCCCCCGCAGTGTCGCACGTCCATTCCAATTCATCTTTAAACATGATTGCGGTCACCGCTGAGAACAAAATGTAAACCTAGCAATGATGTTGAAATTCCTCTTATTTTGCTTTCCACTTGCTATTAACTGTGACCTTTTTTTGTTAGTCTTGATGACAGCAAGCTTATAAACTTAATTTAAATATTATTATTACAGATAATACATTCTTCCTTCACCTATGTCAGGAAATCATGTCTCTGATTCGCTGGTGAAAGGAGACTTTGATGTAGAACCTTTTTAATGTAGAACTGCCTCAAACAAAGCGTATGCAGGAATAGGATTTCTAATTGTATGCCTGCCCATGGTTTATGCTATATGTCCTGTTATATTATTTTTGTGATTCAATGTTAACGGTTCTGTAAAGCTGCAGCTGTTATGAAAGCGCGATATAAATAAATATGTATTGTATAATTCATGATACAGACAGTGTGCATTATATACATTATTCGAGGATGTGTGTAGTGGTACATTGTGGCCATCCACAACCACAGAGTATTATATATATATATATATATGTGTGTATATATATATATATATATATATATATATATATATATATATATATATATATATATATATATAGTATATATATACATACATACATACATATATACATATATGTATATATATATATATATATATATATATATATATATATATATATATATATATATATATATATATATATATATATATATATATATATATATATATATAGCGTTACCTTCTGAGCAGAAGCAATGATACAGGTCAGTGCCATCTACACAAGCGCCATTATTTTGGCATGGCTTTGACTCACACTCGTCGAGATTGACCTCACACAATGACCCTCCAAACCCTGCAACATTTCAAAAACAAACAAACAAAAAAAAAATCATGTTATTGGAATCCTGGTTTTATTTTACAGATGATCCAGACCAACGTATCTTTGTTTCACTTCTAAGTCAAGCATCGATTCCAAAAGATTGCCAGGCGCACAGACAACTGTATGCACGCGGCTCACTGGATGATTAAATCATGTCAAATACGTAAGTGCAAGTCATTTATCGGATTAAACGAGGCCGGTTTTAAGATCAAAGTCAATCTATGCATGACGGCACGTATATAAACTCTTACACACGTGCACACACATTAACCCCACACACACACACATTATACACACACACACACACGCACACAAAATTAAATACAAGAAGTTAGTTTGTACTTTTATGTACCGGTATGCATTTGTGGTACCATTGTATTCACAGTATTGCACCACTTTTGATTTGGCAATCTTATTAAAAAGCGTTACGAGTTTTAGACTGATGTTGATACACTAATATACATTTCATTCATCTTTCAACATACTCTATAATTGACATTTTTTACACAAATCCAAAATGTGACAATGGAGGATTTGAGAAACAGGTTTTGCAACAAATTAAGCTGGCAAGCATTCAATAATATGAATGCCAAGTTCGCCCACCTGAAACATCCAAGGCAAGGCAAGATTTTAGAGTGTGCCCTTGAGAGGAGAAGTGGGACAGCAGCTCCCGGCGAGTTGCTTTCATTTACATAAGAAATCACTCACACTCCTTCATTTTGACATATGCCCAGCATACGTGAAACGGGCGTAATGAAGTCGCTCAGTCATTGATTTGGTAGCATGAACTTTTACTAAATAGAGTAGAGAAGGCGGAAATATAAGCTTTTGATAGGCAAGAGATCTGAATAAACAAATGGGTGTATGCAAAGAATGCCACGTATGCACAAACAAACCCTGTGAGCATTAATTTGTGCTAATTGGGTCTGAAATTATACAGTATGGTACACATATAAAGTGTAATTAATACGCCTACCTACAGGCTCTTTAATTTAAATTGTCCATATGTAAAGTGAGGCCAAACAAAAATTCATTTTAAATTAGGCCCACTGCGCACTAAGGGGTGCAGCCAAATGTGACTGAAGTGGACCATCGTCCTAAAACCCCCCCCAAAAAATACAGCTGGCAACACAACTACTCACAAAGTGATCGAGCACCATACATCTACTGAAGGAGAACTACATGGAAACTGAACGTAAAAACTTTTTGAGGTCCCATTATTTTGACATCCGGCTGGGCTGTGCTTAGCATTAGTACCAGGAAACATTTCATTTTTATTCAATATATTGACACACACACACACACACACACACACACACACACACACACACACACACACACACACACACACACACACTTTTATTTTTTTTATTTTTACATAATCAAGAAGACCTTCATGTTCTAAGTGCATCATTTCCCTCAAAGGTCTGGTTGCTTTCTCAGTAAACATTATCGCAGGTCAGCTGATTAATTCCCACTCAATGGCTGATCAGCATAACATTCGAGTACAAGTCTTTTAGTGGCGGATGTTAGGCAGGGAATGTTTTGAATAAAGAAAGAACTGTCTGTTTCCATGAACATTTATAACTGCTCTGATGTCTTTTGGGGTGAATAATGTTGAGTAAATTAGATTTGAGAATTTTTTTTAGAAAAGTACAAAAAAAAAAAGTACAAAAAAATTGGTTACAGGCAAAATAATCATGGCAATTTTTTTTGTCACATATATTCCAAACCAGAAATGGTACACTGGAGTCAGATTAGTTATTTTTACTTCGCAACATCAAAGTAATTCCAGATATGATCTACTATTGGCTTATTGGAATTGTTAGTCATATATATTTTTAAAAGTGTGAGTTTGCATTACAAGGCTGCAATCAGGTTTGCAAACGGCATTAATGCTTTTGACAATGTTAACACATTTGTAACATTTACTGTCCCTATATAGCCATCATTGACAACACATGGATTTATGTGACCTACATGTATACAGTATTTTGGTTATAACTTATAGCAAGACATGTTACATTGTGTGTCTGCTTAGGAGAAAAATGTGTTGTGTTATGTTAGGTTTACATTATGTTTTCCAGTGCGGTATGTTTGTCATGCTTTACCGCAGACACCAGTACATTCTCTCCTGGCCCGTCAAGTTCTGAACAAGGACAGACACATTATTCATGTTCTGTTAAGCCTTTCTATATATGAAATGTGGACACCAGGCAGCCTTGAAGCATGCTTGGGGCAATAGGAATCGCGGCTACGACAGCATGACTGTCCATGTCTTATGTTATGTGTGCAGCGATATTCTTTTGTTATGTTAACTGTTCTGTTTAACGCTTTGTTACAGCTGCAGCTGTTGTGAAAGCGCTATATAAATAACTGTGTATGGTATTGTAACGACATAATAGAATGAGGGCCCCCGACCGACGCGACTTCATACCCCTTCCCTGACCACACATTCAGTGTCAGACTGTAAACAAATGCAAAAAGCCATTATCACGCTGAGCCTGTAAAGCGTCTTGCTAGCTCGCTTCGACCCAGGCAAATCATGGTACACTCCAGAATGTTTTTCAACTTGAAAGCACCCCGAGGGAAATACATGGAGTCTTTTTCTCTTCCCACTCCCCACTTTGGCAATCAGAGTTGCAAATTTTTGAAAGTCTGGCCTGGCATCCACGGCGATCATGGCAAGTCACGTTAGCCACTCCTGCTCCCCCGCAGTGTCGCACGTCCATTCCAATTCATCTTTAAACATGATTGCGATCTCCGCTGAGAACAAAATGTAAACCTAGCAATGATGTTGAAATTCCTCTTATTTTGCTTTCCACATGCTTTTAACTGTGACCTTTTGTTGTTAGTCTTGATGACAGCAAGCTTATAAACTTAATTTAAATATTATTATTACAGATAATACATTCTTCCTTCACCTATGTCAGGAAATCATGTCTCTGATTCACTGGTGAAAGGAGACTTTGATGTAGAACCTTTTTAATGTAGAACTGCCTCAAACGAAGCGTATGCAGGAATAGGATTTCCAATTGTATGCCTGCCCATGGTTTATGCTATATGTCCTGTTATATTATTTTTGTGATTTGATGTTAACGGTTCTGTAAAGCTGCAGCTGTTATGAAAGCGCGATATAAATAAATATGTATTGTATAATTCATGATGCAGGCAGTGTGCATTATATACATTATTCGAGGATGTGTGTAGTGGTACATTGTGGCCATCCACAACCACAGAGTATTATATATATATATATATATGTGTGTATATATATATATATATATATATATATATATATATATATATATATATATATATATATATATGTATATATATACATACATACATACATATATATATATATATATATATATATATATATATATATATATATATATATATATATATATATATATATATATATATATATATATATATATATATATATATATATATATAGCGTTACCTTCTGAGCAGAAGCAATGATACAGGTCAGTGCCATCCACACAAGCGCCATTATTTTGGCATGGCTTTGACTCACACTCATCGAGATTGACTTCACACAATGACCCTCCAAACCCTGCAACATTTCAAAAACAAACAACAAACAAACGAAAAAAAGCATGTTATTGGAATCCTGGTTTTATTTTACAGATGATCCAGACCAACGTATCTTTGTTTCACTTCTAAGTCAAGCATCGATTCCAAAAGATTGCCAGGCGCACAGACAACTGTATGCACGCGGCTCACTGGATGATTAAATCATGTCAAATACGTAAGTGCAAGTCATTTATCGGATTAAACGAGGCCGGTTTTAAGATCAAAGTCAATCTATGCATGACGGCACGTATATAAACTCTTACACACGTGCACACACATTAACCCCCCCCCCCCCCCCACACACACACACACATTATACACACACACGCACACAAAATTAAATACAAGAAGTTAGTTTGTATTTTTACATACCGGTATGCATTTGTGGTACCATTGTATTCACAATATTGCACCACTTTTGATTTGGCAATCTTATTAAAAAGTGTTACGAGTTTTAGACTGATGTTGATACACTAATATACATTTCATTCATCTTTCAATATACTCTATAATCGACATTTTTTAGTTGAAGAACACAAATCCAAAATGTGACAATGGAGGATATGAGAAACAGGTTATGCAACAAATTAAACTGGCAAGCATTCGATAATATGAATGCCAAGTTCGCCCACCTGAAACATCCAAGGCAAGGCAAGATTTTAGAGTGTGCCCTTGAGAGGAGACGTGGGACAGCCGCTCGCGGCGAGTTGCTTTCATTTACATAAGAAATCACTCACACTCCTTCATTTTGACATATGCCCAGCATACGTGAAACGGGCGTAATGAAGTCGCTCAGTCATTGATTTGGTAGCATGAACTTTTACTAAATAGAGTAGAGAAGGCGGAAATATAAGCTTTTGATAGGCAACAGATCTGAATAAACATGGATGTATGCAAAGAATGCCACGTATGCACAAACAAACCCTGTGAGCATTAATTTGTGCTAATTGGGTCTGAAATTATACAGTATGGTACACATATAAAGTGTAATTAATACGCCTACCTACAGGCTCTTTAATTTACATTGTTCATATGTAAAGTGGGGCCAAACAAAAATTCATATAGGGACACATTTTGAATTAGGCCCGCTGCACACTAAGGGGTGCAGCCAAACATGTCTGAAGTGGACCAAAATACAGCTGGCCGCACAACTGCTCAGATGTAGAGCACCATACATCTACTGAAGGAGAATGACATGGAAACTGAATGTAAAAACTTTTTGAGGTCCCATTATTTTGACAATCCAGCTGGGCTTTACTTAGCATTAGTACCAGGAAACATTTAATTTTTATTCAATATATTTATACACACACGCACGCACGCACGCACGCACGCACGCACACACACTTATTTTTTTTTATTTTTACATAATCAAGAAGACCTTCATGTTCTAAGTGCATCATTTCCCTCAAAGGTCTTTGCATACCTCTTTCACAGAAGCAAAACACGTTTTGCCCATCCTTTGTTTCCGTGCACAATACTGTATGTTCAGTGCACATCCCAAATGAGCAAAGGTCAATATCTATGGAGCAGTCTTTGCCCTTGAACCCTGAAATGAGAATAGCGTTGACAATTAAAATTCAAAGAACATGAGGGAAAAAAATAATGCGACATCCACGTGTTTATGGCTCTGTATTTTATAGGGCGAAGACAACCTTTTAGCACATTTATGCATTATTGATTTTTACCTTGCAATGTAGTTGCTATGTATGCAGTATGGTAATTAAGTGTCTCATTGACAGTGACCCAACTCATCACTCTGATCGAGATCACATTCATCGACAGCACCAAAAGGACATCTGCACGCCACTGATACAGGCCAATTCCAACATCTATTTGTGTAAATAAAACACAAGCCGATGGGGATGCTCGTCCGAAAAAAGAAGGGTAACACATAGATGACATCACATACTGTATTTCGGTTTCAGACAAAATCACTGAACTCCTGACATTCTAAACAACAAAATCGCATATGATTGGTTTCTTCAAACATACTGTCTGAGCTTCACATTGTGCACTTTTCTGACATTAAAGTCACAATGTATGTTTGGGCAGGTGTATCTCACATAACCATTTGACCTTCTATAAGCCTTATTCCCAACGTTACATATGACCTAGACAAGGTAATGGGCAACTGTTGCCCCCAACAGTGTTCCGAAAGTGCTTAATAACCAATTGCGCATGCAATTCACTAGGCAGTTAATGTTGCATGAAGGAATGTCACATTTCCAGTGTCACAATCATCAAATGGAACACCCTGTTCATTCTGACAAGCAGTTCAACTCTTTTGTAAGCACCCAATTTCATCCATCTGTTTCTAAACATTTGAAACTGCCAAAAGACGTACCATGTTGTTTGTTACGTCCCTTTAAAGTCAACATTCACTGACATTCCGCTTTTAGTGTCTCAAGTGCTTCAAGTCAGCACATTTTAATAGCTATTTTAATACCATCCACGGGGCTCACTATACATCTGCTGGTGGGAAAGATGAACATTGATGGCCGTATATCAGTTTCCACGTGACCACTGAGACTACGGTTGTTGTTTATTACCTCCACTTAGAGAGATTTTGGCCTTGTTTATCACCCCACGTGTTCGCATCAACAATATTGAATGTGAATGCAATAAATGAAGACATGTTTGCACAATCTCGGATGCATTTTACGATCCATTCAACAATTTTAGCAGTTTTGGAACAGAAATGGTTTGAATGGGCAAGTGGCAACAATCAGGGCATGGTGACTCCCTTCATGATGCAAGTACCTGTGCCAGAATTCAATGAGAAAAGGGGATCTCAAACGTATGCTTGTTTCAGTCATATTCTTTATTAATTTGACTTCACCCTGAAAAAGTTACATTGGTCATTTTAGTTCTTGTCAACACGACAGTCAACTTTTATACGCTGTACAATAGTAAACTACTATATAATCTAGGAAGAAATTCATGCGCAAGCCAGGTTAATTCATTAAATGAAATGACTCAGGAAACGATAGCCACATGGTCTGGCTTCTCAGGAAGACGCGAACAAGGCCGACTGAACATGACCCCCCATCCCCCACGAACCCACACCACTGTTTATTGGGTTTCTGAGAAAAGATAAGCCCATTAAAAACACCTGTCTATAAATCTGTCCATGTAATAAAACAGTAATGGAAGCTTTACTCACACATTGGTGTTCTGTTTTCTGTTTTAATCTAATTTCTGGGAAAATGCAGGAAATTAGTAGGAGCAGATAATCCACAATGATGGATTTGTTCTCTCTCTAATGTCATAAACACACCATGTAAAAGGTACCATGCAGGGTTGAAGCTGGTTAATGTTTTAATGACAATGCATTGATTGTCCAGTAGCATGCAATTCCGAGAACAAAGCGTACAATGACAACAAAAGCAGTAAGAACATTGAATTGATAAAGCAAGAACACTTGTAAACACCAAACCTAAATGTGTCACACATGCAAGGAGGTATTTTATTTTCTAATATTTTTTTACATGAACTGCTTATAACTGAACATGACATTGGACTCAAAATGCCGAACAGCGCTGGAAGCAGAAATGCGACTTGTGCAATCAAGTGGTGATTAAATATTTTATTGCCAGAAGGAGCCGTCAAATCAGCTGCTAACCGAAGAATGCAAAACAGCCTTCTGCTATGGGCTGATTACAGACACTTGTTATGGAAGATATTACACACAGTAATCCAGTTTTAACGCAAGGGGTGGTTGAGAAATGGCGAAAGGGAAATGGGTACAAGAAAAACGTACATTTTAAGCTATAGAAGAGGATTTAGTCATGTTGGTTTCCAAATGTGGTCGCAAAGTGTGTCACATTCATTCGCAAAGCACGGAGGTGCAGAGGCCCGCTTGAAACTACTTTGTTACTTTAAATCTGTCTCTGTAAACAAATCAAATTACTTTATTTTCTTCTAGATCTATGTTAGCGGGCATTTCGGAAACTGGTCACAGCAGGTCTGTGCAATAACCAAAAAGCCATCAATAAAATGTGGCTGTGTTCATCTACATCAGGGGTCTCAAACGTGCGGCCCGCGGGCCAACTGCGGGCCCCAGGATGATAATTTGTGGCCCACGTCTTAATATGAAAGATTAATATTAGTGCGGCCCGCAAGATTGATATGAATGACTCTTGTGTGCAGAGCTGAACGAACCAATCACGGTGAGGTATTGACCCTATTCCGCCCCGCCCATTTTTTAGAGGAAATAAAATCTGAATATGGGGATGTGCTCTACTTCACTGAGGTACGTTGGCTCAGGAGGGGAAACGTATTGAAGAGATTTTTGGAGTTGAGAGCAGAAGTAAAAGACTTCACGGGGAAGGACGGGGTGGCTTCTTTTGAAAATTCTTTTATTTCATTCATTATTTTGTGTTAAAAATAAAGATATTTGAGAACATTGGAATGATTTATCAGCGCTTTTCTTGTGGAAACCCTGATGCGGCCCAGCCTCACCCAGACTCTGCCTCCAGTGGCCCCCTGGTAAATTGAGTTTGAGACCCCTGATCTACACCATCCATATTAACCCACCACCACGGTTACTTCAATCTACATTATTTACAAAGTCATCACCCAGATGACGCCATACTCACCGTTTGCCATTGGCCCTGTACAGTGAAAACCGGGATTCAGTCGTGAAGAGAACAGCTCTCCAAAGTGCCAGGCACGATCAATGTGAGCATTGGCCCACTCACGTAAGTTACAGCACCAAACTACAGTCATGCTGACAAGCCGATGAAGACAACGAGCATTCGGTTGAGCATCCCTGTGACGGTTTCTGACAGTTTGCCTAAAAATTCTTTTGTTATGCAAAATGATGATTGCAGCAGCTGTCCAGATGGTTGGTCTCAGACAATCTTCAATTTGAAGATGCTGGAGGCGGAGGTCCTGTGCTGTTGTTATGAAAGGCTGTAAGGCAGGTTTGGATGTACTGCCAAATTGTCTGAAATGCCTTTGGAGATATCATTGGGTTGTGAAACAAACCTTCCTTTCAAGGGCAACAGGATTGTGATAGAAACTGCACATTTTGGAGTGGGCCGCCTAAGGCACACCTGTGCAATAATCATCTTGATACATAGCATGGCACATTTGTGAGATGGATGGATTATCTCGACAAAGGAGAATAGATTGTTGAATACGTTTCAAAATTCAGATTCTAACCCATTAAAAAATACTGATTGAATATAAACCCAGTTCTGAGATTTGCAAACTTTCGTCAATTGGTGGAGCCCAGATTTCAAAGTAAACATCATGAAGTTGATTTAAGCTGTTCTGCTGAATGGAAATGGAATAAACTGCCTGCAGAAGTAAAGTCAGCCCAGAGTGTAAATGCATTTAAATCCGGGTTTAAAATGTGTTTCCTTGCAAAAAACAAAATTGGTGTTGCAGTATTTCTATTCAGTGTATTTAGACAGTTTGGATGACAAATTCTGACTTTATATTCTCGAACAAAAATGATATGCAGACACCATTTTCTTTCGACATATTTGTAAAACCTTCCTGCTCTTTTGGGTGGTCATATATATTGTTTTATCTGCTGTTCATTCTTCATTCATCCATTCATGCAATGCCGGAAGGAAGGTAATTCACACATTGTTGGCCACAATGACCTTGGCCGTTGACTGGCAATCGTCCAATGCATTTTAATCACGGTAACATATTTCATATTCATCGTGTTGCCCATGTTATTTCCCTGTACACTTAAGTCACAATTTCCACATAAAGCAACTTGCCAAAACCCAGATGACTTGTGATATGACAGCGAGAGAGTTATTTTCAAGATCCTCTTATTTGTTTTCAAATCTCTAAATAATCTCGCGCCACCTTACCTCTCTGAGCTCATCCGCCCCTACGCACCTGCCCGACGCCTCAGGTCTGCGGACCAGACATTATTAGAAGTACCAAGAACTAAACTGAGGCTTAGAGGGGATCGAGCCTTTCCTGTTGCTGGTCCCTCTCTCTGGAATGACCTCCCACCGAACATTCGTCAAGCCTCCTCACTGCCCATCTTCAAAACCCTCCTCAAAACCCACTTGTATTCTCTGGCTTTTGACTCAGCATGACTTAGATTTGTTCTTGGTTTTACTGTTTGGTGCTTTCTACCGTCTTTATTACCGATTTGTTTTACTGTTTATTGTATATGTTAAATTGCTCCATGTACAGAACTTTGTATGCGGCGATGGCTGTTTGAAAGTGCTCTATAAATACAGTTGACTTGACTTGACTTGACTTGACTATGACCATTGAAGAAATTAGTACGGATGGGGGGGGGCCCCAAAACATAAAACATTCATTCATGGCAGACAGCATTGTGGAGGCATAATTAATAGCATTGTATTTTTGTAAACACAATCAATAACAATACACATCTAGTTGGCACTTACCAAGAGGACAATGACAAATGTAGTCATTTATCAGATCCATACACAAGCCACCATTGAGACAAGGCTGTGACCAGCAATCGTTCACATTCTCTTCGCATCTCCTTCCTGTGGGATGAAGATGGATAGATACATTAAAATTAAAGTCCAACCTTAAATGGGCTTGAACTCACATCGGCCGCTGATGATCAAGATTGTTAACATTCACCAGACTAAAAGTCTGCCTTTGTAAAGATGGTAGTACAGTTTATATAATAGGCGTGGTTACGGTAACAGCATTATGCCGCGCAATCACGATAGTAAACACCTGACGAAATTATAGTCTGAAATGGGTTTGTGTTGTTTTAACAAAATTACAATCACATGTATTCTCATATTAATGTTTTCTCAACCACTACCTCCATTAATCGCCAGCCTAGGGAAAAAGGTGGGCTATTACCTCATCTCACACTGGCTGGAAATCTAATTAGAAATATACGTATTCAAATTCAGCATGCATCTTGTGTACACAAGATGCATCAATTCAGTAATCTCAAAATGACTAACCTCTGGGCAAGAGTTGGGATTGGAATTAAACTAAATCATTACTGATGCATTTAAAGCTCCTCTCACTTTCACCTCTGGTGATATTTCAGACCACTGAGAGGGGGAGTTCATTGGACACATCCTCAGGTTGTGCGCTTCTTGTCGTCCACTAAACGTAATTGTAATTTTCCCATCATGGCAAATTGTCAACGCGACATCATGGCCCCATGCATGGACAAGTGGAGGTGAGGATGCGACTCATTGTACTGGATGATTTTCACCTAATTGAGGCAGGCGCTGAGTATAAATCAGGTCATGTCCACATGCAGGAGGCACACTTTACACCTTTTGTGACAGTTAAGTTTCTTGGACCGATCCATTGCGCAACATTACATTGTTACTTTTACATTACCGGTATGTTTGCTAAGTGTCTAATACATGCATCTATTAGCTTTCTATTTTAAGTCCCAATAAAGTACATTAAATCAATAACAAAATATTAGTTAATTCCTTCATTTTGCTGGATGACGAAAACCTTGCATGCCCATGTTATATTTGATTTTTTTTTAACATAATGTAATCCACCGATGTCCTGTATGTACTGTTGTAGTGAACCCCCCACCCCCACTCCCACCCCAAACTGCCCCATTTCTGAGTACCGTAAATTCCGGACTATAAGCCGCTACTTTTTTTCCCAAACTATCAACCCTGCGGCTTATACAGTGATGCGGCCAATGTGTGTAATTTTTCTAACGGCCGCCGGGGCGCTCGAGTAGAAAAGGTAAGATTAAGACCGGTGGAATATATGCGTCGAGGAAGACTGCAACTTCTTGTCTTGTGCATAAATTAAATTAGCGTGAACATACGCTCATCATGGAAAATGCAAAAAGAAAGGCATATGACGCAGCTTTCAAACTAAAAGCAATTGAGCTGTCCGATAAAGAAGGAAACAGAGCTGCTGCACGTAAACTTGGCATAAACGACGGCTCACCGTGATTTTTACAAGTACCGGTATGTTCTTTTACCAGACCTGTTATACTGTGTTGCTATTCTGTTGCTAGCGTGTTGTTACCATGTTGCTACCGTTTTACTGCCGCGTCACAGACACCGTTTGGGAAGAAATTTATATTATTATTATTGTTAAGTTATATTATTAAAACTTTGAAAACTCTCTCTTTCTTTGTAAATATGTTTACATGTTTTAATGTGGGCACATTCGGCTTATATACAATTGCGGCTTGTGTATGTACAAAATTGGTTTTCCTCTAAAAATGTAGTGGGTGCGGCTTATCATCAGGTGCGCTCTATAGTGCGGAAATTACGGTACATTTTATTAAGACGGCAAAGAGGAAAGTTCAATGGTAAAGGTGTCATTTTAGTCCAATGGACAAACATGAGGTCCAAACGGGTGTCTAAATTATTGATGAATTATGAGGTCACGGTTAGTGTAATAGTTCACTTGCCTGACTTCTGTGCTGGTAGTGTGAGTTCTGTTCCCCCTCGCTGATAGTGTGCATGTGAATCTGAATGGCAGTCAGTCTTATGTGATTAACTGGCAAACAAAACCAGGGTAGTAGCTCTGCCTATAGCCCACAGTTAGCTGGGATAGGCTCCAGCTTCCTGTGACCCTGAACAGGCCACGCGGCGTAGAAAATGGAGGAATTGGAGGACAAATTACAGGACACAGATTTTAATGCTATGGAGAAAAAAATGTAATGTATTGATGCTATTGTGAGCTTGAACTATCCGATCAGTACATTAAGATAACCTTGATTGGTCCCACAAGGGACCTTGTATGAGTACATTATTACATGTAAACATACAAGTACTGTTTGTCCTCCCTTAGACATAGAGATTCTGAACAAGTATGTGAAAACCTCTCCAAACATCTACAGTAGCGAAACTACAGATGTTGTTTATGATGTATTTTTATTCAATACTATTAATGTGGCAAACGGGAAAACATTTGCACATTGACCCAAACTCACCAGACTGCCTCTTGTCACACAGTAATCAATTAACAGTTACATAACAAAACACTGAAGATATGTTTTATATCCAATAAAATTGCATCTGGCTATCTATAAATCAGAGACTGAAGAGGAAAATTATGATTTTTGGGGGTAAATGTCTTACCCTCAAAGCCCGTGCAACAGTGGCATCGATAGTCACCGACGAGATCCTCACACGTGGCCCCGTTTGCACAAGGCAAGGTGTCACATTCATTTGTTTCCAGTTCGCATAGGGCTCCTTCATATCCAAGAGCGCAACGACAAGTGAAATTCCACCGCTGACCCACACAAATCCCATGTTCAGAGCAGCTGTGGTCCACACAGTAATCAACATCCTTTTCACAGAAGGAGCCAAAGAATCCAATGGGACAAAGGCAGCTGGAAATATATGAGAATTCCTTACGGCTGCATCGTTAATGACGAACTGCTTTAATTAACTATGACAGAGGCGGCAAATGTCATAGCTTTGACACTGAAGTAGCGGGGCATCGCAAAGGTGACGGTGGATGCAAACACTCACCTATAACCGTCAATTTCATCCACACAAGTGGCACCATTTTGACACCAATGTTGAACACAATCATTGACATTTGTGCGACAGTTATGGCCCGACCAGCCAGGGCTGCAGATACAGGTGTAGCTCTTGCCGTTATTCAACACACAGCGACCTCCATTGGCACATGGCTGCTGAAAGAAGATTGGATGGTTAGGTAGATATGACATCTGAAAACATGAAAGAACTTTATCTTGTATTATATATGATGTCTTACATTTCCCAGGTCAGGAATCTTGTCATTATTTCACAATATACCTTCTAATCATTTCTTCTTTCTGGCAGCCTGAGAATGAGCCTCATTACTGGGATATGATTCTCATGAATATTGATCCGCGCTTTATACTGTATTCACTTGCTATTTTATGTTGCATCTAAATCATGTCTTTCAAGACAAGATCAATGACCAGAGAGGGCAAAAGCTCTCGAGAGCCCTCTCGCAAAGTTTGGTTTGGTTTGGTTTATTTATTGAACATAACATAAAAAATATACAGTAATAATAAGGTAAGTAAGACAAATCAGTCATCATTCAACACAGTCATCATTAAACACAGTTATTATGTTCAAGGGAGTAGGAAGAAGTAAATAACTTATCTAGTCCTACCCCGTGTTATGTGTTTATATCTAATAAATAGTTTTTATATCAATCAGAAAAGAAAGTGAATAAGAAGAAAGAAGTTTCCATTAAGGCTCATGCTTTACCCTTAACCATGATATTTTTACAACTTTTGGTGTGTATCGGGATTTTATACATACACACCCTGGCATTCTTGTGTCAATTTTCTCTTGTATTCATAATGGATATTTCCATACCTTTCTCTATTTATCAACTTAGTTCTAATTTATCATTATATTTAATGTTTAGAACTTATCATTTTAACTCTGATTGATGTAGGTTGTTTGTACTATTTTTTTGAATTTGTTTTTGAACTCAGCAAGCGATTTACTCATTTTCAGGTCCGTTTCGAAATTATTCCACAGATTAACACCTTTGATAGATACACTTCTTTGCTTGATGTTTGTTCTTGTTTTTAGTTTTTTGAATAAGTTGGTACCTCTTAAATCATAGCTGCTTTCTCGAATTTCAAAGAACTTTAGGAATGTTTTGGCAGAGCAGGTTATTGTGTGCTTTGTACATTAATTGTGCAATTTTGAAGTCAACCAGGTCATAAAATTTCATCGTATTTAATTTGATAAATAATGGATTTGTGGGTTCCATATATTTTGATCTATTAATAATTCGAATTGCTTTTTTTTGCAGTTTTAGAATCGGGAGTGTGTTTGTTTTGCAGGCATTTCCCCATATTTCCACACAGCAGGTCATACATGGTAATAATAATGAAGAGTATAATGTGTACAAGAATCTCTTATTTAGCACTTCCTTGGTTTTGTAGAGGATCCCTATGGTTTTGGCTATTTTTCTTTTTACGTTATCGATATGTGGCTTCCAACATAGTTTTGAGTCTATTACTAATCCGAGAAACTTGGTTTCATTCGCTCTTTCTATCTCAATTGACTTTACCATAATTTTAGCTTGGTGTTTGATTGGTCTTGTGCCAAAAACAATTAGCTTCGATTTTTTCAGGTTAAGTGACAATTTATTTCTGTTGAACCAGTTTTTTAATTTGTTTAATTCGTTTTCTACGGTTGTCAGGAGCTGTTTCAGATTTATTCCAGAACAGTAGAAAGTTGTATCATCAGCAAATAGGACACATTTAAATTGTTTTGAGACCTTGCAGATATCATTTATATATAAGATGAATAGTTTTGGACCGAGCACTGACCCTTGAGGAACTCCATGAGTGATTTTCAGTTGATTCGTTTTTTTATTATTGAGCTGCACATACTGATTTCTGTTTTCTAAATAACCATTTATCCATTTATACGCTACACCTCTAATGCCATATCTTTCTAGTTTTTTCAATAATATACTGTGATCTATTGTGTCGAAAGCTTTTTTTAGGTCTAGGAAAACCCCAACAGTAAATTCTTTGTTGTCTATATTAGTGGCTATTGCTTCCACCAACTCCATAACTGCCATTGAGGTGGTACGTTTTTCCCTGAAGCCATATTGCTTCTCACGCGCATGTTTTTGTGTAAAGCTATCAAGTCTGCGAGAAAATAATTTTTCAAATATTTTTGAAAATTGTGGTAGTAGTGATATTGGTCCATAGTTTGTAAACAGATGTCTTTCTCCACTTTTATAAATTGGAATAACTTTAGCAATTTTCATTTTTGATGGGAAGATACCAGCTTTGAATTACAGGTTGCATATGTGCGTGAAAGGTCGCACTACATATTCTATAATCTGTTTTATTATTGTCATATCAATATTAAAGCAATCAGTTGACTTTTTATTTTTAAAGGTTTTTACAATATTTGATACTTCTTGTTTTACAGTAGTAAGGAACATCGTGGAGGAGTTCTTTTCTACGTATCTATCTATTTCAAACAAGTTTGTTGGGTCAGGAATTTGTTTTCCTAGGTTACTGCCGATGTTGACAAAGTACTCATTAAATTCAGTTGCTATTTCTGCAGTTTTTTCCAGAATTGTGTTTTTGCCTTTGATAAAATACTCTGGATAATCCATTTTATCCATATTTTAGGACTATTTCTGATTACTTGATTAAGTATTTTCCATATTTCTTGTGTATTACTTTTATTCTGCTCTAATAGTGCATGATAATGATCTCTTTTACTGGTTCTTATAATATTTACTAGTTTATTTTTATAGGTCTTATATTTCTTTTCTGCTTCTTCAGTTCTCAATTTTAAAAACAGTTTATATAAATTGTTTTTCTTTTTACATGCGTTTTCTATGCCTTTCGTTATCCACGGCTTACTTGGGTCTTTATACTTTTTGGAGACTTTAGTTAATGGAAAATGTTTATCATTTAAGGAGATTATGGTCGACTGAAATACTTCAAACGCTGTATTTGGGTCTTCGTTTGAGTAGACCTCGGTCCAGTTTTGTTTTTCTAGGTCTTGTTTAAAAGCATTGATGGAGCGTTGGGTTCTTAGTCTTATTTCTGATATTTGAGTTGTTGACTTTGTTTTTCTATCAAAATAGTTAGGGAAAAAAAGAAGGATGCACGCCATAGCGTATTAATACGTTTTACATACTTTGTGCAGTCCATCCATTGCCTAAAGCCCGTCACATCAAAAGAACAGTTCCTCACCATGCCTTTTGATTTTTTATTTTTATTTTACAGTATAGCTCACTCCAAATGGAATTCTCTTTTCAAATCTGTTTCTCTTACCTGTGCATGTCTGATGCCTTGCTGAAAGTCACTTTGACATGACAGTTCTTAGGGAGCAGAGAAAACACAACATTTCCATGTTTTCAATCTTCTTTAAAGCTCCGACACCTAAAATTTTAATTCTCATACCACCTGAATGAAAACCAGGAATCCTAACCACTAATTGAAACAATACTTTGAGCCCAGTGAATGGTATCTGGTACCTGCATATTGTAAATATCACAAATAATTTGATGTTCCGAATGACTTGATATTATTCATGTGCATTTCACACATTGCCATTGGAGTCTGCCCGGCTGGCCGCTAGTCCATTATCAATTGAGTGGTCACCCATGCCAGCTACCACGGATCATCTGAGAGACTAAGACACGGCAGAGATCATTACGGTTGGAGTGTGCTGCTGTAGACGACCTCAGAAGAAATTTGACCCACCTGAAGGCTTGAAGGGCAGGGCAAACGGCAGGTATATTTTAGACCATCAGCGAGATCCACACACAGAGTGTTTGGTGGACATGGGCTGTTTAGCTCACAAGCATCTATGTCCAATTCACAATTCTTGCCGAGAAAACCTGCAAAAGGAGATTAGTTACTACATCGAGTATTTAACGTAACTTTCAGTCACAGGAAGGGTGGCTGGTCCACCATCTTGAAGTACACTGTAAAACTTTGTAGCCCCATTGAGTTATATTCACTTGATAGTTCTTTTGAACCTAAAGAGCTCTAACTCCTTTTGGATATTGAATTTAGCTGTTCCAGTTCTCTAAAGTTAAAGTTTCAGTCATTAATTGGCTTGACTTGTTAATTTATTTGGATGGTCTGTCCACATTGACTTGACAAGTTAATTGTAGAAAACAAGAAAAAAAAGAAGGGCAATAGCAGGAGTTGGGTGAGGAAAAATAGGCAGTGTTATTTTTAAATACAGAAATATGCACGCCTGATGATGGTATGGATGAAGCTTGGATGAAGGCCAAATACATATTATGTCATGAGGACAAGACAAGCCGAATTCCTCAAAAATATTTTGCAATGAATAACAAAGGACCTCCACTTGCAGAATAACTCAGTCTGTGTTAGGGAATTAGGGTTGGTAGCAGAAGGAGGCTGATATACGCTGAATCCAATTCATCAACAGTGGTGGTACATTATATTACCGTCGTATAACAATTGGTCACAGATTTCATCCATTAAGTGACGTTTTTTTTTTTTTTTTTTTTCTCCACAAGACAAGAGTCCATGTTGGCAGTGCCGCCAGCGGCATTTGGCGAGCAACCATCAACAACACAATCCAGTCTTTTTGAGACTAGAAAAGTTTACGATATAAAAATAGTAATGTGTATAGTATTGATTTTAATTTCTGAGATTACAAACAGGAGATGTTGAGATGTGTATATCTTTGTCATTAAACCAATTTTTTTCAGAAACCCTTGATGCGATAATACAATAAAAGGGATGCTGGTCGGACTCCTTAATGGACACTCAGGACCTCTCCAGTATGCATTTCCTCTGGTAGTCTTTAATGGAGCTGTGGTGGTTGAAAAGACAATTATCATTCATGACCTCACAGGCTTTGCCACGTTGATGGGTGCCAGCTATTGATTTAACCTTCAATAACAACATGAAGTACATGAGCATTAAAACCAACCAGTGCTCGGCAAAAATCCATAGTTTTGGAAATAAACTGATAAGATATCACCTCTAAAAAAGGAATTGTCATATTTAGCTGTAACTGTTGTAGTTTTGAGCACATTTATTGGTTTTAGCTGTGGATTTTTTACTGCTCTGTTCAAACAAAACTGTCACAATAGCACTTCATAGCAAAATTGTTTTGTTTGTTGTTGTTGTTTCTTTTTCAGGCTTTGAAACAGTTTAGGAAGCAGTAGATTTAGTTACCATTTTTGGGGGATTGTATCATATTACTCTGATTTACATTCGGACTAAGATTTACTAATACAAAATTGGCACGTTTCATCGGGATTTTTTGAATTTAAGGAAAAATAATTATATCTCAGTAAATCATGGGGCGTAGTGAAAACCCCTACAGTATTTCTATTACGTTTTGTGCCAACAGAGCACGTGTGTATTCACCACTGCCACTGCCAACAGAATAAAAGTCTTAACCTTTTGTGCAACTACCATGAGATTGAACTGATTTAGAAACACTGCAGGTACTGTTATGGTTTTTGGGGACACTCGCAGACATGATGTATGGGGAAACTCTTGTCATAGCGGGGCCAGCATTTGATATACATTTGGGTCAGATCCAGCAAGGTCATTGTTTTTTGCAATATCTTTGAGGGAAAAAAAATCTCTCTCTGTCTCTCTCTCTCAATATATATGTGGGAGGGCTTTTGCGGACACTACATTTGCCAAATTTATATAGTTTTGTTATTATTTCTTCTCTGTACAGCTTGCACATTAACCCCAGGCCCTTTCAGTATGAAGAGCTGCATCATGGACAGTTCAAGCTTGAACACACTGAATTAACGTACGGTATGCGTGTGCTAACCTCTGGACCTGACAACTCATAAAGGTTATTCCATGTATCACTTAAAGCGGATTCTGTGTTTACCAGTAAGGTCAATTCTTCTAAGAAACAAAACAAAACATGATGGCGTATGATACACAACCTAAAGTGTCTTTCTATCTATGATGAAATGCTCCATTAAAGGGGGAAAAGCAACTGCCAGAGATTCTCCATGCCCTGCCAACAACACACAGCCCTCACGAGGGCTCCATCACTTTGCATTTTGTGATTGTAAATTCAGGTCTCAGCCGGTGAGGTAAAATAAGCAATTAATGGAAAATTATTTTGATGGGAGTTTCGAGATATATTAGCTCAATTCCAATGCATTATTGGACTCTGTTAATGAGCTTTGTGATTTCTTTCTGTTGTCAATCATGGGCCAAAATTGTTAAACAGAGACATGTTGTCTGGAGCACTCCAGCCTTTTCATTGCTGCCTCGAATGCAGAAGTGAAGACATTTTAATTATTTCTGTAAAGAGGTAGCCCAGTGGAAGAGTGGCTTGCGCTGATTTCTCAAATAGAGACCATGCTTGAATCTGTCTAATCTCAGGCCTTTCTACATGAAGTTCGACCTATTCTTATGCAGCCTCTATTGCTTTATGCCACAGTACAAAAACCACGTGAAACTAAAGCTGAACGCTTAAGCTAACTAAATTGTCCATCGTTGTGAATGTGAGCGTGAATGGTTGAAAAAGAGTGATGATCTGTCCAGGTATGACCCAGCATTTCAGCCAGAATGATCAAGGATATGATCCCACATAATCTTTCACAGGGATAGTGAAATACAAAGTAACTCTTTATGTGACTGAAAAAATACATTTAATACATGCAGAATTTAATCATGCCTATTTCCCCAGCTTAATTTCCTGCGGCAAATTGTGTTTTCGCTGAGGGATGCCCATGGCAAAGGCTAATCACCGTGGGTTTTCTGCGAACACTGAAAAGGCCAGAGGGTCCCTGGCAAAGACTTAGAGGCTATATTCACGATGCACGAGTGCAAAAGGTTTGTATTAGTGCTTGCCACCGTAGCTAATAGCAATATCTATGCACAAAGACCTACTTGGCAAAAAATAGATACCTGAGGGACATTGGCATTCATAGTGTCCTACCAGGTCAAAGCATATGCCATTGTGCCGGCAGGGGTTGGAGTGACACTCGTTGATCTCCGTCTCACAGTGTGTTCCTGAGAGGGAAAAAAAAAAAAAACAAATATACAAAGAAAATGTCTGTTCATTCGTGATTAATAAAATAATAATACTGTAATAATAAAATTGCACAAAATTGATTTAAATGAAAGTTCCAAGAAAATTATATTTGAATACGCTGGGCAAAGTTAAATTGATACTCCAGTATATCAGTAACACTAAACATATTATCAATAGTATATATTCATAGCAACCATGAATAAGTCAAAGTACTATTTTTGCTACTACAGTACTACTAATACTAATAATAACTACTACTAATAGTAATAATACTCAATCTGACTCAGTTTTTACAAAATTTCAATGACAAAAATGACATAGGGGAAAGGCGGTATTTCGGTGTATCCGGCTTCTTATTTCCGGATTAGAAAAAGAGCCACTAAAATAACTGTCAAGTGATTTACATCGCATTACATTACATTGAAATACTGCTAGCTTATTGAACTCCTACGACCAAAATCCAGTAACCTGATGTCAAACAAAAGTTGTGCAACTCATCAAGACTTTTACCTGTATTGACATGTTATGCAACACATGATAATTAAATTATCCCAGTTCTGCCTGGGAAATTTGCACTCGACATGAAGTTAGTTACTTTCCAAGCAGATATTTATGATGTCCCAAAATTTAATCTGCAGCATAATAAAAATATTAAATTGTGTGAATTTTGAAAGACTTGAGGAAGTGTTGGAATTACATCTTTTTTTAAAACCTTTTTTACCTTTAATGTTCTGGTAATGTTTTGATGTTGTTGTTCTTTTGTTGCAATACACCACTAATTTTGATTTAGTATAAAATGGTCTAGAGTCAAATAGTTATTAGTAGCGCTTTTATCATTACTCATTTGCAATGGTCGTTGATTTTGTTCAAATCGGCTTCAAGTGAATTGGGACAAGTTTGAAAAAAGTATTTATTTTGTCTAGTTGAAGAAGTATACGAAGGCCAGAGAAAAGTTGAATATTGCTTGGCAGAGATGGGTTCTTGACTGCTCCGCAAAAGCTCGGAAGCAGACGTGTCCTCTTACACTGTCAGCGGGTGGGGATGTGTGCTTCCAATGCAGGCTATTAATTCAAAATGTCTTCTCTTCAATAACAGAAGGCACAAAAAATAATAAATAAACATCCTGCCATGACAGCCGTGCTTTCATGTAACAGCAGAATGGCAAAATGAATATCATCAGCAGAGTAGATGCTACAGCTCTTTACATACGGTACAAACTCGGCCGCGTGCTTTGCTTCCTCTTACACATCTGGGAGGAGCATATCATTTGTGACTGCAAAGGTAAATTAGTTATGTCGTAATGTTGCCATTTTAACATGGCTGGGTCGAGGTACGGCACCACGGTGGAGTATTTGTGACTACCCTCGTCTGTCTGCTTCAGAGTCAACTTTGGCTATGTTCAAATCAGATCGAATCTTGTCTCAAGAATTCCTGTGTAGAGCGTGCATGATCACCCTGTGCTCGTGTGGGGTTTCAAGTTTGTTGTTTGTCTTCTGTGTCCTGTGATTGGCTTGTGACAAGTACACAGCCTCACCGCTGGGATAGCTGCGACTGCTCGCTCAGTTCTGCTACCCAATAATGCATGTCTAGAAAATAAATAAATAAAATAAAAGGACAACGGTGTCTGCTGTGGTAACTAACGCTGCATCATTCCGTAGATATATATCTGCAATATTTGATGGACCAGTCAGGGCACCTCTCATAACGCACTGATATGTTCATTTTTTTCTTTTTGTCGTACCTTTCTTTCTTTTCTGCAGTATGGAAAATAAATCCACGCTAAATAAAACCTCCATACCAGGGCTTGATCAGTATATCCAGAGTTATGATCTATGCTTGAGTACAGTGGGGGTTTTCAAGGTAATGCTTGAAATTGGCCTTTTTATGTCGTGTTCAATTCAAGAGGCCCAAAAAAAAAAATCCAAGATGATAGAAAAAGAAGAATTTTATCCATCACTAAGTCCTACAATATAGTGATAGAGATACTTTTCGATTTTCGCAAGGAAAAAGAAGTGGGGAAATTATATATATACACACACACACACAAAGTATATATGGCACGATCATAACCAGTGAACGCATGAATGCTTCTACAGAAATTTACACGGTATAGTCTTCATCAGTTTCTATGTTAGTCAAATATAACCTTATGAAGTGAACGGAGCAGAGGCAAATCTAAGATGGCAGCATATTGAATCTCATCATGGAAACACAGAGGGGAGAAATGAATCATGAAAAAACATCAGAATAGGCTTTTGAGGATATGTAACATGACAAATGAGTTCATCTGAAAGCAACATATTTTTTGGCCAAGTTTGTCTTGAACTGTTCTTCATACATAATTCTGCATAATGGAGTATGACAGCACGGCAATGACCAAATAGATGATGCTTTGAAACTGCGGCATGCCATTTCTATTCAGGTTTATAATGATGTCGTTTTTCTAACGAGTCGTCTTTTCCAACCTATTTAAAGATGCGCATGAACAGTTTTCCATTCAGACTTTACATAATCACCCCTCTGGATTTGTGTCGCATGTTTGTTTTTTTAGAGCAGGGTGGTGTCGTTTATATTTTTATCCCTGTTCTAAGATGATAGCTAATTAAGAAGTGGTTTGCCAGATTAAATGTATTGGCAGGGGTGCTTCAAATGACAAGCAGGTAGATTAAGTGGAACCTCTGGAGTTCAAGTATGTTCCTCCCCTTAGCTGTATTTTCCACCTGCGTAGTGAGGTTAGGGATAAAAAGTCACTGACAAGAAGAGACCTTGAGCTGGGAGCCGGCCCATCTTTCCGGGCACTTAATCACAGTTTGTTGCAAACATGACAGCGGGAACCTAAACTTCCACAACAATGTCGGCCTCCGTGTGATATATTTACACTACTAGAGGTCACAGAGACTTCCTAATTAGGTAGAATTGTCCTCCACATGTTCCATCTCAACCTTTAACTTTATTTAAGTCATCGTAAGTCACGGTTGAGGACTACGAGTCCTTGTTGGGCTTCATGGGGAAATTGTATCAAGACTCAATTCAGTTTCCATTTAAAGACGTTTATCTCAAATCAAAGAGCAGATAAAGAGATAAAAACATTAAGCAGCTAAAAACAGTCAAGTGCAGGACACACTTGATTTGATTTTCAAAAGATCCTCAGCCTCGTCGTAGGGACTGTGTAGCCTAGAAGTTGCAAAATATTTACTTTTCAATAGGACTTGCGACTACATTCTTTGAGTCAAATATTATGCTCAGAAATGGTCAGTGGTGTACCAAGTATGATAAGTCAACTTACTGATGCCCACTCATTTGAAGTACTTCAAGTAGACATGTATGAACTCCCAAATGTTGTGTGACTTTGGTTTTGAATACCAAAATGAAGGCCCACTATGAGAAAATGAAAGTCAAAGCATTTACTCACTCTCATTGCGTGCACACATTTGCCACGTTCATACCACAAATCAAATGGCATATTACATTAAAAATAAAATAAAAACATTGGGACTGCTTTTTTTACATGTACAATGCAATTCTGTCTTCATGGCTTAAATATTCAATAACATACAATGTTTTCTGATTCCAGTTTTTTCTAAGCATCTTCCTGATTTCCGTCAATCAATGACGTGCTCCGGTGAGGACAGATAAGACAAATCTCTCTCACCTGTGAATCCGTTCGTGCATTTGCACACGTACTCTGGAGGAGACGACATCTGGCTTGTTGTAATACACGTGGCTCCATTCAAGCATTTGTTGGGTTTTATCAGGCAGGCATTGCTCACGTATTGGCAAAACTCTCCCATCCATCCGGGTGAACAGATACACTGCAGGAAAACCAGCGCGGAGGTAAATTTAACAAGGTGTGCCACTCATTAGTCTTGTTCCATTTGACAACAATGGATTTGAGCAAAGTGGTGACTGTAAGGCTCTTCGTCTCCAGTGGGATCCTGAGATTTATGATTATGGAGGGGGAGTGGGAATTTCTGAACCAATAATGATGACATCCTCCTTCAGTGATTAAACGATGAGTGATTTATTACAATTACAATGTCAGCGTAACTAGAAATACATTTCTTCGAACAATACTGTATATAACCAAATAACACAAACTTAACACTAACCATATGATGTTTACAAGGCAGTCAAAATGTAGATTTTTCCGATTGGAATCAGCATATTTGAAGACTTAATTGAAGATTTAGCCTCTCAATTTTGAGTGGTGTGCTTCAGAATCATCTCAGTGAAATTTGATCTTTACTGTTGATTATCCTCTGAAAACATGATGTTCGTTATCCATCACTGTCAACTACAGTTGCCACGATCACATCACGTGATCGGAAATTGAGTCATTTATTTGCTCCATTTCTGACACCAGTGTGAATCTTCACGTCGACACAAAATTAACAGAGTGGCGAGGTACAGGCCAACCAAATATTAAAAGCACAAGATTAAAAAAATATATATATATATATATTACAGTGGTCATTTAGATTTGATCTTTTAACAATACTTGGAGGATAAAACTAAGATTTATGTCACATATAAAAACTCGGAATGTAGATCTGGATCTTCGATGTCTATCAGCGACAGTATCAATTTCTAATGCTGATATTCTGATGCAGTACCATATTTTCCACACTAAAAGGCGCACTGGATTATGAGGCGCACCTTCAATGAATGGCCGGTTTTGTAATATTTTTTTATACATTTGGACGACGCAATCTACAATGCATCCACTAAATGGAGCTACACTCAAGGAAACGCCAACAGAACGATCAGAAATGGCCGAGTTGTTCAACTGCCGTTTGCAAAACATTCAGAAAAAAAGTGGAATGACATGGGTGTATCAAGAAAAATATCCACACTCATCGCCTCAACTCTTCAAAAGCAAAGACCGGTGATTAATTTATCCAATGCCGCTGGGGCGTGTGCGTGCGTTTATTGAACTGCAGAATTTCAACATCCGCGCTGACTTCAAGAAGTGCTCCGACGCCGACATTGTGCTGCAATATATTGTGATATCAATATAGTACTGTGGGCCATCAGGGCTGAGAAGTGCTTATAGGGATTAAATGCGTAACGTGCAAGGACTTGTTTACCAAAACTCCTTTTATTGCACATTTCCAGTCGCTTGTTCCAAATAGTGACAGTTTTTTTTTCACAACAGCGGCAGGGGTGAGCAGATATACAGTATATGAGCCAGAGATGGAACTACATTTGAATGACCATGCGACATCCGAACGTTGCGTGTGCGTTTTAAAAAACTAGATATACTCAACACTCTTTTTATTCACTTTTCGTATTCAGCTGGAATAAAAAAAGTCATGAATACACGCAGCTAATTTGAGGCATCTGTCACAATCAAACCAATCAATGTCGTATTAGAGAAGCTCACATGATCCTTCCAGGTGCAACATGAGACATATTTCTGGGGCCTCAGAGTATTTGATTATTACCGAGACATTAAATTACTCACCTGATATCCGGCAATTATACTCAAACACAATCCCTCATTTAGACAGTTGATATTGAGCAGGCGGCAGTAGTCAATTACTTCTCCACAATTCTTCCCCGAAAAGCCCCGCAAACATCTGTGGAAAAGAGGTGAGAGTCAGAAAATCATTTCACCCCAAGCCTCAGGCGTTAACGAGCTATATTTTTACACCGTGTCTGGACTCATACATTTTTTTCTACTTTGTTGTACGAATGAAAGAGTTTATCAAACACTCTGCTCCTAAAAAGATATGAATGCTAATTTTCTAACATAGATATGGGATCTTTACGGATCAGCTGATAGTTGTCAGTCAGTGTATGTCTTCTAATTCCATTTTATTAAGATTAGTGTGTTAATATTGAGTCCTATTAGTTGATTACCTCATGACTGACATATATTGTTTAGCATGTGCTTTAGATTATGGGAATTTAGAAACATGCAGAGAGCTTTATGGCGGTTCCGGTTCAATTTAGACTTGCTGAGGGGGAGATAATTTCAAGACTGTCTAGAAACTTTACCTGGAAAGTACAGCTGAGAAATGTTTGAAATAAGTTGGTGATTTGAGAAAAAAACTGTCAATCAAGAATTGGACCTCAATGGAAAAGGCACATCGATTTATACAAATAGTACAGTATGAAAACATAATTTACCTGCAAGGATATCTGACTCTCATGACATCTATCCCCCGCCCCCTTTTTTTATTCTGTTAAGGGTTTTGGGTAGTTGAACTTTATCCCAGCTGATTTTGGGCTAAACCCTGGAATGTTCGAGTCAACCAGAGGATATAAAAACACACAATCATTCACTCTCACAATCACAGAGTGAGATTTGAATGTGAATCACATGCGTGCACTGAAGTCAACACACTTAACCACTACTACAGCAGCAATGACCCCAATTAAAATAATTAAGAATTAAAGATTGTTTTCTTTTCCTTACATTTACCTTTCCTTCAGTAAATTAACCTCCAATTTTGCATACATATTTTATGTTCTAAATATGCATTCAGGGCGGCCCGGTAGCCCAGTGGTTAGCACGTCGGCTTCACAGTGCAGAGGTACCGGGTTCGATTCCAGCTGCGGCCTCTCTGTGTGGAGTTTGCATGTTCTCCCCGGGCCTGCGTGGGTTTTCTCTGGGTACTCCGGTTTCCTCCCACATTCCAAAAATGCATGGCAGGCTGATTGGACACTCTAAATTGTCCCTAGGTGTGAGTGTGGGCGTGGTTGGTTGTTCGTCTCTGTGTGCCCTGCGATTGGCTGGCAACTGATTCAGGGTGTCCCCTGCCTACTGCCCGGAGACAGCTGGGATGGGCTCCAGCACCCCCGCGACCCTAGTGAGGATCAAGCGGTTCAGAAAATGGATGGATGGATGGATAAATATGCATTCATTAGCTACACTACAGGCGGCCCAGGTGGTTGACTGGTGAGCATGTTAGCCTCACAGTGCAGAGCTGCAGGGTTCGATCCCGGCTCCGGCCGGCCTTCCTGTGTGGAGTGTGCATGTTCTCCCTGTGCCTACGTGGGTTTTCTCTGGGTACTCCGGTTTCCTCCCACATTCCAAAAACATGAATTGCAGGTTAATGGAACACTTTATATTGTCCCTAGGTGTGAGTGTAAGTATGGTTGACTGGCAACCAGTTCAGGGTGTACTGCCCAATGACGGCTGGGCGACCCTCGTGAAGATAAGCGGATTGGAAAATGAGTGGGTGGATGGATAGCTACACTACTTCACTGTTTTGGGTCATAGGGAGCTGGAGAACATCCCAGGTGACTTTGCTCAAAAGGCAGACGGCACACTGAACTGGTTGACAGTGAATCACAGGACGCAAATACTGTGGATGCAGAGATACAATCACACCGTGTCTGTGTGTGTGTGTGTGACGGCACACTGAACTGGTTGACAGTGAATCACAGGACGCAAATACTGTGGATGCAGAGATACAATCACACCGTGTCTGTGTGTGTGTGTGCCTGCATTAAAGTTATAAGTGAGGTAAGCTTGACACCATCAGTGACTAAATGACCAAGATATTCCATGTAAGGCTTCTACTTTAATCATTCTGCAACATGAGTCTCAAAAACTTCATTTCTCTCCTCGTGACAGGTATCAATTTTGGCTGAAATTGTACAGTGTTATTCAACGGCACTACAAAGAACTATTAATCACTACACTGAATATGCTGCCTGTGTTACAATAAGGTTTCAGTTTGCTAAGTATCTACCAAGCAGGGGCGCGGAGGATAGAAAAACGTAATCTGCAAGAAGAATGTCATACAGAAGAAAAATGCTACCTACATGAACATTAGAATCTGAAAGAACAATGTGTTATGACGTGAAAGAAATGTTTCAAGAGGACATGATATTTCAAGTTTTATTTCACTGGTTTCAAGTGCATATTGAAAGGACCTCATATTTTGTTGTAAAAAAAAAATTAATGGTACGTTTTGCTTAGAATGTGATTAGTTTTGAGCACAAATATATTCAACATGTAGTTTAAAGCTAATCATAATATACACGGTGCATTGTATTGTGTATGTATGTATACCACACCACAGTTATTTGGGAATAACTGTAAAATGCATTCCATTGAGGAACACGCAGAAACATTTCTAATGGTTGTGCTCCACTAATTACGAGGAGCCAGTTTTAGCTAAAAATGCCCAGGTTGATTTTTGGTCACCCTCCAACCCTGGCCACAGCTGAGCACTTTAGTTAATCTAAAACTGTCAGAGGATGCACATTTAAAAAAAAAATCAATTAATTAAACAATTTGATGCTCACTTGAGTGTCAAAATAAACAACAGTGCCATGTCAGTCGTTAGAAAGATGTTAAGTTGTTAAACAGAAATAAACTCAGCCTGGCTTTTAAGACACAGGCAGAACATCATTTAGCAAGCATTGTTATATTCACTATTATAAAATGTATTTTGAATACCACCACAGGAGGCCATTTTCAGTATTCAAGTGAAACATTTGTGTCCATAAAGAAGGGCTGTGACAAAATGTGATCAAATTGTATTAAGCATGAGTATTTTCAAGCAGTTGCAAAGAAAGAACAGTCAGTGTTAGATTCCTGTGTGTGTTTTGTGTTTCACCTGCACACATATTCACGTCCCCTGGACACACAGGTGGCATTATTGAGGCACGGTGATGGCCTGCACACGTTCCGCCGCTCTCCCTTGCATGCTGGGACCACTTTACCATCTGCACACGCACATTCAGAAGCCTGCACACAGAGCCAGAACAAACCAGGTCATGTGAAAACAAGGCTGGATTTCACACATGACTGAGTGCTATCTTTTTCTCGAATGGTAAAATTGTGCCTTCAGTCAATGTTAGAGTATATTCCAAACTTACTGTTTGTACACATTTTAATACTCAAAGGAGATTAGGGAACCTCGAAATTCAAACGCTTCAATGATAAAACAATTCGGAAAATAAGCAATATTTTTGTGTGATGAGATGTGAGAAGGCAATATATTGACTGAAACTGTATCATTTAGCATGTTGCAATGTTGCTATCTGGCAGAGAAAGACAACTCGCTCTATTTTCAGGCTGGCTACTCAAGACATGGTCAGTTGTCATTCATAGGACATTTCAAAACAATGAATTTTTCCAATTGAAATATTCATCTCTTTAAATGTCCACTTAGTAGTTTGTCCAAGATGTACGGTGCCCATTTAAGCTCCAGTATTGCTGCAGAAAACACAAGCAAGGGTTCTATGATGACAGAATTCTTTGACCCTCCAGTGATTGCATTAAATAGTAACAAAATGAAAAGCCACCCAACAACAGTGCAACCAAATTAGGCAGGAAACAGGAAATATTAATTGCTGCTGCCTTTGATCCTATTTCAAGAGAATATATCAATTTCCATGTGCTATAGAAAACAAACAATGAAAAATAAGTCCTCACATTTTCTCTTGCAACGCAAATTTGATCTTGCTGACATGCGTTTGACATGCAATCAGCGGCGAATGCAGAGTCGCAGTAGAGGCCCTTGAAGCTTTCAGGACAATGACACACAGGACCTGCGGGAGTCTCCTCACACGTGCCTCCATTTCTGCATGGATTTGTATCACAAGTTGATTTTCTCTCACAAGGCGGGTCTGCAAAACAGAAAATGTGATCTTTATGTCACAATGTTGATCAGACTAAAGAAAGGAGTTGACTGTGAAGTCATTCGGAAATTGTCAGGTACCATCATAATTGGAAATGGGCTTTGTTTTGAATTGCGCTTTTCTTTCTTCAAGGCACTCAACGCGCTTTCACAGTGTGTCCTCTTTCCTTATTCTCCCACTGAGGCAATAGGAGCATTTGGGCTTTAGGTATCTTGCTCAAGGATACTTCAGCACGGTCATGGAAGATTGATGACCTCCCTGCTGCTTGAGTCAAGCCTCCCCACACATCAATGGTCACAAGAGGAAATGATCCCTAAGGTAATTTTCTCTTACGCCTAATATTTGCATTGTCTTGACGAAAATGTGTTCTAAATCTGATTTCCGACAGTTTAGCATATAAACTGGTACCTCAAGTTACATACTTGATTCGTTCTAAGATGCCGTAATTCAAAACATGTTCCCACTTTTCTAACCGAAATGAATCAAAAGGCAGCTAATCAATATTTTATATACAGTATATAAAAAAAACATTTTATATATCCTGAAATTCTTATTAGGATACATTCATTAGACCATTAAATAATTATTGCAACAGGTCTAATTGGTTTATTAAGCTTATGGAAGCATTCATAGCCAGATAAGACCTAAACTGTTTGTTTTGTGTGACAAAGGAGAAATTGTTGATCTGTGACTGCATGCGGTGAAGTCAGGTGAACAAATGAGCATTTGGGTCAACATCAACGTGAGCCGTACTGTGTTGTCTTTTGGGTGAAGTCACTGCACTGATAAACACTGACGAGCATCCTTCTCTGCTTACTAAAGCTTTATATTTTTAATTTGAAGACATTGTGATGTTTTATTTAGCTTTCGAAATGGTTTATTCAGTGATTTCAGAGCATATGCGGTCTGTTCATGTGTTTACGTCAAGCTCCCTCACAGTATCATGTACACATAGGGTCATGTATAAATAACTTGAAGGAATAGGTTATATTTTCGAGTATATCTGCTTCTGAGTTGCTTGTAAGTGTTCCATGCAATTCAAAGTCACCCACAGTGTTTTGATTTTAGTTAATACACATCGTCAAGATTTACCGGTACTGTGTCCAAAGCACAATGAGACACACCGTCCGCGCTTACGGTAAGTGAATTTCTTACACGTCTTTCTTGTGCACTTTCAAAGCGTGGCGGTTTCCCCCCAGTCTAGGCTTCTGACACTGACACATCCGTACTGCGTAATCCTGAAATACTGCATGTGTGCAACTGACTATGAGGCGCGATTCGGTGAAGTCTGAGAGTGGCCGTGGCTTCCGGATTGTGCAAATTTCATGAGACGCGAATTCCGTAGGGATCCATTTTGAAAATTTGGCGAACCTTGATTGTGAAATTAACTTCTGTCCCGGATCTGCAAGTTATCTTCAACAGTCACGTGTGGAGTACATCTGCAGGCTAGTTTCAAGGAGAGTGTGCTTTTACATTTACTTTTGAGGAAATACAATTTGAAATTTACTGACGGAAGCGATAATGGAAGTTAAAATAACTGACAGACTGACTTTTATAGTTTGGTTTGGCTCAAAAAAATGATGACATAAGAATGATCGAGGGTGCCCAGGCAGCTGACAGATGACGAATTATGGGCTGGCAAAATTTTGTAAAATGCCCACCTCTGGTAATTGGCGAACTAACCCTAAATCGACTTTTCTGACTTTGGCACACAGGAGAAGCTGCCCGTGCACAGTGACACTCTTCAGGGAAATTATTTATTTCAGCGAGAGGTGTCTGTACATTTATCATTGCAGTGAATCTTTCTATGCACATTTACTTTAATCCTTCTGCTGCAGGACAAGTGGCTCTGTTCCAGAGGCATTTCATGGCCTCCACTGTGGCAGTTAATCTCCTTGTATTTATCTTCAAGGCTTGCTTGAGCCACAGATCATTTTGCACTACATAAACTGAGTTTTTGTTTTACACATAGTTGCTTCTTCAACAAACAATTTGACATGTTTTAAATAGAACTTATATGTAAGATGACATTTTCCTCCCTTTTTAAAAAAAATTATTTTGGAACAGATAAAAAAGTACACGGTAATTTAAAATTCCAACTGAAAATGACCAAATATGCTTTGTTACTTTTTAAAGGGCATATTACCACCCCTCATTAATGCAGTGGTTAGCTGTGGAAATTTAATCAAAGTAAAGGGACTCCATGTATCTCTGTCTGCTGTAATTTGATAGGTTAACAAGGGCGATGACTGCATACCTGTTCCTAATTCTATTTTGCCAACAAAATGAGACAGAGATAAAGACAATTAACATCTCATAGCAAAATGAAAATGCACTAATGAGGACAGTAGTTTATATTTTGAAACAGATAGCCAAGAAGGAAAGTGAAGGACAGTCAAAACAAAAGGAAATCTCATTTGAAACAACCCATGAGCTTGGCTCATTATTCTGTGCGCATTGACTTTGGCCTATGAGGGCAGCCGGCAATGGAGCAGGCTCCAACTCTTTGCTTGATTAATGAGGAACTGCAGCGGAGAGGAAGAGCAGGAGCAGGAGGAAGCAAACGCTCCAAAAGAACTCCCAAAAAGCTGATGGGACAGCAGGGAAGCATGACTATGGAAAAGCACCCTGAGGAGTCAACACGCAAGAGATCGCAGCAATTAACCCCCCCCCCCAGCAAAATGAATTTCATTATATCAGAGAATACTATGCACATACAAAAGTTTTGCTGAATGTTTAGTTGATCTGACAATATTTACAGAGCAGTCACAATTTCACAAGCATTAATGAATTTGGATGTTTACGCATGAGATTAAAGTGTAGGCCACTTCATTGCCGTGTCACAATTCACAAGAAACTGTGTACACATCGGTAAGAGAGGAGAACTGTACTTTTTTCCAGCCCAAAAAGGGGGGGTGGCATGATGGACATGGCGAATGGCAAATGAAATATCACAATTCAATTTAATAGATTCATCTGTAACGGTGTCAATTAGATTTGAACAGTATTGTTTGGAAAGATGGAGTTTATATCTCATTCGAATGTCTACCAAAAATCGTGTTGTATCAGCATCTGCGCCACTCTCGACTAAAATGATTGTAGATATATTTACGTTTTACGCCCACTCATTTCAATCAAGAAACTACATGCGCCAGCCGATAACATCAGAAAACACAGCAGTATCAAGTTAGTGGCTGTACACCTGTGTTTCATAAACTGTGACACGCTCCGTTAGCCAGCAGCTATTCGTGGCTTTTTCCAGCCGTATATGAGCCGTCGTAACGCTGGCTTCTCAAGTGTTTGAAGGGGCTGCTGCAAGGATTACAATGACAAATAAAGTAGGTCCAACTTGAAAGCCTATAAGGACATGCCGATCTTGGATGGAATGTTTTCAGCTTTGACCTTTTCCTTGAGAGCAAGGCTTTCGAGGTAAATGACATCGTGTGAAAATACCTGCCTGAGAATTCTGCACCACAGATGCATGTGAAGGAGCCGGATGACACATGAACGCATGTCCCGTTTGTACATAATCTGTCACAGTTTTCCTTCCCAATGAATTCCGTGCAGGTTGTCCCTAAAACGAAGAAAAAAAAAGATTGACAAACAAGAAACCGAGCGATAAAAACATTGCATGATGCACTAAAGTTGACTGCATTGTATTTACATTTCCCCCAAAATGATTGATTATGCAGAAATAAAGAGTACACATTGGTGGTGGAGATTAAGAAAGAGGTCATTTTAAATGCAAGTTGTTGTTTTTGTTTGTTTGCTTTACAAATGACAGTGGATGTGATAAGAAGCTCAGTTCTGACTAAATTGATGTGTCCACTGAATAAATCACTGGATCCTAGTTGGAGCCTTGCCTGGTATCTTAAGTTAGAAATTCTCACACTAACCTTCTTGTGGATTTTTTTTTTTATGATCATACTTTATTACTCCCTGAGGGTGAATTCTCTTGCACTCTGAGGAGAGACGGCAGAATGTGGGGGTTGCACAACTGTGTCGTGACCCTGAGTATTTGCAAATTCAGAGTCTTGCTCAAAGGCATCTCTGCAGTTCATCTTTCAACTGCAATTGGTCTTGAACCTGATACTCTCCGATCCAAAAATTCTTACACACTGTGCTGCTGCTCCTTTTATTCTAAGCAATGATACTGTGCAACAAGTCAAGCAAGACTAACCAAAACGAATTGTAGATGTATAGGATAGCTGTAGTGTCCGTAAAAAAAAAAAAAAGATATACAGTAACTGTAACACAGGCTATATTAAAAGCACTGTAGTTTGTCAATGTTGTGTCGCTGCATTCAATCCATTGAGCAGTTAATTTCATGCCAAATAATTCTGAATTGTGCTGTGTTGTAATCAAAGACCCTCTGTTTTTGTTGGCAGCCAGTTATTTATTTTCAGACTTTTGATCCAGTTTGGTGTGATAATCCTCCAAAGCCAAAAGTTGTTTCATTGTCACATTCACTGTCCAATATTCATGCACAAATTTGGTAGCTTTAAATAAGAAAATAAAGCAACAAGGTCATCAAAATGCATCAGAGGGATGAATGCAGGCAGAAAGAAATGAAAGTGACATTTATTGGAGCTATTATCTATTTCACTTTACACTTCATGTTTTTTAAAAGCTAGTATGCTAAAAGTGATGCTTGGGTTTAGTTTTTACCAGTAAAATGTGGAGGACACAGACATTTATACGTCCTGTGGTTTGATTCCGCAGAGCCGCTACTCAAGCACACCCCTTTGTTTTTACAAGGACTGTCCAAACAAGGGTCAAATTTTTCACAAAACGTCCCGGAGTAGCTGTGGTGACATCGGCACGAGTAAGTCGGTTCCCAGTTGTCGGTTTGACAGATACCCTTCCCCGAACAAAGTGGGACCAGAGGGGAGGCCTGGCATAGTTGTGTCTTGACCAGCACGTTGAGCCTCAAGCCGTGTTTACACAGCTGAGTGTCTTTATCATGCAGAGCAATGAAGTAGTGATGGCCCGGCTCGAGCCACTTGCTCTCCACTTCTTCTCTTGTGCTTATGCGCCGAGGAAAAACGAACTGGTCTCTTGCTAGCCTGTCAGCGGAACAACTCTCAAAATAGTCTTTCGAGACGTTGAGAAGGCTGACGCCGTATGACGTCAGTGTCTCATCGGTGACGAGAACCAGTTTGTCGCCATGCTGCAACTGAAGTGGGCACATCTGTGGGAAGTTAAATTGTGCACGAAGGTCATTTCCGCCATGGGAACCCCAACAGTCTTCAGTGGTGCCGCACGTGTTATCCATGAGTGTCCAGTTTATTTGGACGAGGATCTGGTCCAGGTGCCACTGAAGTGCCACCGGTTTGCTGCAAACGGTTAGGCAAAGGCTCTTGCGGACCATGCAGCTCACAAAGATGGTCATCAAGAAAAATGGTGGCGTCTTCATGTTTTCTGCTTTTGTCGGGCTCCAGGAAAGAAGAGGTGTCAGGGAATACCTGGGGGGCGATGACACAACATCGAATGAATCATTTGAAGATGACACCTCCCACAACATTCTCAAAATGTAAATAAGTATCTGGGATATGAATGAGTGATTGTGTCACAAATGGCTTCAGAACTCGACTTGATTTCTACAGCACTTTCAACCAGCAATTGCTGCAAACAAAGTGCTGTGCATGGAGTAGAAATCAATATCGTGCAATAACAAAGACAGTGAAAACAGTATATTAAAAACAGAAATCAAAATACCAGGGGCCAGAGACAGGTATGTCTTGGTATATACAATTTGTTACTCAAGCATCGAAAAGTGAAAGAAAAAAGCACATCAATGAAAGGTAAAACAATTAAAATTCAGTAATGCGTTATGAAAAAATAAATCATATTCAACATCGGTTGCGCATGATGGAAATGTGGTAAACCTATATGAAATTTTCCAACATTTTCCTCAAAAACAAAGCAACAATCTGGAGTTGTTGAACACCTTTTAATCATGTGCAACTGACAATCACTAACAGGATTGCATTTTGGAAGTAACTTCCCCAACATGGCCACTTCAATAACCCACAGCATCTTTTGTTTTCTTGAAATGAATTCTTAATCCATGCTGCATTTCTGTTGTGTTTCTTTTGCCTGAATACACCTTTAATTAACTGCATGGTGAGCCAAGTCACGTGTGACAGACTAAATGCTGTAACTCATTGGGGTCCAATAACACAATGGCAAGAAATGTGTATCTGTTGATCGAGCAATTGTTTGTTTGTATGTTTGATCATTTGTGTGTGTGAGATTCATATTTATTGTCTGTCATTAGCTGGAGGCACCACAATAAAGGTTTGGCCTATTAAAGTTTGGTGCCCCCCCCCCCCCAAAAGTAGAACATGGGTATTTTATCAAGCATATGGAGTAGGCCGTTAGTCACAATCTCTCTATAAAGCCTCCATTGTTGTCCCCTAAAGGTAAGGAGCCATTTTTCTAAGCATGGGGGTTATTCAGTTGTGTGGGGAGAGACAAAAAATATTTCCTGAAGTGGAAGACTATCAATCACGCTCTGTGATTTTTGCAGCCCCTCTCTGAGTGTTTGAAATCCAAAGTGCAAGTGCAGGTATTTGTTTGCAACATTTGCTTGTCTTGCTCTCATCCGCACAATCGGGCCAACAATACTTGAAAAGGTTTTCACAGATAAAACATATTAGGGTCAGCGCCTCAGTTCCAAGCAAGCTGAAAAATCAAAGGAAGAATCATATTTTGCCCATAGTTTTGTCTGTTTGCCTTCAAACACAGTGCACATGCTGTACAGTAGGTAAAAAGATGGTCAGTGTGTTACCTCTTAATACCACTGCAACTATCGAATCATTTTTTTCAAGATCAAGTATGTGAGTTTAGACAAGCACTGGACACAATATGTGCAGGAATCCTGGACCAAAGCTAGCATGTGAACACTAAAGTAGGCAACCAGAATTTGGATTACAGTGGAACAAAAATTGCTAGTTTCTTCAGGAACCCTTTCATGCACCTGATAACCTAGCTGACCACTGTAGTAAGTAACCGCTGTACCTGAAAGGGTTCACAATGAGAGAACTACTATTTAAAGATCAAATTAAACACAGTACAGTTTTGTTTTTTGTGAGACCAACACAATAATACATAAATGACACTTTTTTTCTCCGATGCTTCATGCGCTTGATTCTTCAGCTGTTCACGAAGACTCGTCATCTGGGCGCCTTCACTACAGTGCTACTGACCACAAAGTGTGTCCCAGCAGCCTTCGCCTGATCAAACGTTGCTGCAGAGAGTGACAATGCCAGATAAAATATTCTTTTTCTGCCATATCGATGCCTGAACCTCAGTCTCTGGCTGGGAGATGAATTAAAGCAGACTACACAGTGTTTTAACCCTCAGGCCATTTTCATATGTGCTCAATTTAAAACAAAAAGTATCAATGCCTCCTTAAAAAAAAGAAAAGAAAAAAATGAACACTGACTGTGGAACTGCAGTATCAAGAGAAGTGATGAATGCAACAGCAAATATCTTTATGAAGCCCGTGTGCCACGTGTGAACAGCGGGCTGCTTTTCATCCAACAGGTTGATTCCTTTTTGTTCAAATATAATACGATAGAACTGTCAAGTAAAAGGCCTCCCTCACCTTTTCGGATCTTACCTCTTGACACAGCAGGAACACGGATTCAGAAAGTTTAAATGTAATTTTTCAAAGATTTCCAAGTGTAGTTTTGCCCCACTTTTTCAGCACTCAACCCCAAAATGAGTGTGTTTGTGAAAAGGCTCAGTTGATTAGAACTTTTCACCAGACTCGGCAGTATATTACTGTGTGCTTGATTGAACACCTGTAGTCATCACGCAGAAGCACATCCTGTGCCAACGGTTAATTTTTTGTCTCAAGTTTGGAAAGGGCTTTTTTGTTCATGGTCAGAATAGACAGCCGATCAGTTCAGCTTCGTTTGGAATTTAAATCAACAGACAAATAAAATGGACAAATGTGCATTTCACAGATTTCATATTTAGGAGAGCAATAGATGGGAAGAACACGTGTCGCCCTTAATTAGAAAAGGAACAATATTTACTAAGTTTACTTTTTCATGGAAACTGCAGATCTCAGTGTGGATTAGAATTTGGTCACTCCTAACCCTGATGTTGTACTCGGGTCCGAATTGACCCATTTTCAAGTTTAGGTATGTAAAAAGTACCATTGCCTTTTTCGTACTAAAATGAGTCTTCATCTAATCCTCAAACATGACAAATTTAATGCAATAAAATCATGACTGGTACTGTACTTCATTAGGTAACAAACAACTTCCCTATTCTCTACTCAACAAAGTTTCAATAACACAGGGCATCATCGTATATATTGTACAGCTGCTGCAATTCCAATGCATGTATCCCCAAGCTGGCCACGGCAATGATGGAGCTACTCCAAAATGAGAGAGGGAGCTGGGACACAAAGAAGACACTTTTATATCCCCATGCACAGTGGCATCAAACTGAAAACATCTACAAGCAGCATGAGTAATGGATGAATGCCAGAGGAGAGACTAAGACCATGCACAACCTTATTGTATGTTCAGTAATCCGTTCAATCCAAAGACTGACTATAATGAAATAATAAAAAATATATGCTCGTTCTTATTGATTTCATCATAATCACAGATTAATACAATTGGGACTCTAAACCACAATCACCAACCTTAATTGGTTTTAATTGAAAATGTCAGTTCATGAAATCACAGATATCCACACTATTGAATAGCACCTAAACATTGAGACCTGAGATCGATACTTTAACATCTTAAAGATATTGGTATTGATCGCGATTAAACTGTTGGAGGAATACTTCGAGTAATAAGGGACAGTGGGTTAAGAAGCAAAGTCGGGAATGTGTGAGTCAAGTAATCATCTCCTATTAGCTTGATGCTTTCGTGAGCACTCTAGTGTTCTGGGATGCCAAGCACCTTGGTGCACAGAAGACAATGGATCGAGGGAAGCAATGTAAATCCTCTATTCTATGTCTCAAACTGGAACAACAGCTGATACAAAAATACAGTACAATGCAGGAAGCAATGAAGCTGCTGACTCAAGAGGGTAACTAATGACACTTCAATTAGCGCACACAGGTGTAAGCTCCTACAAATTCAGTCGAAAGCCATCTTGGTGCATGGTAATTTCTCATCATGATTGACAGCTGCATGAACCGAATGTTAGAACGGTGTTTGTTGGTCTGCTCTCTGGACTGCATGTGCAGTGTCCCTCATTCTCTATGCCAGCATGTGCAGCAGGCTTGACAGAAACGAATATCCCTTCATGTAGTCAGCTTTCCTCTCAGCGCAAGTCTGTGGCTTTTCTGTCATAATAAGGTCTCCAGAAAGCCGGCATTTATTTATTTATTTTTATTTGGGGAGGTGGGGGGTGGGGAGGCAGGAAATCACTTCCAATGCCGGTTAGGGCTGAAACCATTCATTGTAGAAGGGAAAGCTCACAAGGAGGCGGATGAACTTCATCACCAACACGTCAGTCTGTTCTAAAAGTCCAGCCTTTGCTTTGTGTAAAAATGACACAACCACCGAGAAAATCATTGGATTGTAAAATAAACACAGGTGCTGTAAATCAACTGGCACAGACCTAATTTCTCTGACCACTAACTGCTTGTGTCTTTCTGATACACTGTGGTGCTTGAATATGGTCTCTTATGGGGTTTTTTTCTGAATACATATGCCTCTCAGTCAAAGAATCATGAGAATGGGCTTGATCAACACCCATACTTAATAATTCCAGTGAACTACAATCCAAATTGATGTCCAGAGTCAGCTGCAAGCCATTGATGCCTCTGTGCAGCCATGAGAAAAGTCGTTCGGGAAGCATCACGAAGCTACAGCCTGTGTCACATTGACGATCACTTGTTCTCCCTGTGAGATTTTGTGTAGCATCATTTGCTGTAAGACTGATGAATATGTGAGTTATTCAGCCTTGAACAGTAACAACTGTCTCGACTTCACTGTTGAAAGGCTTTTGTTGATTACAATGGCAAACCTGATATTGGCCATATTGGTAAATCACAAACAAACATGTAGTATTCCAAGGCCATGTGTACGTGAACAACCCTGAACCGGTTGCCAGCCAATCGCAGGGCACACAGAGACGAACAACCATCTGCGCTCACACTCACACCTTGGGACAATTTAAAGTGTTCAATCAGCCTGCCATGCATGTTTTTGGAATGTGGGAGAAAACCGGAGTACCCGGAGAAAACCCACAGAGGCCCGGGGAGAACATGCAAACTTCACACAGGGAGGCCACAGATGGAATTCAAGTACTGTACTGGTACACATTATGTCATTGTACACATTTTTAACAGAATTTTCTTGAGAATACGTTTCTTTTGTGTGATGACTATGACTCAGTTTATGAGGAGGACCAAGATGCACACACGAATGACCAACAGCAGCTCATAATGCAGGATAGCTTATTGTGTGATGGAAAGATGCGGCTCGATAAAAAGTCTCCTGGTGTTTGTGTTTGGGCTGTTATAGGGGTGGAAGTCCAGGGTCCAGGCAGGGAGTAAATGAGATCCAGGCGTGAAAGGGATCAAAACAGGAGGCAGACTGAGAATCAAATTGCAAACAGCATAGAATCAGTTGTCGGGAATTCAAAATAGAGTCTTTGACATGGCTGGATGCAACAAACTCAATGATGAGTGCTGACGATCTGTCACATGACTCCGACAACCTGTGCGTTGACAGTGAAAATCATGAATGAGTCTTGAACAAAATCTGTCAGCTTTGGTCTTCTGGTCCATGACAGGTAGTGAAGGCCTCGTGAAACCTTGGTATCCCTGCAAGTGTCTTGACAGAGTGAGATTAAACTCTTTGATGCCGACTTCTCACTGAAAAGATGGTCAAATATTGTCCTCATTTCCTCCATAACTGCAGAAGATGTTGCACATTTTGCTACCTTTGCCGACAGTCACAAATGTTTGCCCCACTCAGTGGGGCAGAAACTTAACATTGTTGTCCAAAAACTACTGCAATTAACATTTGACCAAAAAAAAAAAAATACATGGCATGTGCCCACAGCTCGATCATACAGGCCTGGTCCCGGCACAAACAAGTCTTTAACTGATAGGGATCGTGCTGCTAGTGTAGAAAGTCCAAGTGTTTTACAGGAATGTGAGGTTTCACAGGGCATAATTAGTTGTCAGAAAGTCAAACAAGAGTCTTGTCGCTAGCTGGATGCAATAAACTCAATGATGAGTAGAGACAATCTGGCAGCATGGTAGACCAGCCTGAGACAAGCAGCTCAAGATGCTTGCCATCACGCCTGTGTCCAATGTGCAATTAAACAGACACAAAGCACAAGAAGAAATGGGGTGGAGTTCAGAATGAGAAGACAATCGCTCTGGCATAATTTGTTGTTTTAGCCATGTTATAATGACCAAATATAACTAATGTCACTACTTCCCAGTTCCGGGAGGATAATGGAATATAGCAATGAAAATCTAATGGGGCAAGGGGTCTGAAGTGGCTCTATTGATGCCACCAAACAGCAAAAAAAAAAAAAAAAAAAAAAATCAAAAACTACATCTTAAATAAGACCCAGCCACTTTGCTAAATAGTTTTTTTCTTGGTCCATGTTCCAAATGCATTCATACATCAGTCTTGAGGTTCCTTGTGTTATTGCTAATGTGCAATATCCGTCTTACTATTTTTTGTTTTACTTTGTCACAATACTGTGAAAAAGGGCACAACAATATCAACGCAAGCAGTGTGCTTTTAGTCGTTCACTGCATTCAGTAAAGGGGTTTGTGTCGAAGGCAGTTGTGCTTTTTTTTCATGCTAAAAAAACATTTGCGGGCTGTATATGGCACCATATGAAGAGATTGTGTTACATTTTATTTTTTGATGATGCACCTCTGTGTGCTCGATTGGACAATCCACCCATTCCTTTTCAAACGCTATTCCTGTTCAGGGTCAAAAGTAAGCTGGAGCCGCACCCATCTGAGTGGTCACTAATCAATCACAGTGCACAAACAGAGACACACAGAGACAAACAAGCATTGACATTCACAACTAGTGGCAATTCACCAGTCTTCAATGAACCTACTACGTATTTTTTTGGACTGTAGTAGGAAGCCACCAGGATAAAACATACGCCAGCAGTCATGCAACCTTCAATTAACCCTATGTTGCATACGGTTTACTTACAGTAACCCTAACTTTAACTCATATTGGTTATTCAAGTTACCAGTTTTAGTTTTTAAATCCACCGCGAGATGTCACTAGCGTGCGCAACAGCGGGAGGAAAAGGTGAAAGAGGGTCCACAAAATGTTGAATAATTTCTATCCGTGAGATGAAAAGGTCCAAATACCCTATTTTACTTGTGCAGAAGAGTATATAGAACATATAGAACACAATAAATAACAGTTTCTATGTGTTACCTATCAGTACTGCCATGCTTTTTGGCAAGGTAATTGTAGTGACCATTATGCACACAAGTACCCCCCTATTATGTATTTTTTTTCCCAAAATTGTGAATTTATTATGATATTTGGCCATAATCTACCCTAAATTTAAAAACAAACCACAATTGAATAACTCCTGCAGAAGCCATGCAACATAGGGTTAAAAAAGGCCTCAAATTTTTGACTGTGAGGCAGACATGCTACCGCCAGCAGCATCAGGCAACACGATCAAACAGTTGGACTATTTCTGATGTAATAAGTGGCACCAAAGTGATTGTCAATACGTTCTACTGCTGAGTCACATTAAAAGCAGCTGACACATTAGTCACAGGAAACACAGCATTTCACAGTGAGTAAATAGTGCCATTGCTCTTCCAAAAAGAATCTATAAAAAAAAAGACATTTTGACAGTGGATCAGTTTGAAATATGGCAGAGAGTAATGGAACGAGAGAACAGTTACAACAAGCTGTGACAAAAATCATTGCAGGCGACACTGTTCAATTTTAGTGAACTTTTGGGTTGTCCAACTGACAAAGATAAATTTGTTGCCCTAAGTTTGAAAATCAATTGAAGAATGTGGCTGGTATAAAAGTGACAACAAATATTCCACTGCATCCATCGAATCTAACTTCATTTAGCAAGAGCGTTATTAGGCATTCAAATCATTTAGCAAGAGCGTTATTAGGCATTCAAAATCTGTGGCATTCCTGCCCTGGCAAAGATGAGGACCTGGTAATTCCACACATGAAGAAAATTAATTGAAACTAACAAACATGAATAATTCTGGAATGTTTGAATCAGAATCAGAATCAGAATCATCTTTATTGGCCAAGTATGTAGAACACACAAGGAATTTGTCTCCTGTATACAAGATGTCCATTGATTTGACAGGTAGAATGCTGACAACCGCCATTGCACAAAAAGTTATGGCCATGATTTAGAAATACAAGTAACTCATGGAGCGCAAAATGTCGCAATAATAAAGCTTGTTTAACTAACTTAAACCTTAAAGGCATGAGGTTTCAGTGCAAAAAAATAAAACAGTTTAATTTCATTCTGCAATAGTCATGATAAAACAGTTTGGCCTTTGGCTTCCTGCTGTACTTTCTTGTTTCTTTCTTTTCCTAACTACATGGAACATTTCAAAGAGCAGCATGTTTCCAAGACTTAATGCCTAAAAGACACTTTGAACCATTGACTAAATTAGGCTTGGGCCTCAAGCGACATAGCTTCACCTAAAGCATCGACTTCACCACTGTGACTTTCGCTTGAAAAACTCTTCATTTTTGGTGACTCACAATGCTTTCAATAGCCCCCTCGTTGTGGCAGCCACTGCGTTTCTGTGTACAATATATCTGGCACTCTGGCCAGAGAGCCATTACAATATAATGCCCCCCCCTTTGGGTAAATACAATATATCTTCTATCTTTTCTTTCAAACACATGCCTTTTTGGTCTCATTATTACAAAATAAATAAATAAATAAATCATTAAACAATAGAGCCAATCTTTGAGGCGGCGCGGTCGCATAATCATGATTTAGTTTTACGTTGTACACTCACAGACCAGAAAATTGCTTTGTGATTTTCAAACAGCTTTAGGCACATTATTGCATCAATTACAGATTAGATGTTTAGTGTTTTTGCCAATTTTGCATAACCACTGGGTAGGAAAGGTTTACAAGCGTCACAGCTTTACCATACATAATGTTTATAACCCCTTAATTGCATGATACTCCTGCAATGATGGCATAAGTGTTTAATTTGAGCACATATAGGCTGTCAGTATATACTTCATTCAGCAGGTGAGTAGTTAAGACTTGAAGTACAATATCTGTGTAAAGGACACCACAACCAGAAGCGCAGACGGCTTCTCTGAGCTTGAGTTTATCTAAAATGGATTGATGCAAAGTGAAAAAGTGGTCTGTGGTCTGAGGAGTCCACATTTCAAGTTGCTTTTGGAAATAATTGTGGACATCGTGACCCCGGGCCTCAGAGGGACTGTTATGGACACAAGTTAGCATATGTGATGGTATGGTTAGTGCCAATGGCATGGCTAACTTACAAATCTGTGAAGGCACCATGAATGTAGAAAGGTACATCCAAGCAACGTCCTTTTCACCGACACTAGAAGTTTATTTCAGGAGATTCTGCCCATGTTAAATCAACGTGGCTCTGTAGTAAAAGAGTGCAGGTACGAGACTGTTAATACATCCCATTGAAACTGTGTTTGTATCAGTTTGATCTGGAAGGAACTGAGAATTTGAGAGTTATGTTGCTTCTCTTGCACTGATCAGGGGTAAGCCTCTAGTTTAAAAAAAAAGTCTTCTTGAGACAACAGATTAGCAATACACCCGGCCGACGTCTGGGCCTGGACCCTTTTTACAAAGGCGAGGCCGAGGATTTAGCATGTCTGAGTAATCTGACTAGTAGGGCCATCTGCTAGTGTATGCAGAGCAACACTCGTCTCTGCTCGTTGTCAATCAGACAAAGTCTTTGCTGGTCGAAAACATGCTCACCATTAAGTCGAAAAGGATCTTCACCCTGTGAGACCAACTTGCAGCACCATTTTGCAGAGTTTCTTATTCAGAATGGAGATGTGTAGCTCCCCGGGGAATTGGACAGCTGAGCCATTTCGGAGTGCACAGGATGAAACTGTTGCTAGGAGATGGGATCAGACGCTGAAGACTGGAGGCGTGCCTGCTTGTAGGGGAGAAACCCTCTGGGGCACAACAGGGCGGAGATACAGCCTGCCTGATTGATTATTCAATTAGGCTTGACTAATTATTCAGCTGGCAAGCCAAGCCATCATCTCATGTCACAACTCAGTAAATAAAAATTTGTTTTTGTCAAACTATATGAGAGATTAGTTTGCGCAACAAATACAAATGTGGAGCATAAAAATAAACCTGAGGACCATTGGCTATGGTTTAATTTAATCAGATGACTGATGTTATTTCTTACTATGCAATACATTATTGATGTAAACAAATTAAAAGTTATGCATGGTACATGCATGCAGTGCATAAATTGTTTTGTCCAAAAGATGAAACTAGTTTGCATAATCATACTTTTATATATTGGATTGGCAATCCTGAAACAATTCATGATAGTGAATATATAGATTATGTCATTACGATATCTGGAAGTAGAAAATCCAAGAAAAAACCCCCAAAGAAACAAACAAACAAAATGAAAAAAAAACACCAGCACATTTTATTGCTTATTTCTTGGCAGGTTTCTGAAGGAAGAAAAATCACCCCTGCAGCAAAGTGAAGTCTGTGGAGTAAAAGGCTGGTCCGTGGTAAAAGGCTGGTCCGTGATGTCACGATAAATTTTTCTTGACAATACAACCCTCCACCCCCAAATATGACAGTTTTCTTTCATGATACTGATACAGTGATGATGTTAGAGCAAAAATAATTCGACAAAAAGTGAATCCTTTTTCAGTGGAATTTATTTTCAAGGATATTGAACATTTGCATTGAAATATAATTTGGGATGTCCACATTTTTAGGCAATTTGTACTGCCTGTCTAATCTGTAGTTCGAATAAAGGTGATTGTAAATACCTTCAACAACATATTGCATTGTTTCTTGCAAATCTGAGAGAGAGGAATAATTCCTTAAAATCTCCTAAATAGAAGCTCAAGTTATTAAACGAGTTTAATATGATATACAGAGACTGGCATGTTCATATAAAACGTACAGCAATTTCAAGTGATCTCTTTTATCGCTCTTGATGCACCAGAGATGTCATATTGCCGAGATATAGACTCGGTATGCTGGTCTCCCTGTCAATTATGGCACTTGAAATGGGTATCTAGTTTCGGTCGGCAGAATCTTAATGTTCTTGGAACTCATAGCAAATGTTCGCCGAACCAATGCGGGCGCAGAAACAAGCAATAACATTGTACAAAAAGAGCACCATGGCGTTGTTATCCATACAAATGGTTTTGCTGGCGAGCATGAGTGCCACTTTGCGCTGTTGTACAGTGCCGCGCCTCATTAATAAATGAGAAAAAGAGTTGCACGTGTCTATGAACTGATGGCACACATGCAAACTGAAGTGAAACAGTCGAACCGAACGGTGAAAGCCGTTCCACCCAGTATCGACTCGCACAGCGGCAAGCAAGGTGACTGACAGAAGGAACGAAGGAGAAATATCCCTCACAATTTTCACTCATCGAGTAATAAGTGAAAGTAGTAATTATCATTACAGGCCTCTCAATCCACGGTACGTGCATAAACTGAGCAAACTTGCACTGCTCCAAATTTAGCGTTTGTATCTTTCAGTGAGAAACGGTGGTCTTATGACAACATTCCAATGATGTGTCACAAAATTGTGCGGAACACTGGAATAAAAAAAAACAAAACAAAAACAAAACAAACCCCCCACCAAACTCATTAAAGAATAACCATATGTATATGGTTTGTTTAATTAGCAGAAAAGTTTGACAAAACACTACTATAGCGTACTAATTAGGGAGCTTGGGAAATGCTGTCACAACAACTAAGCCAGTCTAAATATTTGTAATCTTGCAAGGATGTTGAAATCATCCTCTACTACTGATTGTAAGAGGGAAGGGGGTGGGGGGACAACCTATCCAAGATGCATGTCTATTTATTTACATATATGCAGTTGACCTAGATAGATTAGTATTGTTTCATAGGTCAGTTCACTTTGAAATTCATCTCTTGCAGCCACAGAGCAAGATTCTACAGTACCCGTATTCAAGTTAAGTTGTTCTGAGGCTGTTTTGACGGCTGGTGTATGAGGGTTTTCCACAATGGTCCCTATTCCTTTCAATGAAAAGTTACATTCACATCCCCCGCTGTGCCACTGCAATCACTTTTCTACCGAGTGCTGCTGAGCAACAGTATGAGTAGAGGGCAATTTGTTGTCAGGCGATTATTAAGGTGAAGCCAGTGCAATTTAGATGTCTAGACTAAATTACTGTACGTGGACAGATCAAAAATGCATATTTTTGTCTCAGGAGATTGTATTCCAATTCTTCAATGAGAGAACTTGTTTTTCTTTATTCTATTTACAATTTACAAGTATGATCCCCCCCAAAAATCTGAACGACTCAAATTTATTGGTCAAGTATGTAAAAACATACACAAGGAATTTACTTTCCCAGTTACAAACATCCATAGGAACGTGAACAAAGCAGTGACAAACTTTTGAGTTAGGTCTGTCAGTTTGTGATTAACTCATTTTTGGGAGTGGATTCACGAAACAAGAAAATGCAATCGTTACTACTTCTGAGAAAACCCCAAAAGAAAACATAGCATTACGCTAAATAGTTTCCAACAGTATGCCCATGGTTACAAGGTTAAGAGGAAGACCAGCACTAATCCTCTTGAATCCTACTATAGTAGCTTTCTGTTTGCAGATCATGATAGATCGATTTGGAGCCGCACACACCTCTCACCGCACTCTTTCAATTGTGACGGCACAAATAAGTTGCACCGCCGCTGTCGATGAGTCCAATCGTAAAAGCTAGCAAAACGTACTAAAGTTAATCAAAATGGATAACATTTTTGAAGCAGCATGACAATTTTAGTTGTAATCAGCAGAAAAATACCACTCAACAGATTTTTTTTTGTTCCCTGTTGTTATTTATTGAAGTTTGAAGTTTCAGGCAAGTAAAGCCTGGTAAATAATTCCAAGAACAAATAAAGACTGAATTCTGATGAAAAGGGGCTTCTTGTGTGTATCATTATCAGTGTTGAACCCCGTGTTAAAGCTGTGTCACTTTAAAACAGTAATTAAGGATCAATTTGGGGGAAAAAAACCCTTCTTATCAAAATACATGACTATAAAACATGTGACCTTAACATTTGATAGATTTCATCTCCAGTGCTTTTCCTGGTCAAAGACATTTAAGATGGCGAATTCGGCTGGCTCCCCCACTGTGGTTAGATTAATGAGTTGCCCTTTGGCTTGTAACGTTGGCAATATTTCCTGCGGCTTAAGGCCTTCTTCATTAGGTGTAGAAATGTTGACCTTCGCCGCTTTTTTTCCTTATGAGAATGTATAACCCTCAATGGCAAGCATTTATCTGTATAGCGCTGCAAACTATTTGCATCATTCCACCATATTCGGTATGAAAAGGGCTTTCACGTTTGACCTTGTGGTCTAAAAGTATGAGGTTATTTAAGCTGTGATTTTTTTTTTACTGTATATTAACTCCCAAGTATACGCTGAAGGTCCTGCAGTGGAACACCAAATGTGAGGATTTTTTGTTTCATTATGTGATTTATTTTTTTGTTCTTTTGCAGTATTTACAATTCATTGTCATCTGGATGTAAACATTTTCCCTCATTATCACTTCAAAATAATCCACTCCGCTTTCATAGCTTTTTGACTTTTATTTTAAGTCACTCGGTTTTGTTTTCCATTATGCAAGGTGCGTGCGACAGTATTGTCTGAAGACAGTAAGTCTTGCGTCAACAAACAAACCCAAAGTGGACACCAGTATACAATTGAAAGGCAGGGTTTGCTAAACTAGATTTGAATGCAAATATAGTGAATGTCTTATTTTAGGTGAAGTCTTATAATTGGAGAACTCTTTCGCCCTTATCCATTGATCAGCTTTTATTTGTAGTCCTTTGCAACAGATTGCCGCAGGTTACAAAGTCTGTGGGCTTGAGGCTCTTTGTATTAAAACATGCTGACGCATCATCTTGTTAATCAAGCCGGCAGTAATGCACACAAAGTCGGCTTCGTGGATCCCGTTGAGAAATACCGGGATCCCTCTTGAATATAAATATAATGAGGCTGTTGCACAAGTGCTGAGCGGCTGAATAATGAAGTCAAGCTCACGTTTGGGTTCACTACACATAACACGGTGTGTGTGCAGGCCAAATAACAGTGAAGAATGACAATTGTGGTATGGCAGTCACAGATCTGCACATACAACTGAATTGCAGTATGTCCTGAAAAGTATGGCAGGCAGAAAGCACTACCATGGTCATGAAAAAAATAAAAAAATTGATTAACTCAATAGTTATTGCGTCACTGGACACCAAGAGTGAGTTCCTGTGTTGCGGCCTTCCAGGTGCTCTTCTGGAAGGTTGACAACATCTTTCTTCGAATCAACAGTTGCTCCAACCTTCCAGATGAGCTCTTTGAAGGCCTTAACACAGAAGCTCTCCCTTGGTGTCCAGTGAAGCAGTAATTATTGAGTTAAACGATGATTTTTCCTGACCCTGGTGGTCATTCTTGACTCCAGGCAATTATTTAAAACCAAGACAGACTTATCAATTGGAAAAATATTTTCCGGACTCTGCCAATCATTGACTGACTCTGTCACCAAGGCTGTCGTTCGTGCTCTCATAACTTGCCGTCTGGACTACCGCAACAGAGTTCTGGCTGGGGTGCCTGTCAAGGCCCTGGACAGGCTCCAGAATGTCCAGAATTCTGTTGCCAGAGCTCCCACCCGTTCAAAGCCCTGGCAGCACATTATCCCCGACCTCATGCAGGTCACTGGCTCACATTCAAGTGCCGCACAGTCTTTGACTTCTCTTTTGGCCTGCTCTTCATCCCAAAGAGCAAACTGCAAGCAATTAGTGACAGAGATTTCAGTGCCGCAGTCCCATCCCTCCAAAACTCCTCCAAAATGTAGAACCTGAGATATGACTTCTTTTTGAAATTTTAAAAAGGAAATACAGTACAACAATACCATCTGATCATTGAAGCATAAAGTCATTAAAAAAACCCTCATACCTACTGTGCGTGTATAATTTGAACTCCTTGCTTCTTTACTTAGTGATGCTTTTTAAAAATACTGTAATTTCCGCACTATAGAGCACACCTGATTATAAGCCGCACCCACAAATTTTTTAGAGGAAAACCAATTTTGTACATACACAAGCCGCACCTGTATATAAGCCGCATGTGCCCATATTAAAACGTGAACATATTTACAAAGAAAGATGGTACACAGAGTTTTCAAAGTTTTAATAATATAACTTAACAATAATAATAATATAACTTTCTTCCCAAACGGTGCCTGTGACGCGGCAGTAAAATGGTAGCAACATGGTAACAACACGCTAGCAACAGAATAGCAACACAGTATAACAGCTGGTAAAAGAACATACCGGTACTTGTAAAAATCACGGTGAGCCGTCTTCATCTTCCTCCTGTGAACTGAAGCCATCGAAGTCACCGTCCTCTGTGTCGGAATTAAACAGTGTCATAAAGGCCGGTCTTAATCTTACCTTTTCTACTCGAGCGCCCCTGGCAGCCGTTAGAAAAATTACATAAATTGGCCGCATCACTGTATAAGCCGCAGGGTTGAAAGTTTGGGAAAAAAAGTGGCGGCTTATAGTCCAGAATTTACGGTATATAATTTATGAATTTGCCTTAACAAAAGCTTAAAGCTTCTATAAAGTGGGGGAAATGGATTATAAATTTGACACACTACAAAGAAGAGTGTTGTTAACAAGCCTGCCAAATTTGAATGAATTAAAAACAAACTTCACAAGTATTTTAAAAAATGAGGCTGCAAAATGGTGAACAATGCAGCTCTATTGTCAGCTCTTATGCTGCAATCAAAGAAGTTGAGAAGTCTTTTTCGACATCAGACCAGGGAAAGTTATTTGGTAAAATCAATGAAATGCTTTGGAGATATTCCTTTATTTATATGCATTAAGACCATTCTGAAGAAGGTTTGCTGAAGGTCAAATTGTGTTGTGATGAACCAGAAAACAAACAATTTAATTGGAATCAGCCATCTTTGGTGTTTATATTCGCTTCAAATACTGACGTCAGAATTGGGAAAAACTGAATAGTCGTACAAATCCGACTTCCCATTTTACTTGAATGCAGTTTAAGAGGCTGTGGGTGTGTCAGCTGAATGCACCAAAACCACGGCCCATTCAACTGTCAACTCAAATCTCACACTTTGTGATCCCTATGTGACTGAACTGCGATAAAGCCCGAGTGACTGGAAAATATCCCAACAAGTCGTTGCAGTACTTTTCCACAAAACAACACAGGTAGCTCGTGAGCTAACAGGCTTCCAGATGCCATTGAAAAGTGGCATGCTGGTCCAATTCACCACCGCCTATGTCAACACATTACAATAACCCGAATAGCCCAAAATAGATTTAACATAACACTTGAGTATGACACAGAGATGTTCTGAAAATTGTGGCAAGCAGGGAAGATTTTTTATTTATTTATTTATTTTTAAGTGTAGGAATCGTGAGCTAGCTGACTGCACTCTGTAGTGGTGGAAGTGGGCCCAGTCAGCATTTTCACCTCACCCAAAAAGTAAGGGTAACTGAAATGATGAAAAGCAGTTCAACGCTACAGCACCAGAAATGAGCAGTCTTTGCACAGGTTTTCATCAACTATCTTCCAACACTTGAAATGCATTTAGAAAAAAATATCTGAATTTAGTGTCATTGAATATGGTAAATATCTGATCAGTGATGATGCTTCCTGTCCGGTCAAAGGTCATGCAGTTTTCAACTAACATTCCTCACAATAAGCAGATTGAATATGAATGTTCAAGAGAATTGCAGAGATAAATCAACATTTACTTATCTATGATATTCTCTGTGACTTTTCCTACTCTCTGGTATTCCCGATTGAGGAGCTCTGGGGTAAACACTGTCCTACTGCACGTGCCTTACACTCATTTAACACAAATGCCATATATTATTCCGTAGTTCACCCGAACTGACCTACAGAGCATTCATTCCCTTCAGGTTTGAGGCGCGAAAATATTCACAAAGCAAGGACCGTATTTTCCACACTAAAAGGCGCACTGGATTATGCGGCGCACCTTCAACGAGTGGCCTATTTTGTAATTGTTTTCATATATTGGACGCACCACATTATAAGACACAATCTACAATGCATCCACTAGATGGAGCTACGCTCAAGGAAATGCCAACAGGACACTACACGACACCCTGATTTATATAGGGACGATCAGATGTCAGTAAAACCTATTTAATAAAGCAGCAACACAGTTCACTTAACCAACAGCAAGTTATAACATTGACTCTCTTGCCGCTGCTCTATTTCCGTGTTCAACTGCGAAACTGATGGCTTTAAATTTGAACTCTGGGTTGTAAGCATGTGTCTAGCAAGGAGCCATTTTGGGGTTGACATATTACCGTAATAACCATACACAAGGCGCATCACATTTAAAGTGCGCTGTGAGTTTTTAAGAAAATGGAAGGCGTTTAGGTGCGCCTTTTAGTGCGGACAATACGGTAATATCCCGCAACATTTCTAAGATTCAGTAACTAGCGCAGTAGTCTCAATGATATGACAAACAGCAACACCAACAACAACAATAATTGAAATAATGCATGCCGCAATATAAAAAATGCATATCATCATAATTTAAAAGTTCAGATCCTTGAGACCCCAATCAATCACAGTTAGATGGAAAACACGGGCTGCATGATTACAGCGCCTTGGATTGATAATAGAGTATGGAGGACGCTTGAAACAAGGACACCCCATCCTTCTCGCTTTGCCCCTGGGATTTAAATATTAAACATAAAGGATGGCAGATTATTAGACCTGTCACCTTGCCTTAAGCAATGATATTCTGTTTTTAACCGCACTGTCGAGTACCTGCTGTGTCACACATTGTGATTTTGGCTTCCCTGAAATAGAGATGTTTACGTGCAAAGTGACTTAAAAGGATCTGAAGTAGTATCTCCATGGACAATCGGTTCATTATTTCTGCTTGGAAGTATGCTTGAATTAAATGTCTTTTTGGGGGGCTGGGGTGGGGTGGGGGGTGAAGTTCTGATGAAAAAGAATCCTGTTTACCTTTCTTTTGAATCTCAGAATTTGAAAGAAGATGTCAGCAATGACAATGTTACATAAAATTTATATTTTCAGTGTCATTTATACTGGAGATATTCATCCTTACTTGTGACTTTATAGTTGCGGTACCATGATGATCTCTATGCAACACAGCAACACAGAGCCAGAAAGTGGGTTATTTTCCAATTCACCATGTCTTAAGGCCCTGTCACACCTTGACGATTCAGCCAGCGTATGCCGACGTTCAGATTTTCCCTAAAACGCTGGCATACGCTGAATTATCGATTTTTTTTTCAATTTTGGGCGTATACATAGCGCATTCATAACGGGCTGGACGTATACATAACGTATCAGTAAATTATATAGAACGTTTCGATAACTTATAGATAACTTATTCCAACGAATGCCTAGCGTGTTGCGGCGTACACAACTTATGCCCAACGATAGTCTAATTTATGCATAGCGTGCAGCAGCGTATTGCCGACGATCACGTGGCGTAGTCTATAAAAGGCTGGCGCCGACGTTTCAAGCCCCTGTCACACCTTGACGATTTAGCCAGCGTATGCCGGCGTAGGAAAAATTTGGCAAATACGCTGGCGTCGTCGAATTAAGTTATGGGTAAGTTTTGTATACGTAACAGCACGCTGAAGCACGTTGGTATCGTCGAAATCGTCGAGTCGTCGAGAAATTTTAAGCATGCTTAAAATTTCGTCGTATGTCAGCGTATGGCTATACGTCCGTATACGCAGGCCATAAGTAATAGGTAAGTTATGCGATCGTTGCACACGTTCAAACACGTTAAGTGTAGGTTACTCATAAGTCCAAATACGTCGAGAATACCTACTAGCTGTTCTCCAACATCCGTGCCTTTCGAACTTGCGCTTGGACATGCTGACCAGGCTGTCACGCACGTAGTTGGCGAAGGCTGCAGTGGCTGTGATGGGATGAGCCTCTGCGAGACCTTTGATGAGCTCCCCAGACTTTTCTTTGCCATGACGCTGATGTTGTTTGGTTTATTAATGACACAAGTCATAATGGCGTTTGATTGCTGCTTTAATAGCGTGAATAGCAACTCACAGTAACGATGGCAAGCCGCACCTTGCCTCTTGGGTTATACCATTTTAACTAGACCGGGGGGGATAGTCCCCAAACAGATGTTGGTACTGCAATGTCTAGTGCAGTTATGATTTGAAACGTCGAGCGCCAGCCTTTTATAGACTACGTCACGTGATCGTCGGCAACGTCGAGCGCCAGCCTTTTTATAGACTACGTCACGTGATCGTCGGCAATACGCTGCTGCACGCTATGCAGCAGCGTATTGCAGTTCCGAAAGGCACGGATGTTGGAGAACAGCTAGTAGGTATTCTCGACGTATATGGACTTATGAGTAACCTACACTTAACGTGTTTGAACGTGTGCAACGATCGCATAACTTACCTATTACTTATGGCCTGCGTATACGGGACGTATAGCCATACGCTGACATACGACGAGAAATTTTAAGCATGCTTAAAATTTCTCGACGACCTCGACGTACTTCGACGTATACCAACGTGCTTCAGCGTGCTGTTACGTATACAAAACTTACCCATAACTTATTCGACGTACGCCAGCGTATTTGCCAAATTTTTCCTACGTCGGCATACGCTGGCTAAATCGTCAAGGTGTGACAGGGGCCTTACTCTAGCAGAAGCTGCATGTCAAGAAGCTATTTTAGGTTGCCTCCACTACAATGAAACAAAACTAACAGTGACCTCTTTCAGCTCTACTGCTTCTTTATTATTAAAGCATAACTCCCTTGTGTTGACATGTACAAAATCAATTCATTGAGTAGTTCTTTCACTGGTTACCACTTTTTAAACCAGATGCCATAAGAGTTCTTAATATTAAAAAGAACGTCTCAAGAATGGCGAACAATTTATCTGATTAACTGGGTAACTGACAACACAGTTATTAAAACTAACAACTAAATAGAGATGCATTCTGAAACGATAAAAACACAAAACAATGACAAGTACCCGCATTTCATAGATCCTAAAAAGTCATAGCTACAGTGTATATCCCCAGGATATGCACATATTTTTTTTTCATGCCAACACAGCACATCTCCACCAGGACAAAGTAATACTTTCTACTTATTTTTAATACCCAGTTTCCATGACAACACAATCAAGATTCTGTTTGCCGCGATCACGCTACAATGCAGACTTGACATACAAAAGAAAAAAAAACAAAATCAAATAAAAACACATTTAGAGTATTCAAATGAATGCCAGAGACAATCTGTTTTCATACTGAATGTGGAGCTTATTGGTTTATTCTCAAATTTACAATGAATCCAGTGAATCCTAAAAAAAAAAAAAAAAAAAAAAGACAAGGGGTTCAGGGGGGCGTAGAAATCACCTCTCTCTATCAAGGTCTTTTTTGGGGGAACTGCAGCTCTGACGCAGCTTTAAAGCTGTAACTGTTTAAAAATGAGAATATGGGTTATCATAAATCCCACAATTTGATTGTAGGGGGGAAAATAGAGACTTTAATACGGTTACCATGAATAGAGCCAATTGCGTGAATAATCTAAACCCATACTTCTAAAAGCTTTTCTGCAAACTTTCATATTCAAAAAGTTGGCTTGTGGATTTCACACTCATTTAAAGACATAATACAGTCAGTGGCATCGTATACCAAATATAAAACTTTGTTCTGGCCTCGTAGAGACGTGTTAAATCCTCAAAGTTAGCCAGGCACAACTTTAGGTACTGGTGGTGAGGTGGTAGATAGAAATGATGACAATATGATGATGATGACGATGACGTGCTGTGGTTGAAGGGAATGGTCGGTGGTGTCACACCAAAATCTGGGCATCCATAATTTCAGGGGGTTGAAAAGGGAGGAAGGGTGGAATAACTACCATTTTCCCAATATCATACTCGTTATCAAACGATAAATATGGAGAAGAACATTTGTATAGTCCGGAAGGTGAGCCCTGCCATCTTGGTCAACAGAGTTAGTGCGATACTTAACTAATTGATCGAAAGTACCGGGTTGACTGGGGGTGGAGGGCGGGGTCACAGAATATATTTGCGCCCACAGAAAACGGCCCCTCTTCTCCTCTTCTCTCTCCAGTCAGGCACACATAAACAATCCCAGGGCCCCCCACCTGCTCCTCCTGAACCCTCTTGACCACTGACTTGATTTCCCAGGTAATGGAGGCCACACAAAAGCCAGGAGGCAGAATGAGGTCAGTGTCTGACTTTAAAGCCCTCTGGTGGGAAATGCCAAGACAGGGCATCAGGTCTGGTTTAACATTTCCAGACCCGGGACGATAAGAAATCACAAGTGTGAACCCATCATAAAAAATGGCACCCACCTGGCCTGGTGGGAGTGCAAATGTTTCGCAACCAGATGTGTTCCTGATTTTTTATGATCAGTCCACACAATGAATAGTTGTTCTTCCCTCTCAAACAGATGTCACCATTCCTCCAAGGCCATCTTCACTGCCAAGAGTTCCCTGTCGCCAGTATCATCGTTTTTTCTCGACGGAGAGTGTCTGTGTGAAAAAAAAGGTGGACGGGTGCATCTGCTACAATAAATTGTCTTGCGGAGTCAGGGTGGAAAAGGACATGAGCTGAAGTAGAAACATTCTTTGAGTCTCAGAAGGTTGAGTAAAAGCCAAAGGATGTAGTCCTTGATCACCTGTAAAAATTGGCAAATCCAGGAAAACGTAACTGTTTTCGAGAAGGTTTTAGTGATTCAGTGACCTCATTTACAAGTGCATGATCCATCCTAAGCTTTTCCTCTGCAATGATGTATCACAGAAAGGTGGTCTTTGAGACTTGAACTCGCACTTCTCCGCCTTCACATATAGTTTGTTCCTGAGCAGCCTCTGAAGAATTTACAATGTTGTTCACGCAAACCAGAGAATATGAAAGCGTCATCATAGTAAACAAAGAAAATGGCATGACCAGCATGTCACACTGACCCCCGAGTGATTTGAAAGTTTCCTTCTATTTGTCTCACTCACAAAAGTGGGCAAGTAAGTAAGCATGGCACAGGTCCAGTTTCGTAAAAAGTGGGACTCCATGGAGGAGCATAAAAGCAGAGTCAATAAGAGGCAAGGGGTACCCGTTCTTGACGGTCATGTTATTTAAGCCACTGTAACAACACACATACGGAGGGCTTTAATCTTCTTGTCCACAAACAATTAGCCAGCTCCCTCAGGTGAAGATGAATTTGAAAAACGCCTGCAGCCATGGTTTCTCTGATTTATTATTCCATAACCTTGTAGGACTGCCGCGCCCACTCTGCCTTGGCCCAAGACAGTATGGAAAACCGGAGTCAATCTTTCCCTGGTCCTTCGAGATGTTATGAGAGATTCTTTTCAAAACGCAAGCAAGTTGTGAACTAAAAACGCCAAATCACCACCATACTTATCTTTCCTTATAAATGTACTTTGTGCATTTTGATTGCCTGCATGGATTCCAGCAAATCAGTTTCTGCTTTCTATTTCTGTTTGAAAGACTGTGCACCTCTTGTGTGCCGAATTTAAAGGAGAGGAGCCCATTGTATTGGTAAATGGCTGCGGTCACGCCCACAACGGTGCACACCACTCTCACCTGTGAAAATAGCCAAACAAAGTATGGCCTGCCATGCACAAAATTGACTGAACTGCTGAAAGAGAGGTGCCAGGGACAAATACGTGACAAAAATTGTTTTTTTAACTTGAAACAAATAACCATTAGCTGAAAAAAGATATCTGAATAACTGTGGCAATGTTTCATGGGTTTTTTTCTCCACTTCTGATAGCGGTGTTTATGTGCCCTTTTTATCTTTTGCTCCAGAATGAAAAAATAAAAGTCCAGTCCTAACTGCATCATTTAAGTCTCTCCATGGCTTCCTTTTTCTAATCAAGTGAATCCGTGTTTAATTTTGTCAGGCACACAAGATTGTTACCTTAGTGTTTGTTTACTGTACTTGTGTCTAATAATCCAGACAGAACATCCGACTGTGTGAAATCCTCTACATATACAGTACTGTAGTTCTTACAACCTGTTAATTGAAAGCATTTCACTTCTTGTAAAAGCTGAATGGATACAAAGGTTTATTTAACCTTACGGCTTTGTGTTATTTGTTACAGAAGGCCCACTTTCATATCTCACATCCCTATCAGATTATAATTTACCGGTAAATCACAGCAAAAAAAAAAACATTTACAAATGCATGCAATGACAAAGGTCAAATGTTATAAATATCTGGAAGAGAAAGAGGAAGATGAAATGAACAATGCCACCTGGCGAGATAAATGGAATAATAATTGTTTTGTCGCATTGACAATAATCTGACATTTTCATTCAAATGGAAAAGTTCAACCCAACTGGCAGCAAACTGTTGTCAGTGCAAATGCTTTGGGTCACATTTTAACAATATATGTCATGCAAACTTCTGTAATATAATCCAAAACCAATTTAATGTAATTACAGTATTTGTATTCTCTTTGTTTGCTGAATGTTCTCTGTAGTATACAAAAGGAACCGCCACCCCCGAAAAAAAATACATTAGCCGTGACCTGCATCACATTGTCTCACAGCTTTGCTGCACTAATCCTTTGTATTCATATTTATTGAATGGTATTTTGCTGCAATTAGTGATGCTCCAGATAATCTTTTCAATGACAGAGTGGTTCAGACTATCACACAACACGAAAGTGAGTGTGAAAGATCTCAGGGGAAAAGTTTCTACTTGGGTGTAATTTTAATATGCAACATCCAGCATATGAAGTGTAGAACAAGTACCTATAGTCGATTTTTTTGAGGTGGCACGAGCACGAATAAACCGCAGCTTCAAAAATGATTACAATTCCTAATCGAAACTTAAATTGTTCTCTCTCCTCAATTATTTTCGACCAAGATCAAGGTGACAAGATTCTGTGTGACTATATGTTTTCTATAGTTATTTTGCATGAAATAACATCCTTTTTGAGCAATATTCAATTGAACTCAAACTGGTGATTTTTCTGTTAAAAATTCTCTGATTTTGAATTCGATGGATTTCCAAAAAGTTGGTACAGTGCCACAAAAAACTGAGAAATGCTTCACCAACAAATGAGTGAAACATTCCACAAGTGAAAAATGTATTTGGAAAACACACGAGCGTCACCTTAACCCCCTTGAAAGGCTCAGTTGTTAATCAGAAAGAATAGTGCGAAGTTCACCTCTTTGTGAACAAACTCTGTAAAGAGTCCAAAAGTTTCAGCACAACATTCCTCAATGTGCAATTTAAATTATTTTACAGCTTTTATACTCTTCGGTCCACAATATCACCAAAAGATTCAGGGAATGTGGAGAAATCTCAGCAAGGCCAAACAAACATTTTTAAATCAGTGCTGTCTTGAGCAACACAGGCAGCATCATTGTGTAAAGCATGAGCGCATAGGCACTTCAGAAAATCATTGTCAGTCAACACACTCTGTGGCTAAACCCACAATAAAAAAAGACTATGCAAAGGAAAAGCCATATAGAAACAACGCCCTGTAAGCCCGGCTTCTCTGGTCAGAGCTCCACTGGGATGCAGTGATGCAAAGCGGAAAAGTGTGCTGTGGTCTGATGAGTCCACATTTCAAGTTTTGTGGGGAAACCGTGGACACAATGTCACAACTTCACCGGAACTGGACATTTTTTTAATGTTGAGAAAGGAGCAGATCCCAAGTGATTTGGCGAGATTAAATTAGGTTAAATTGATGGTTGCCAAACTGCACCACTTCATACAGTCCGATGGATTATTTCATTCAGCTACCATTTTCAGTAGATTGCAGCCTTAATAGGGAGAATAGAGTTTTGACTACACACTTTGATGGCTCATGATAACCCTCCCTGTATAAATGAATCTTCTCTCTCATAAGTGAAAATGTTCTCTGCGCCAGACAGTTTTACATCCTCAGCCCGAGATCCCCTCATTTAAGGCACATAAGAGAATAAAGCAGATGTAGTACATAAAAGCTTTAATACTACTGGGTTTCATGTCTCATGATTTCTCACTCAAGCAGGTCAAGGTTGTCCCAAACATCCCTTCTTCGTTATAAAATGATTTGAAACATTCTAATTATTTTATAGCAATCACCAGCAATTCTTGCGGACACATTTATCTTGAACCGCATTTCTGATATACTGATTCTGATTTTCTAATGAATATCAATTGGGCTCATTCATTAGTTGGAAAAAAATATTATCTGCCTTTTAAACACTGTATATGCAGAAAAACAGCTTTCCTCTGCAGACAAGATGACAAAGTGAGGGAAGAAAAAGGCTCAAGAACAGATATGTTACTGTTGACCTACTTATCGGTGGACCCAGCCTCTGTCCACCTGAATCATTAAATCTGTGGTGCAGTCCCAACCAAATGCCACCACTGTCCATTAGCCATAGTTGTCTCCAAGACTCTTCTTACTTTTCCACGTGTTATTTTCGCGTTATTCCCTTGATATATTATGGGATGGTAATTGGATGGGGACTAGCCATGACTCACAGTGGCTAGAACATGAATCAAGGTGGACAGATCTTTGTATCCAATGGTACAAAAGAGGTTGCCCTCTCCTCCTCTTTTTTTAAAGGTAGCAACATGGCAAAAGTTCACTGTGATGACATTTATTTTTGGTCTCCTCCAGTGACAGTGTCGCAGTGTTGTTTTCCACCATTTATGTGGACTGTTTCTTCGCAGTATGAGCGCTCCTGTCCCTGCATGACAAACAATTTAGCATTTGAAGTAGGGTCGAAGGTTTGAGTCTATTAAAGGGGAAGTCAACCCCAAAATGTTGTTTACACCAGCTATTCGCCGCTGCTAGTCTAAAAGCATTCTGATTAATATTATGGAATATGAATTAAGCAGTAAAATCCAACCCTTCTCGGGTGGCCATTTTGCCACTTTCTCTCAACTGAAAATGACATCACAGTTCACATTCAAAGACCAATCACGACTCATTTTACAAACATCAGCTAACCAAACTCAGAAAACAGGTGACTCAAACAAAAAAATCAAGACTTGATCTTTTTGGGTGACGTGACTTGCTTGAATTATTTTTTCCCCCCGCATTAATTTAACTGGATGAAACGTGAATGCTACAACCTGAGACTTTATGTGACTTACTCCCACCACTGCTGTGTATGCAGGATTATTGTCATCCAGTGGAAGAGCATTTAATTTTTCTACCTATCCCTATATGCCGCTGGCATGGATAGAGAAATATACATTTATAATAAAAGAACAATTGTTTAGCAATTATTTGAGCAATTATTGTTAATTATCTCACTTTTTACCAAATACTACACAGTTCACAACCTTTTTACACTGTAGACTTAAATTTAAAACCCCTATAACCGATGCTGTCTGCAGTTGAGTCATTAAATCCCCACATCCACTTTGTGTCAAAATTGTATTTCATACTGTATAATTTAGGGATACAGTGAGTGTACAGTCATAAGTGAGCAAAATAGTTTTCTGTCTGTGATGTGTCAGAAATGAATGTGCGGCCACATCTAAGTTGATGCGTCGTTCCACTACCTGCAGTCTTCAGTGGGTGATTGGATGCCTTGTATGGTGTCTTCGTGAGCCATGGGAGCCTTAGTGCCTTGTAGCTTCCCTGAGTCAGCACATGGGTTCTTTAAAGGTAATTTCCTGTTTCTATACGGTGTTCTGAAGGTTATTTGCTATATTTCCCCTGACACTCAATGTGATATCATATTCACATTGTTGTATTGTGTCTGGACAGAATACGGTTTGCTTACTTTGACTTTCGCTTTGAAATTTTTGGTTGATATGCTGGCACGCAGATAACGGTTAAATTTTGCAATCTGTAATATCCATGTGAACACCTATTCCGAGATTTAATTAGTTGACTCATTTTTCAATCTTCTGCCATCAGATGCAACCTTGGAAAAAATAAATACTGTACAGTGGCAATGCGTTGTGTTAAGGCAAATGCAGAACATTATGTAAGATGTATTCCTCACAATAAAACATCTGTCATGTCCTGTACAATTGTACATGCAGCATCAAGTTATTAATCGTGGGGTGGATCTCAGATCACAAGATCGCTCCACTAAAACATGCAAAGTTCAGAGGCCAAACGAGATGGGTATTGAGTGCACTGTAATGCTTGATCTTTAGGGCATTTCGACAAGAGCACACTGTTTAAAAAAAAAAGTGCTTAACGTGTCCTTTAACGGCCGTGATAGTTTAAAATAAAATCTATTAAGACAACCACACTGAAAATACAAATATTTCTTCCAATTTCCACTTACGCACACTTTATATGCAACGGCAGCAACATGTCCAGACCTTCCTTTGAAAACAAAGCAAAAACATCCCATCTCCTTTTTTCCTCCATATATTGGCCACATTCGCAAAATATCCTGAGAATGCAAATTTGGGATGTGTTGCATAAAAGATGTTCCTTGTGTAAGACATTCTACAATCCTCAGAATTTGCAAATGAAAAGCGCAAAATTGTTTTTATATGTTACACATGTGTACGATGACTTTCGAAGTGGGAGCTTCCAATCATGCAATTTTGAGGCAAACTAAATTTTGGAGACCACCGACACATTCAAGTTATATCTATAAAATGTCACGAGGCAAACCCATTCCCTCTCTGTTAATTTTCTCTATATTTAGATGAAATTTAAGACTGTTAAATGTGACTTAAAATTTGCTGGCACGGGTGATAAAGAGTTTATGATGGGGACAGATTACACGAACAAGTTTAAACTTGCACAAAGAAAAAAACATATGACATTTTTGGTATATTAAAACGCTGTAAAGGAAATCAGGAGTTTGCTTGCTCTCCCCGTGCCTGCGTGTGTTTTCTCCTTGTACTCCGGTTTCCTCCCACATTCCATAAACATGCATGGCAGGTTAATGGAACACTAAATTGTCCTGAGGTGCGATTGTGAGCACCAATGGTTGTTTGTCAGTGTGCGTTCCCTGCGATTGGCTGGCAACCAGTTCAGGGTGTATTCCGCCTACTGCCTGAAGACAGCTGGGATCTGCTACAGCACACCCGCCACCCTTGTGAGGATAAAGCAAATTTGAAAACGGATGGATGGATGGATGGATGGATGGATGGAAATGAGTTGAAGATTACAGCTCATGTTTGCAAATCTGAATCTATGCAGCGTATCATCTGGCAAACTACCATTAGGATGTCAGTGATTATGTCATTTTTCTGTTTATCGGTCTGCCTGTTCTGCCATTTTTAATTATGTTTCCAGTTTGCACAGTATAATTGTGAGGCGTTGGTGGATGGAGCCTACTGCATCGCACCTTCTGTCAATGATCATTGTCAGGATGTTTAGATGCAGCAGAAGCAGAGTGTTGCCACGTTATTACATGGCTCGTCACCAGTGTTGCTACGTTGCGAATTTTTAGCGCACAGTTTGACTTGCACCCTCCAGCTGTACATCTGTGTGTGTTTTGTAGTTTCGTCTCCTTCAGCTCTGGCTGTCTCCACCTTTGTTGTTCTCACTGAGTAGTTTATTAACTTGGACTGTTGGTCTTTGTTATTTTACTTCTTTGAAATGAGGATTTGTCTTTCTGACTTCTACGGCTGCAAGATAAATGTTGTCGAATATAAACGGGGAAAACACGATAACTGACTTTAATTTATTTCAAATTGTGTTTTGTATGGGAGCCGCTTTCAAAAGGGTCATCACATGCTGCCTTGATGCGAACATCGGCACCTTTGAACCCTCAAGTCCCCCGCAACCTTATAAATATTCCAAACATTTTGCAGATCTATTCCAAATGACCTTGTGCTACATAAAAAAAAATAAAAAATAAGAGCTCGAGGGAAAGGCCGTGTGCAGCTCTCCTGTAAGCGACTTCAAAACTTTCAAAAGCCAGTTCGGCCAAGTCTGGTGACAATGCTAAGGGATGTGAATTTACTTTGTGTAAGTTTTTCGAGTCATAAATTTACTTTAGACATGATCAATAAAACACAATTAATTACAAAGATGTTTTGTGATTGAGCAAGATCGGATGACTTGATTTACGACTTGCTTAATTCACGTAATGACTTGACTCTACTTGCTGGAAATTTAGTGGAGGCTCGACATGCTTGATTTTTTTTTTTCCACAGTAACTTCAGACTTTAAGATTATGACCCGACACTGGCTTGTGATTTGCACATACGTGACTTTCTCCCACCTCTGTTTACCACAGTTTTCATTCATGTTTTGGGGCATAAATTGAACTGTAACATTTCGTGTTGAGCTCCAACATTTCCCAGCAGTCTTGAATGCAGTTTAAGTCACATCAGATATCAAGATTCTGTGGGGAGTTGTAATGTATTTCTGCAAATGCTGAAAATAATTTTGGATATCGGCAGTGCAGCACAATAGAAGCCATAATAGCTGGAGGCGCTCTAAGATGTGCGAAGGCTTTCCCATTACTGAGGTATCTAACTCTTGCAGGTATTCAAGGTCCGTCTCAGAAAGGTTACCTGATGTGAAGCGGCTGTAATGACAGAGCTGATTAATGGAGTGAAAATGTTATTCCCGTCCCCTTTAACAACGTTATAATACTTATTTTGCTTTTATTGGACCAAGCTCTAATGGCTGCTTGATGGCTCTCACATCAGTTCACCTATCGGGGTTCGTTGAAACCTTTTTCACCCACTACACTAATGACAGTGACAATGAGTACTTGGTTTATGAAATGCAAAGAAGACAATTTTCTCCCACTCACTGCTTAAAACATTTGTCATTTTGAGCTGCAGTCACTGACTGCACTTGCAGCCACTCATGAACAAAAAAAATCGCAGTCACCATTAATTCTACACAAATTCATATTGTATAAATATGTATATATATATATAAATAAAATTAAAAAAGCTACAAGATTGGAATTGATTTCACTTTGAAGTGCTCCAACTGATTAATCATTGCTGGTAGACTATAACCGCTTGATTACTAAGTGCAATAATTGGAGCAATGTGACCTTTTGCAAATATAAATGTGTCTCACAAGATGTAATAATTGGCTGCAGTGAATGCCTCAGAGAGATCAATTAACAAAAACAAGCAAATATCTTCCCAGAATGCTGAATTGTGCAAGGCTGTTGGGGAAGCCATCCAAAGCTGTTGTCTTTTAGAATAGAGTACTGGAAAATTGGAACTAAGAATAAATTTCACTTACAAAAGTATTAGTGTAGTGCTAGATTTCTGATTAACTTTTGAGGGACAGATAAGAAACATGATTACTGCTATCAAGAGTAAGCCAAAGCTCTGTCAGATCATAAAACAGTGAAACAAAGAAACACAAGGCGCAAGAAACAAAAGAAATCAACAGTGCCGGGGTAACAACCACGAACAACAAAACAGTATTGTAACCGTCTTCTTCATGGAATCAAATGTACTTACGGTGGACAGAAACTGTAGGCACTGGACACCCTGATCAATAAGTATCGAGAGAAAAGGGCAAGTTGAAACACTCAGGCAACACAATTCTGTGGCACCAGCACACTTCTGCAGCGGCCTCCAAACAGCAGCTGATTGCAACAGGTGTGACAGGTGTGTTGCCACGGCAAGTGGCTGAAATAGAAGGCGAACCAAAGAACATGAAAATAGACATGACATGCCTCTACTAAGAAATGTGATACTGTGCGACTATGGGTATATTTCACAAAGTTTTCCTCCCCACTCCTTTGTCAAGTGAGGGTAATGTTGTAACCACATTTATTGTATTCATTTTTTCTCCCTACTCAGGAAACAAACTAGTTTCATTTCAAAATGCAGCGATAGTCAGCAGAAACTACAATTGTCATACAGGTTCATCATTATAACTAGAATAAATTTAAATTGAATAAAAGAATTGTAATTGATGATCACCAAATGGGATTAGGCAGGTGTGTGTATGTCCAAGACTGTGGCAGGCTCGCGGCCTCCTCAGTATATCCATCCATCCATTTTCCGATCTGCTTTATCCACACAAGGGTCGCGGGGGGTGCTGGAGCCCATCCCAGCTGTCTTTGGGCAGTAGGCGGGGGACACACTGAACTGGTTGCCAGCCAGTTCGCAGGGCATACACAGATGAACAACCATCTGCACTACCCGGAGAAAACCCACGCAGGAGACCATGCAAACTCCACACAGGAAAGTCAGCCGTGAACCCGTGACTTCTGCACTGTGAGGTCGACTGGCTAAGCCTTGGCCGCTCTTCAGCATACGAAAGGGTAATTTGTAATTATTTGACTAATTATAATCCCTCGAGGGACATATAACCCACGCTCGGATGTATCCCTTGTGGTGCTTGAAAGCCTAGGAGGTTATTTGGTAAAATAAAACTAATGTCTATGCACTGGGGGAAAAAATTGTCTCAAAAAAAATAAAAAAGTCCTCATCACCCCAACATTCGTGAGTACACAATCAACACCCAACCTCATCCTTTGAAAAGATTTCCACAGCTGTATATCTCACTACATCTATTTCTTGTATACCCTGCCATTAATCATAAACACAATAGAGAAATTAACCGCACGGGGCATTCTTTTTTTAACTATCGGTATTGATACCGTCAAGATCTGCTTTTTACCTCACCACACAGCACTTAGAATAACTATGCACCCACCTCCAACTATGACTTGTTATATGTTTTGATGCACAACCTGCAACACACAACGCTTTTTACAGAGCAGTTGCAACACAGTCAGATCCTTGTACGCTGTCAGGAGTCGACAGGGGATCTTATTTTAAAGCCAACTCTGGTTTAGGAGAGGAGGATTTTCAGACATTTTTGGAAAGATATTTTACGATAGAGTGCTTAAAATGTATCAAACGTATTTGTAAGATGCAGCTGTGTGAATAAAACAATATGAATTTTTTAATAAAAACTCCCGGTTTTGGCTCGTGATGAATTTTAGGAGGTGACAGACCACCTCTGCTGTCTCTCACTCTCTTTTTTGTCATTGTTGACAGCAACATTGTTTTTAACTCATACATAATTCATAACTCTGTGCCCTACTATTGAACACTTTTTAAAAAAATATACGATTTCACCCTACAACTGGAATAAAAAAATAAATGAAAATAAAAGAGTTCCGAGCACCTTTACCCTCAAAACTGAAATGTCATAATAGATTATAAAATATTGCTGAAAATACAACTATATCTCAGCATTTGCAAGGAAGGGACATGGCTGAATCGACAATTAAAAGGACAATTTGTTACATCAGATGAGGGTAATGGCGCAGTCGCTTCTTTTTGAGTCATTGATCTGCCCTGTATTGACAAATTCATTATGGTCACCATATTTGTCAACATCATGAAATGCTTTCTAAAGATGGTCACCTGGAATAACTTCACCCTATAATCCCGCAAGAATTCCCCTCCTTGGGAGATTCCTCCTTCTAGTGCAGCAAGGCTGCACTAGAAACAACATGCAATTGTGTCTGAGAAATTTATATAAGGACACTTTGAATAGCAGTGAGGAACAAAAAACTATTAATATATATATATATATATATATATATATATATATATATATATATATATATATATATATATATATATATATAGTTTTTATATATATATATATATATAGTTTTTGATATACTGTACAAAATGTGAAACTGGCCACACTGCAACATGGATTCCAACCAAAAAACTTTGGCCTTTATTGTCTGGTCCAAGTCATGGAAAAAATCATGTTAACACATTCGGTTTGATGGGTCTCGCCGCTGAGCTAGTGCGGTGGCCAATTCCACTGCAAAGATGAGCTCCAGCCTCACACATCTGGAACATGACCACCAGCTCGTCTCCAGACGAGTTCAATTGAAAAACTATATATATATATATATATATATATATATATATATATATATATAGTTTTTTTTTCCTATATATATATATATAAAATGATTGGAGTCAATCACGTGTTTAAAGCAACATCAACAAATGTAATATTCAGTAATTGGTAGTCCGATAATAGACCCCAGGAAGAAACATATTTAGAAACATACGATAGTTTATAGCATGGGTGCCCAAATATTTTTGACCGAAGATCTACTTTTCGATCAACCAACCTTCCACGATCGACTCGTTAACGCGCACACTCAAATACACACGCACATACACATGCATGCCATAATGAGCAACAGCCTGGCGCGAAGGTATGCGACTCACTTTTGCAGCCTGTTATGCATATAGTTTTAAAATATTTCTTTTGGCCCTCCATAATTCCCATTCTTTGCGAGTGCCATCGGTGAATTGTACACAAAATGCACTTTGCTTGATAATAATAATAATAAAAATAATAATAATAATAAAAATAAAGGCTACATTGCAACAGCTCTGATCACAAGCTGCTAGTGCAGACTGCTGAGCGTTAACAACTTCCGGTAACGCAGTTCACGCACCACCATACGATAACGTGACCTGCTTGATTTCATTTTGTTTTTTAAATATTTTTTGTGAAAGTGAGACTGATAGGATGATTTGGGTTCAGTGTGAATTAACATAAAAAGTATATCCGTATTTTCCGCACTAAAAGGCGCACTGGATGATGAGGCGCACCTTCAATGAATGGCCTATTTTGTAATTTTTTTAATATATTGGACGCACTGGATTATAAAATGCAATCTACAATGCATCCACTAGATGAGCTTAAAAGGGTGTAGACATATGCCCTCCCTTGCTGTTGTCACAATCCGCTGCTCAATGCTGTAAAACTTTTGATGGGATACGTGTCACTGGATAATCTCACCCTCGTTCCCCTCAGGCATTGATGGCAGGTCCCTGACATGGGCCCAGGCATTTAGTGTGACTCCCAAGTGTCACCGGCAGCACAGCAGGACCCTGCAAGGCTGCACGAAGCACCATCTATCATTGTCATAAGAGCAGCCATCCAAATCTGCAGAGCCTTTGCTTCAGCAGCAACCGTGACGTCCATTAAGTGGTCTCTATGACCGTGTTGTGCTTGACGATATTTCCCTTTTATCATGTTGTTTCGGTGATGGGAATAGTGCGGAAGGGGAAATAAACGCAATGCTGCTTTGTTCTGTTATCTTAACCGGAAAATACAGCTTTGGTTCTATCAAGTAGGGAAAAAATTAAACAGGAATTCAGGTTTAATCTTCAATGGAAGAGTTACAGTAAATATTGAGTGTTTTATCGTCCGTAATATGTTTGGGTAATTCTCCAGGGTTATTTCACAGATAAGGTATGTTAACAGAATGTTAACAGTTGAAGTGGGACTTGCACAGCTATCATGACAGGAGGTGGGATCCTACGTAATGGGGAGGAGCAAGGCCGGCCTGTGGCATAACCAGTCTATGCCAGAAATAAGCAATTTAAACAATGCCATAATCAGCTAGTTCATCAGTGTTACCTGGGGGGGGGGCAGAGAATGGTGCGCTTCCTAACAAGATGACAAGGACAAGATACTATATGTGCAGACTGTATGTCTATTTTTTTATGCACAGAAGGGGATCTTAATTATTTGCATGTTCAAATGCATATTGAAAAAGAAAAAACATTGCTGAACTAAAAATCCCTCCACCCCAACAGCAGAGCAACATTACATGAGAGAACTCATTTTGATCATGTTTTCAAAAAAGATCTACTTACCTGAACTCTTGAGTAATTTACTCATAAAATTATACTCCCATTTGTTTGTCCTGTTTGTCATGTCATTCAAGTCCCCAAATTGGGTGCGCTTGCTCACTCACCTTTGTGAAAAACAAAGCTGGAAAGGACAGTGCAGTAAAGTTGGTCCTGGATGCGTTCCCATCTGTAAAGCGAGTCCATCGAAACATCCACTTGTCCAATTTAGTGCCCATAAGCATTTGTGACATTATTAAGCATTGAATATATTCATGATTTTGAAGGATGTAAATAAACTATCTGTCAATGACATTACAAAATCGCTATATTAAATGTTTTGAGTCATTTTAATGCAACACTTCTTGATATACTGTACAAAATGTGAAACTGGCCACACTGCAACATGCGGATTCCAACCAAAAAACTTTGGCCTTTAATGTCTGGTCCAAGTCATGGAAAAAAATCATGTTAACACATTCGGTTTGATGGGTCTCGCCCGCTGAGCTAGTGCGGTGGCCAATTCCACTGCAAAGATGAGCTCCAGCCTCACACATCTGGAACATGACCACCAGCTCGTCTCCAGACGAGTTCAATTGAGGGCCTGCAGCCAGGTTTCAGCTGACCCATATCGAGAGCGCTTACAAGCAGGATGCGTCACTTTTTTTCATCGTTGTCCAAGCAGAAAATGGACAATGTCATGATATTTGCAATTGAGCCACGGAGACGCATCAATGTCCCCGTATTTGACGTGCTTTCAGGACGAGAAACGTTCTCTGCCATGACCGTGCTTTCATGGACATTTTTGCGGTTTAAAATACTGCATTTGCTTGATTGGGGGAGTCCAACAATTGGCTAATGTGGACCATTGATGGAGATAGATTGCACACATCCCTGCCAAATATGCGTGTGCTTGCAGAAGACAGATGTTCCGCCCCGAGCTGCAGAACAACAGCTTGGCCTTTTCCAAGCATTCACTGCGAGGGGCTTTGTTGAATAGCAGAGCAAGAAAACATCCCGCAGCATAGCAGCCACAAACAGGATTGATGTTTGCGACCAAGACGTTTTGACTTTATCCAGTCGAGCTTGAGAGGGATCATTCAGCATCATTGAGCTGCGCTGAGATTTTGATGGAAGTGTTTTTCCCACAAGCTTTTCTTCATCTCTAAGCAGCCATTATTATCAAGCCAGAGTATGAACCCCCGACCACGTCACAAGTAGAAAGTTTGAGTCATTCGCCTTTGTCTGTTGTTTTTATGAGAGAAACTTTAGCAAAAAACAACACACTGAAAAACAAAAAAAAATGTTTATCAAAAGAAAACTGCAGAGTTTGCATGTTATTCCTCCCCTTACACCTACTGCGTATCTGATATCACGATCTTTTTTACTGGAAAACATGAATTGTATTTCTGCAAATGGAAATAATTGCGGATGGCTCAACATTGATGTTTTGTCAGTTGCATAACCAGTATATTTATGCATGTATGAGTCTCTGCTGTCCTACGAAATACAAATTTCAGTTTTGATGAAGTATTTCCAATCATCATTAAGCGATATTATAAAACCATGCTGGGAGGTTTTCTCATTCTGCCACACCGAAAGAATCATCAGGAGGCAGTGAAAGTTGGGATGATTTGGCGCCGTAAAATCGCATCATAATTCATAGCATCCACTCGTAAAAAAAAAAAAAATGCAACCGTGGGACCGATTGCGCCTCATGAGTTGGTTATCCATCCCATGTCAGTGCCACCATCAAACCGCTCCACTCGCCATTTGAATGGCGGTTTGATTACTCTCGACTGAAACACATCTGACCCATTTAGTTTTGTGACACTTGATTATATCGTGGATGTTTGTACATCAGCTGTATGTTTGACATACAACATGAGCTTTAAATGTCAACTTTTGTCATACAGTATATTTCATTTGTGGTTGAGGAGGCAACGTTGGAAAAATGCTGAGTGGCCTAAAAAAAAAAACGAGGAGGCGTCATACATGATGCTCGGTCATTCGAACTGGTGTAATCTAGTTCTATGTGTGCTGTTCAGAACAAAATATATCGCAAAGTTAAATTTCCATTTGAGTGATTAGACAACCTTTTTTTGCCACTGTTAGTTGTTGATGTTCCTAAATATGATACTTCCACGTTTTACGCCATCAGAATTGTTCGACAGTCTTGGCCAATGAGTCATTGCAAACATTTTATGGATACACTCCTGTTGAATTGTACTTCCTGTTTTAATACCCCCCCCCCGCAAACGTCAGTATGTTCCATGGGGAAGCGGCTGCTTGTCAGCGGTCCGATTTGATTTTCATCTTTCTATGGAGCATAATATGCAACTTTTATGATGTTCAGCCTCAAGTCTGGCTCTGTTTCCTCGCAGTCAGGAAAACCACTCAGCCGATGTGTCGATGGAAGTTAGCGAAAATAAGCTTGCGGTATACTTTGAGAGTATCAGCAGCAGACATCCCGCATTCAGAAATCTTCTAGTGGCGGCTTATCTGAAGCTGTTAGTTGCTTAAGAACTGCCTTATTCCAGATGCCCTCCGAATTTCCACATGAAGACTGACTACTTGCAGATTTTCAGTCTCAGAGGTATAAAAATGTCTCCACTTCAAGACAAGGTGGGATAAAAATGAGAACTTTGAGCATTTATAAATTTTCAAACATTTGGATGATTTGCAGTCTTGTTCTTTTTTTTTTTTTGCATTCAGTTGCGTGTTTTCTTCCCACATAGAATTGAATGAAGAAAAGTTACAGAGCCATTTTTAATTGTATATATAGCATAAAGGATGTGACAGTGAAACATCTCAAACTTAAACTCAATGACTATCACAATATCATTGCATATTAAATGTAAATTTTGACACATTTATGCAAAATAGTTTTGGGCATTTGTGACAAACAATGATGCTGATATATTTTTCATATTTTAGACAGTATTTATTTGCTGGCAGAAACACCTCTTGTGTTTGTTTTGATGAGGCAAAATGTTACCTCTGTAGCTATTTCAATAATTAAACTAAATTAAACTCAGTTTTAACCTCCTCTTACCTAAAAGTGAACATGTGCTGAGCACTACAAGACCACGTTGAGTGAGTCTGCCTGTTGCACGTCCAAGGCGGCTCGGTTCATAAAAAATTAACACAAGCTGCAATAAATACTAAAAGAAAGCTTAGGAAATACTTCTCTGCATAAAAAAAAAATAAATTTATACCCTACATTAATATATATTGAAAGTAGAATAGACCACATTAATATAAATGTAAATCTCCTCTAAGATCAATCTTAGTCATCAAATGTTGTTAATGTAACCTGAGTTGATGTACAGTACTTTGCGTCACAGTTTCTAGCTTTTCATCAAAGCCGATTCAATTATTGTCGTGCTTGCAAATTGGAGTCCCTTAAGAACCATCAGTTGCGTAATTTTCATTCCAATGTGTATTTTACAGTTAACACAGAACAGCCATTCCTTTGCATCAACAAAACCAAAATTATACCAACACAGACACGCACATTTTTTGTGGTATATGCATGGCATTTCCATTCCCTGATTTGATATTCAAATAGCCAACAGGTGATGACTCCTATGAGAAACTTCCATTTTTTCTGTGTATGAGGTCTGATTATTATTTGGACTCTAAGAAATCTTGCTTAAGCCCTGTCACACCTTGACGATTTAGCCAGCGTATGCCGGCGTAGGAAAAATTTGGCAAATACGCTGGCGTCGTCGAATAAGTTATGGGTAAGTTTTGTATACGTAACAGCACGCTGAAGCACGTTGGTATACGTCGAAGATGCGTCGAGGTCGTCGAGAAATTTTAAGCATGCTTAAAATTTCTCGTCAGATATCAGCGTATGGCTATATCGTCCCGTATCGCAGGCCATAAGTAATAGGTAAGTTATGCGATCGTTGCACACGTTCAAACACGTTAAGTGTAGGTTACTCATAAGTCCAAATACGTCGAGAATACCTACTAGCTGTTCTCCAACATCCGTGCCTTTCGAACTGCAATACGCTGCTGCATAGCGTGCAGCAGCGTATTGCCGACGATCACGTGGCGTAGTCTATAAAAGGCTGGCGCTCGACGTTTCAAATCATAACTGCACTAGACATTGCAGTACCAACATCTGTTTGGGGACTATCCCCGGTCTAGTTAAAATGGTATAACCCAAGAGGCAAGGTGCGGCTTGCCATCGGTTACTGTGACTTGCTATTCACGCTATTAAAGCAGCAATCAAACGCCATTATGACTTGTGTCATTAATAAACCAAACAACATCAGCGTCATGGCAAAGAAAAGTCTGGGAGCTCATCAAAGGTCTCGCACAGCCTCAGCCCATCACAGCCACTGCAGCCTTCGCCAACTACGTGCGTGACAGCCTGGTCAGCATGTCCAAGCGCAAGTTCGAAAGGCACGGATGTTGGAGAACAGCTAGTAGGTATTCTCGGCGTATTTGGACTTATGAGTAACCTACACTTAACGTGTTTGAACGTGTGCAACGATCGCATAACTTACCTATTACTTATGGCCTGCGATATCGGACGTTCGCTGACATACGTCGAGAAATTTTAAGCATGCTTAAAATTTCTCGACGTCTCGACGATACCAACGTGCTTCAGCGTGCTGTTACGTATACAAAACTTACCAATAACTTATTCGACGACGCCAGCCGTATTTGCCAAATTTTTCCTACGTCGGCATACGCTGGCTAAATCGTCAAGGTGTGACAGGGGCTTGAAACGTCGAGCGCCAGCCTTTTATAGACTACGCCACGTGATCGTCGGCAATACGCTGCTGCACGCTATGCATAAATTAGACTATCGTTGGGCACAAGTTGTGTACGCCGGCAACACGCTAGGCATTCGTTGGAATAAGTTATCTATAAGTTATCGAAACGTTCTATATAATTTACTGATACGTTATGTATACGTCCAGCCCGTTATGAATGCGCTATGTATACGCCCAAAATTGAAAAAAAAAATCGATAATTCAGCGTATGCCAGCGTTTTAGGGAAAATCTGAACGTCGGCATACGCTGGCTGAATCGTCAAGGTGTGACAGGGCCCTTAGCAACAAGTTGCTGGGCAAAAATGTGAGCATACCACAAAAAAAAGAATCCATCCATCCATTATCCGAACCGCATATCCTCACGCTGAAAAACGCGATTGTGATGTTTCTGCATCTACAAGACTAGATTTTAGGCAACAGAAGAGTTGATCCACTAAGATTGTAAAGCACCTTTTAGTGCTTCGAATATTTAACCATGGTCTCATTTAGAATAGTGCGCGCATAGACAAGCTGTCATTCATAGCTGATGTAACCTGCAGGCTCAGTTTCACATTTATTCTGCCAGCTGAAAACATCGGTAAGGTTTTTCACAACCTGTAGGGCTACACATACGCCGAGTGTATTATAAGGTCAAAGTGAAAAAGCCAACTCTATCCATCACAATTACCTCAAAGCGCAAACGTCATCACCGGAGCTCAAAGCAAAGGGAATGGTTTCCATAAATTTTCCACTGTCGTGTTGGCAATCTCTTTTACAAACAAATGGTGAATGCTTTCAAATGGGGCCTGGCATTGAAAAGTACAAAACCTCCAGGTGTGTACACAAGGCCATCATAATTACCTCAGCAGGAATTCCAAACCTTATTCAAGAAAAGAAAAAGAGAACAGCTTGACTGACTTGATTGGACTTTATAGCTGGTTTTCAAGGATCACAAGCAAAAAATAAATAAAAATCCTGGCGTGTTTTGTTTACATTCTGTCACATTAATTTGAACAAGAAGTTGTTGTCAAGCAGTAATCCAAATATATTACATATAACTGTATGTGTAGATATACTTTCAAAGTAGGGTTTTTAATCAGGGCCAGGTTTTCAAAGTAGGGTAACATTTACATTTACACCAGTAGCAGTCGTTTTTCAATTGTGTTTAATCTCCAAGCACAAAAAAAAAAAAAGTTCCAGATTGCAGTTCCAGATTGTACTCTGAAATTTAATCGTCAACATACCTGCAGTAGTCGGGTGTCTAATTGTTCAATCCCATGCAAACATTAGACAGCAGGATCATCAAATAAACTAGACGACAATAGACAGATGATTTAATTCTATGACTAAATGTTGCAGCTGCCGAAAGACTCAGATTGCATGCTCATAGTTTTTTTTTTTTTTTTTTAAACAGTGAAATAAACAAACTAGAGGTCAGTCAGACATTTGTGGCTGTAAATTTGCTTTCTGCAATTAATTAGGCCTGCCAAAGCCACCTTGCTAATGTCACATGAAAGGCACAACACAAACAAATTCCTAATCGAGTACTGAGCTGAGTGTAGTAAATAGAAAACAAATGCTCATTTGCTCATTGGAAATATTCTATTAGTCCCTCTCAATTTTCGTAAATGCACAACATCGCACACTTTAGATGTCAGGTTTTTTTTTGGGGGGGGGGCATTTGTTTTCATTGCCTAAAAGAAACAAAAATGAAAGAATTGAAAACAAGCAGTTCTGACAAAAGCTGTGTAGTTTCAGTTCAAGCATACGGCTGTTTGCCATGTGCCCACAACAAGCCACGAGTTAGTGTACGGTACATTAAAAAAATATAAATATCGTGCTCCTGGGGCCTTTGATGCCCACCTTGGTCCACAATCAGGTTGCACTCAGTCCTCAGGGAAGTCTCTGGACCAACTGGACTTATTTGGTTGGCCTTAATTCAGAGCTGCAGTTCGGGCTCTGTCTACTTTCTGTGTTTGCAGGTGTTCATACCCGCTCGTCTCTCTACACTTTCAACAATGATATGGCTGCTGTGCCCATAGGACCCAGTGCAATCTAACGTAATGTAATTTCCACACACGGGGCCACTAAATTTAAAACACCTGCACAATTTTAAGAACCAATGCAGTGCAGTGTATCAACAAAGTCTGCTTTCACAATAATAAGCAGCCAGTAGAGGTCAAAGCCCCACTGAGTTTGAACTAAATGTAGAGCACAGTATTTGTTTATTTGTCCATCTGTTACTTAATCTGCAAATTTCTTAGGAAGTAAACTACATTCTCTCTGATTTTCCAGCATGCAGTTTTGGTGTTGTCCAACGCTGGACTCACCAATGAAGCACTGATGGATTGCCCTCGAAAATCGACATGGTGCATCTCAACATTGATGACGGGAATTCTCTGCTGTTCAAACAGCACACCTCCAGGGTTAACCCCGACTAGCACCCTCAGTCGCAAAAGAAGGTTGATTACATGCTCGAGAACGGCATTGCAGAGCCCAGTTCCAGATCGCGGTGTTGTAAATCCAGTCAGTGCGATGGCTCAGACCACTTTTGTACAGACTTCTGCAAAACTAGACTTTTGAAAAGGATACCGACAGGCTCTGGCTCATGTTTTGGCATTGAGGCACGTTGAGGTCTAAGTTGGCGGTGCTCAGGTGCCCCCCGTAATGGACACAGATAATAACCCTCTCACATTTTTGAGTCAGCTGTGCAAGGCTAATTGTTGTTTGGATGCGTTGGGCCCTCTGCAGTTCTTTAGCATTGAGGTCAGGCATACCGGAGGGTGTGATGATGTCCTGGCCAACACATTACCGCGATGCAAATGGATTGTGACCGCGTGTGGCGCGGTTCACTATCTTAAGGTGGGGGTGTTAATTGCGGCCATAATGGTCTGCCTGCGCATCCTTTGGCCACCATTGGGGAGCTCCGACTTCTGCCGACCTGGTGTCACACCTGATAACATATACCACTTAGGTGCAGTTGGTAGTGGGTTGGTGAGGATGTGAAGTGTGCTTTTTTTCTTTTCAAAAACATGGCACAAAGTTAGAGGTGGGGTCGATTTTTTATTTGTATTTTATATTGTTGTTTTACTTTCATCTCTTTTTACCACAGATGCCCAGCTCCATGCGTGACTAGCTTGCTGGAATTTTTCTTGTTTTACTTTCTTGTTGTTGTTCGGGCTGAATACTGCCTGCAGCCTCATTAATTCACTGTTTCGATAGTCAATTTAGATTTCTCCTTTCCCTAGGTGAGGGGAATATGCCAACATTTGATTTGGGTTGGTCCACTTACGATATTTTCACTTTGGTCAGGGTTGACTATGCTTTTTGTTTGTTCGTTTAAACTCATTTTTGGTCGGGCAAAATAAAGTTTGTTATTTTTTTACCTCACTCGTTTTTTGTCTCTGGCATCCTTTTATATCTTTCTGTCTTCCAATGAGCCCAAATAGCTGTAACACACACACACACACACACACTCGTCACCGAATCATTCAACATTTAGCATATTTCTAACATGTGCATTATTATTAAAGTGAGCATTATTATCTTTGTGAAGACAAGATTTGCTATACCACACTTGTAGCACCTCTCATTTTATCTTGTATGTTATGACCAAATAGTGCATTTAAATAACTTTTTTTCCCACCCGCCACCGAACCACCAGCACCCTACTCACTGTTTATTGGCATTGTTTTGCCCCTAAAAATATTGCAGGACAGGTGCGCAGATGCTCTTACATGGAGAGAAATGGAGTGATTCTGCCAAATCATGGCTGAGGTCAAAGATGGTCTCCGGGGTTACAATAGAGTAATATTTACACATGAAAATGTGAGAAGGCAATGATGAGTGATCCCAGACTCGCAAAAATGTATCGCTTTAACCTTGCCATCTCAAGTTTACTGATAAGGATTGCCTGATGGGTGTCAAATAGATGAAAATATGCTTGTTTCACTGGGATAAAAATCACATTTTGGGGATTAAAAACACCATTTTGATTAATACTATCTATGTTTCAGATTCTGCGCTCATGTTTTAAACCTTCGAGACATCAAATGCATCCAGACCCAAAATGGGATGTCCTTGATGTGTGCACTGCAAATACTGCAGGCTGTGAATCCAAGGATAAATGAATTCATCCTAACAAGTTCATGCGCACTACATATCTGTGTAAACGTATTCATGTTGAACATATAACTCCCATGGATTTAATTGCATTGAGTCATTTTTAAGAATTAATGAAACATAACATGTAAAAAAGGAATAAATAAATAGACTCGTTATAGATGCCATGCGAAAGACGTGCAGTTCTTTGCCACTGAGATGATCATTGAAGTGGATAATTAAATGTAAACGACCCAGTGCAATTAGTCATGTCATGTGGAGTTACCCAAGGCTGAGAACAGCAAGCAGATGCTCCTCTGCAGTCCTCCATTAGAATATTTCATTTGGGTCAAGGTTTTCTTTACAGTGCAATTGAGATGGCCAAGTAATGCCTTTTTTTCAAAACTCACCCTTGTCCTTATTTTAATTGTTTAAAGATGTTCCAGCAATATGGACCTGTCATTTAAAGTCCCATTTGAGTCACCCGCCCCCAGATGCTCAGTGAGCATTTGCAGGACTATTGTTGAGATTTTGATCATGCACAGTGCGTTAATCAAGTTACGTGTAACTATTGATGTGTTCACCCCACCCCACAATTTATCTCATTCCAGTGTTCATAGTTTTTAATCCAAAATTCAGCCAAACATCTGCCGCAGGCTTTCTTGTGCTCATAGCAGCTGCCCTCCTTCCATATTTGATGCATAACGTTTTATTTATTTATTTATTCATTTTGGGTTTTTTTCGCCGTTAGATGTTAGGGGGCCGGCCATGCAAGATTAAACGAAGGAAAATGCCTGTAAACTGACTTGTGAGGTTATTAATAAAAAAAAAAAAAAAGTAAATCAAGGCCACTAATCGATAATAATCTGAGATATTCATTTATAAAAATGCTTTTTTTCATGGTTTAGACATATTTTTAAATGCAAACTCTCTTTCCTTCAAATCTTTCCTGTCTACCGATGAAAATAAATTTAAATCATAAATCTGCTCGGCATTTGCACATCCTTTCTTCAAGTTTGGTGCAATTCCACCTGTCAAACTGTTGAGGTTGTGTGAAGTGTCAAACTACTGAACAGAAATTTAAAATAAAGTAAAATAGTACATACTATGAGTGATGACTAGATTTATTTTCTTTTTTTAAATGTTGTTACACTGAGCGGGAAGTGTGATTAGGCAAGCTATTGTTCATAATTTCTCCTGTTCTCATGTAGCCATTAGGCCCTGCAGACCTACTTTGTCAATCAGGTGACAGTAATTCTCCGTCTTCATGATTGGTGGTTGCGTGCAGGCAGAACATTTGCACTTATTGATCCAGCAGACTCCAATGCCTTGTGATCCCTATCAGAGTAAAACCTTATCAGTGACACGCAGGGGATTTGCCGTGCTCCTTATAGCTTCCGCTGAAGATTTATGCATGAATGCCCACAGCGTTATGAAAAATGCAACTGCAATAAAGCCGCTGCGCAGAATAAAAAGATAGTTTTGTAAATTGGTACATAAAATGTTGACGCGCTGCCGTATGTGACTGCGCCCGCCTTTCTTGTGCTTGTGCAGGTTTTCTCTCACATTGCAAAAACATGCTTGGTGAGCACAGTTTTGACTCGAAAGTGACCATCTGTGTGAACATATATGTGGCCTCGTATTCACGAGTGACCAGTCCAAGGTTTACTCCTCTGCTGGCCCGACATCACGGATATACTTCAGTTCCCCCGTGGTATGTAAAAGAAATTTGGATGCATAACTCGCCCAGTATGTGACTGCGCTCAACGTTTCTTTTCAAAACCTAAAACGACATCAAGACAACTTCTGAATTTGTGTCACTGTCGGTGAAAATGTTCAGTTCACAGACATGGTGAACACAAAACAGGGTACGTAGTTTTTCTAATATATTTACAAACATGACAATAATAACATTGTAAGCCATTACCAAATCATTCATGAATATTTTACCAAACTGGTTTTCTCACTACTTTATTTACGCTTTAATGTGGTTCTGCTGTTACGATTTCCAAGATTTTGTAGCATTAATTAAAAAAAAAAATTTGAATCCTTATTACGAACAACATAGCAGACTCACTATTTGGCAAGAAGTAAGTCATGTTCACTTTTCCTCTACTCACTGCACTATAACAGTTTTGTGTTACATCATGATTTAAACTACATTAAGTAATAAACACCAGCAAGCAATTTTTAATCATGTTTTAAAAATCCTCTGATGGTACATGTGAGCATTTAATCGTTAGAGTTTACAGTAAATTCATTTTAAATATTAAAATATATATATATTTTACTTACAGCCCAAATATTTGTAGTGTACTGATTACACTACAATCTTGTTTTTCTTTGTAATTTTTAAAGACTTTATTATGAGGGAAGATTGTCCCGTTGATATTCATACAAATGAGTCAGACAGAAGCAAATTTATTTCATTGCTGTATCGCCTTGAATGCCTGAAATTATGGCCCGTGTTAGTCATCAGACATTCTAATACTCTCTTTCTTGTACGGCCAGTCACTCTTTGGCACAATAGTCTGTAGTGTCACATAAAATATTAATGTGTATCTGTGAGTCCTTTAAGTCAAGCCAAGTGAACACTTGCAGCACACCTAAAGCTCATATCAAACAGCAGCAGCCGTCGAGAAGCCCCAAGCCACCTCAGCTTAATCCAATTTGACTGGCCATCACTGTGGGCCATGCTGGATGCAACATTATGTGAAGTGCTTCTAGCTCTGCACCCCACATCGGTGAAAAGAGATTCATCATGCTGCTCTTTGTGGTTGCTAAGGAGACAAATATCTTCTAGAACAGACAAATATTTGAATGGCATCCATCAGGGATGATAACGTGGAAAGAAGTGATGAGCGATGCATTGTCTGGGATTACTTTTCACACTTTTTGACCTTGAACTGCAGCTACTCGGATTTTGCTTGTAGGGCATTAGCAATGTGTGTACTGCATCCATTTCTGTGGCTCGGCGGCTTTGCATGCTCGCACATGTTTTGGAAACTGGTGAATCGTCTGCAAAGTCCGTGCTCTGGTGAAAGAGAAGGTCAAGAAATAAGCTTGTTGATAGCCATGGCAAACATGTTTTACAGCTGTCACTCGCAGCTCTGGCCAACAAGTCTATTTGAATCTGTCATTGTTCCTCACTGGTCAACATGCCTCCATGGTGCATGCATTCTTTGTGTGATATTATCTCGTGAAGGGCTGCCTGTGGCTTAATTAGCATAAAAGTGAACACCTTCCATCTCTCAGAATAGACTCAGTGGGCAGAACCAACACCTTCTTGGCAATCTCTGCCTAACCACATTTTAAATGTACACTCTGGTTGAGAATTGAAAATACAGATGGAAAAGCAGAGTCATGAAGGACCACTTTTTGAAGCTGCAGTGGCTCAGCACAGTCTCAGTTCCACCAAATGCAAAGGGACTAATTATTGTCAAAAGATTCTTATGAGAATATGAAGCATGCCTATATAATTAAACAAATGAACACAGTGTCACCACTTCGGGACTTGAAGGACTTCAATTTTTGTTTTCATGGGCAGATGCACACTTTGGACATCCCCATTTTTGGCACTTAACAGCTTGCACATTGCTTTGAAACTAGTGAATTGTCTGACAGGTTTTAGCTCCAGTGACAGAGAAGGTACACAAATTTGATTTGAGTAAATCCATGCCAAACATATCAGGCAACTGTCACTTCCAGCTCTTGTTGTCTTTCTGCTTTTCAAGATCATTTGGCATAAAAAAGTCAATACCTGCATCTCTTTACAGCAAATTCAAGATCATTCAGCCGTATATTTTCCCGCTCTACTGACAGTGTGCATGCACTCTATTTACAATGGCGACCTTTGAGCCCTGTGGCAGACCCCCTGTGGTTTAAAAGTCAAAAGAAAAAGCACATTAAGAGCAACGGCAGAATTTTAAAATTGGTCGAGCAAGGCCCCCGAGAAGAAAAGGTAGGTCGCACCGTTGGGAGATCATGCAACATACCTGAGCTGTATGCCTCAAACCACAAATAAAGGCCAGTAAAAATACAATAGATAGAGAAAGTCAACACACACACACAACACACACACACACACACACACACACACACACACACACACACACACACATTTTTTCAAATGGCAGGTTTTTGTGATTTAAATAAATAAATAGATAGATAAATAAACAGACCGTCTCTGAAGACCGTGTTGTGAAATGTGCCTAAAAAAATGTCAGGGAAAGCCTGCTAGAAGAGCTGCCATTTTTCATCACCCAAACCCAAAAAGGCATGTACAGCAGATTTTCTTTCTCTGTTTGAGACTGTATGTTTAAAAAAAAAAATGTTAACTGTTTTTTATGTGTGTGTGTGTGTGGGGGGGTGCGCGAGTGTGTGTGTGTGTGTGTGTGTGTGTGTTCTTGTGTTTGTATAATGTGTGTTTTTTCTTTTTTTTCCCAAGATGGCGCCCGAGTAGGCAGCCTTCAGCACGTGCTCTTCAAGAGCCTTGCTTTTTTGTTCTTTTTTGTTGTTTTGTCTTTTTGTTTTGTCACATGTTTGTTGTTTCGTCGTGTGGACATGATGTGGACGGTTTTCAGCGTTTTCTGGCCACGACATTCGTCAAAGGAGAAGAATCTGTGCTTGGTGGTTGCGCCTTCTCGGCAGCACTCCTGTACCAGCACAGATTTTGATTGGGAGGAATGTCGGCGCCATTGACTGTCGGTGCTGGACAGCCCCGGGGCGCTTGTGTTTTTTGCGCCTGTAATGGGCAGCATTTTTCACGCCCCGTTTTATTCAGTGGAGATGTCGGCGCTGTTGGACAGTCTGTGTTGGTGCAGCTGGATGGACGTCTGCTGAAGTTGAGGATGAGAAGAGAGGAGCGTCGGCGCAGAACGCCGATGAGCATTTGCATCTGAGACTCACCGCTTGGAATTGGAATGGATTTGCATGGGACAGGAGAAGTGAACCAATCTCTTTTTTTCGTCAATGGATGCTACAGCTTCTTGTTGACTTTGAAACTTAGCTTGTAGCCTACGTGTGCACATTTTGAGCATGACGTCTCTGATCCACTGGTGAAAGGACACTTTGATTCTCTCCTCTTTCATTTCAAACTGCTTTAACAACAAAGCGTATGAGTGGAAAAGTGGTTAGGACTGCACGACTGTCCGTGTTTGATGTTATGTGTTGTGTTTATTATTTTACTTTATGTTAACTGTTTTGTTAAGCGCTTTGTTACAGCATGTATTGTATTGTATTGTATTGTGATGTACTTGCAAAAAGACCAACACAGCACACTACATTGACAACTTTTTACAGGAAAAACAAACAAACAACAAAAAAAAACAACACCTAACACCACAAGATTATCGGTCAGGAGCATCTTTAGAGATTTGGCTTTGGTCTGAAGGGGAAAGTCAGGCTCAAAATCAGCACGATTGTCTTGATGAGCGCACCATGCTTTAGAGACGCAACAGTTGCCATTATTACAGACCCCTCTGAAAATATTTTGACGGCCTTGTTTTGTGAGGAAACGCCCATTTTTCTCTGTCTCTCTCTCTCTCTCTCTCTCTCTCTCTCTCTCTCTCTCTCTCTCTCTCTCTCTCTCTCTCTCTCTCTCTCTCTCTCTCTCTCTCTCTCTCTTTCTCCCCTGTAGTAAAATGTAATCGTTTGATGTAAAAGCAAAGCTGACAGATGAGTGTAGTGTCGTGTTTGCAGGCACCTGGGTGTGACACTAATGAAAAATGCTAATCGAGAGCAGCTCACAGGGATTATGTGATTTTCGTGGTGATGGTTCATTGGGTGGGGATCACTTACAAAGTGAGGGGGGGCGGAGTGGAGGGTGTTTAATAGATTTTGTCTTCATAAAGTGCTCCCTTTACTCTGTTGAGGCAATTGTATTTTCTTGAATCATGAAATGCAATTGTGAGGCCTTTATAGGGAGGCTTAGAGTCAGCAATCCTAAATAACTTTGGCACCCTCTGCTGTTTGGCGTGTTCTCCAGATGGCAGCTGCTCACACACACACGCACGAAGACACACATGTCCATAGAGGAAAAAGATAGAAAAGTAGCTGCCTTACAGAGATTAAGATGAAGAAATAACTCTTCTGTGATTTGTTTACAGGAAATTATTGTGCGTTGTTTGCTACCCACTACGAAGGAGTTTGGTGAATGTTTATATTTTGTCAAACTTGTCGTATTGTGATAGTTTGACTCATTTACATATTCATCCCTGACAGAACCCATTGTTTTGTATGGATAATGTTATTATTAGAAGAGTCAAACTGGAACATCTGACTCATTTTTACGATGGGATTTTTTGTACAGTGGAACCTTAAATGTCAAACAGATAAACCCGTGAAACTGGTGAACAAAGGCGGGGAAAAATAATGGAAATTAATTTAATGAATTGCTTGGTCGAACTGTGGCCACCATAAAGCCTCTACTAATGGGAGAGGTCATGCTTTAAATTATATTTTAGCGTTTTTAAATGTGTAAGTGGAAAGAGGTTAACCTTGATAATCAATATTAATTGACGTGCGACTGAAAATTTCAGTGGGGAGGGAGATTATTGAAAACCAGTTGACTTCATGCATTGTGCTTGTTAACTTCAACAGTCACATATGGGTGAAGAGTAAACCAACTGTACCAACACATTGACAGAACCATTGAATTTGATTTCACATGACAGGCGCCATGACTGCTCGTGATTATTATTGCTTGTACATACTGTGCAAATTATTTCAAATTGAGACAAAAGACAACTTATCAAAATATATTACATTGTTTTATCCTTATTTTTATTAGACGTTTGGGGTTGGAATCTTGGTCCCAGCCGTTGTGTGTGGACTTTACATGTTCTCTTCAGGCTTGCATGCAACCAACCAGTTTTTTTTTTTGGGGGGGGGGGGGGTTGTATGATCATTACACTGTTACTCATTGCCCCCTCTGTTCATCTGTCTGAAGCCTCACAAAAGCAGATAAAGTCAAAGAAAAAGCCAGGCACCAATGTTCTTGACCCTGAGATGATCACAGATGGTCTGAGGCGATACATGGAAGTCTTGTGTGTTGTGATGTATGTACGTTTTTCAAACAGAATCTTTGTGCAACATTCAAATGAGGCTGCTAGCAAAATTCCATTTTGCCACCTTGCAGGCATTCATCTTGAGCTTTCCTTTCCAGGCATCTGTCCTATTGTGTTGCTACAAATTACCATGCCTGTTATTCAGTGTAAGTAGCTGGTGGTGTATTGGTACGCTCGCCGGACTTGTGTGCGGGCAGCTTGGGTTCGGTTCCCACTCAGTGACGATGTGGATGTGGGAGTGAATGGTTGTTTGTCTCTATATATGCTCCGCGACTGGTTGGCGCACAGTTCAAGGTGTGGTCTGCCTTCGGCCCGAAGTCAGATGAGATAGGTTCTGGTAACTCCCGGCGACCCTCTTCAGGATAAGCGGTGTTGAAAATGGATGAATGTTATTCAGTGCCCGTGGGGGTTATTCAGCATGAACCCAGATAAACAGTAATTGGTGACACAAGATCCTTTGCTCCCGAGTCCTGCTGAGAGCCCAAGCCAGGCTTCAGTGTTGCAACCTCATCATCCCTCCCTATCCAAAATCTCCTCTGACAAGCCCAGCAGTAGCTAGCGCTTGGTCATCATCTATCATCCTCCCAGCAGATTGGCTCCTCTCGTAACACACAGCAGACCGATGGGTCATTCTCATGCCAGAGACCTGGCTGGAGTTGTGCCGTGGCGAGTTGTCTGCATCGGTGTAAGGCTGAAAGATGAAGCAAGGGAGTGGAAGGTGGTGGGATTGTCATCAAAGACAGAAGAGGGGTGAGGGGGCCTTTTCATTTAGTGTGCGAGCGTGAATGCTTCAGAGAGCTCCAATACTGTATTAACACACCTGCACAGGCATAAAGAGGGAATAATAGGACCTCTTTTGTGCTGTTCCCACCATCTCCCTCAGAGATGTGCACCGGAGATTACCCCATTAATATCTCACACTATTCGTTCACAGGGATTGGGGAGGTTGTGGGGTGGTAGGAAGCTGCCAATCGAAAGCAAATCTGTGGAATACCAAATGTGGCCTCTCCTGCAGTCAGGGAGGAGCTTTGTTTTTTTTTTTTTTTAATGTACCAGCCAATCAAAAATGCAGATGACCAGATATATTTTGTGTTTTAAACCAAAGCAGGACCAAGTTGGTTGGCGGCAAACTGAAGTATTGGTGATGTTACATGATGTTTACCTGGTTTTATTTTTGTAGCTCTCTTCTTCTAGTTTTTGTTCCGTTGCTTTGGCTTGATTGCAATCTCAACTGGTGTCTATCAGCTTTTTGTCAACAATGGGCTTCGATATGGATCTTCTATGATGGGTGCAATCCATTTGAATCTATTTACATGTCATGCTTGACAACAAGGACCACTTGGGAGCTGCAGAGTGCAACGTCAGCACTCACTGCTAGCTAATTCAATGCTGACCGATTTGTCAGCAAATCCAGTAGGCCGAGATTTGGACACAATGATTGCTGCTGCGTGCTATTTGCTATGGTCCTAATCTCATGACTTGAAACAACTGTTTTCCACCACCTGTGTGGTGATTGTGATGTCATCGTACTTTTTGAGATCCAGTTAAAGACACACTTATACACATTAATTGTTGTGAAAAGGGCAAACCCTCTCATCAATGAGATCATGAAGAGACCCACGTGGTTCCATAAAGCAAGAGGTGACTTTGGTGACTCATGAGGAACGCTGCATTTTGCTTCGATGACAAATTAAAAGTCTAATCACTTTGAGACACAAGCTTGAATTTGCCATCTTTCAAGTTTACAGATATAATAAAAACAACTGCTTCAAAGTGGAGATTTAATGGAAATTAGCTTAGTTTTTCACTCTTCGTCTGCAAAAGTGTCTCAGAGGTGCCACGGCAGGTTGAAATCAATACTGCGAGGATTAATCGACTACACCGGTGCACAAATAATAGCCGCAATGTTGATCTGGTATAAGTTTGTAAAAAAAAGAATACTGGAGGCGTTCACATTCTCCAAGGAAGCACGAGTAAAATGAAATTAGTTGCTGTGAGGTAAATCGGTCAAAACTCACCACCCACTCAGAAACAGTGTGTACACACAGGAGCAAGTCGTAATAAATGGCAGCTGCAGGGATTTGCCTGGTGTAGAGTAATTGTGGATGGAGCTGTGTGGTTGTGATGACAGAGGCACAAAGTTGACCATGGCCATTCATGCTGTTGAAAGCAAATGTGATCAAGGGAGGCAGTTCTCCCACAAACCCTCCCAACGCAGATAGACAAGTCACATCAGACTGCGCGATGAATATCACAAGAGACAGTGCAGATGCAGCGAGGCAGTAGTGAAGGCAGTTTTCAGCCTGCCTCATTACAGTAGACAGGTTGATCCGGGCGACTGCTTCTCAAACAGGCCTGACTCAGAAGTGCTAATTGAGTGAATGATGTGGAGGATTTTGATCCCAGAGAAACAATAAATAGGAACCCTACGCAGCCCAGACCTCCACCAAGGCTCGTTTCAAGTCAAGTTTCAGGCATGAGGTACAATGGCATCCGAATCAAGAAACAAATGTAATACAATACCATAAAAGCACAGTAGATTACAATCTCATGTTATTTTACAGAAGTACAAATATACGAACAAGCTTAATGAGATTCTCCGTTAACTCAAATTGCTACCAACCAATTGTAAATCCGATATCAAGGAAAATGTCAAGCTTCTGACCCTCGACACAAGTATATGCACTCAAACATGTGGTATTGTATTACACAACATAGTACATTTATTTTAATGACAATAATGATCATCTCGTAATACGGTTCAGTGGTTTGAAATCATTAATATACTGTACCCTCGCCTACTGTCCGAAGACGGCTGGGATAGGCTCCAGCACCCTCCGCGGCCTTTGTGAGGATAAAGCAGATTGGAAAACGGATGGATGGATGGATAATATACTGTATTAGAAGAAAATTTACTGACACTTTTAGTGGCAAAGGAAAGACTCGAACGAATATGTTAAACATGCACAAGTAAGAAAACATTTCATTTAAAACCAAACAGGCAAAACATTGCTTTTGGCAAAAGATAGTTTTCAATTACACAAATGTTATTTGTTTGTCCGCCAGGTTGGAAGTGGCGAGCTGCAGGATAAGCTGATCTTAAAATAAATGGAAAGACCAGTCAACCGACTCATGTTTATTTGTGTTTTTACTTTAGGTTTTTTTTTTCTGTGCAACCGTAAACACTTAAGATCAGCTGTTATCAATTTTCCATCTTAAATGCTAGACGCTGTCTTTAGGCTGAAAAGTGGACAGAGTATAAAGAAATTTTAGATTGAGTGCCAAAGACATGACACGTTGATTAAATGGCCATCATAAATAACAATATTTACACAACATCATTATCGAAAAACCCATAAAACTCTTTGCATCATTCTCTCATTTATGCAAATGAGGAAAAGAAGGTAGCTGACATTCAGCACAATATTTTCCACAGCTACAGTGGGATGGTCAAGAGCCTGCCCCATTGTGTTGGACACAATGTGCAGTTTCCTTGGAGGAGGTCATTCCGTTTCTCCTTCCAGTTGGTGAAGACAGATTTATGAATTCCAAAATTCACACCTGTACTGTCTGCATCTAACGCTGTGATTTGATCATAAAATAAACCTAATTACTCCAGAGACTGCTCTATGTGAGCTGCAATCCAGAACACCCAGTGAGGCTTAGCCCGTCTCCCAAATTCACAATCATGCTGAACTAGACAATTGCCCCGGCACGAAAATGACAACGCACCCATTTTTACGCTGAGCGCTTACTACTTTCTGTGACTTTGTGGGATGAGTCAGAGAGGTGCAACATGGCCCCGAACACACTAGAGTAGATTTGCGCCGGCACAAAAATGAAGAAAAATTAATTCATGCTGTCTGATGTCAAACAGGCCACGATGAATGACTTAAAACACTCGCCAACTCACTTTACAATTAGCTTTATACTTTGTAATAATCTCCACTCACGTGCTACTGAGGATGAGCCTCTTCCCAGTCACGTCTGTATTATTTCTGTAAACATTTTCTTTTTTGCAGAGGTGTGCTGCTGATTAGTGAAAGCCACACTATTCATCTTTCCCTGAAGAAAAATTTGATCGTCTTTCCCTGATTCCAAATTGGTGACGGTATATGTTGAAATGAGACATCACACCCCCGCCTGTATTGTTGCACAAAGACACTGTAATACGCTATTTTATGACACTGACGCATGATGCCGCATCAAACAAATCAACAGAATGCAAAGGAGAGGTAATGAGCTGTATGTTGCAAGTGAGCCGTAAACAAAATGCTGTTGCAGTCACACATAACGACATGGATGAATCTCACAAATAACATGAAAATAAATAGTGTTTCAATTCAGTTATAAACAATGAAACCGTTTACGTAAAGTGGATACTGTCATCACCAGTGGCATGATGGAGGAAACATCCGGCCTTGCAATTCATTCATGTTTGTCCACCGCTTATGCCTAAGCACATTAAATCGGTCTTACCCTTTTTCAGTACCATTGTCAGTATCCTCTCACGTGTCCCACCAGCCACTGGAAGACCATAATCTCGAAGCATTAATCTTTATTATACAGCGGAGCCATGACAGAATTCAAATCAGCAATCATATACACTCAAGGTCACAGAGGGGGATAAAAAAAAATGAAACAGATGAATACATCACAATGTCCACAATCCTAGTCTGAGAGCCGCACTCAACATTGACTGATGCGTTTTTCATTTTTGTCATATTAAAACCAGACTGAACACTTAACACATAAAAACCTGAACAGGAGGAAAACAACCGACTTTGTACTGTAATCTACAGTCGCTATTATGTTCCATCAAGCTTGAAGCAGCTTTTTGTGGAAGTGGCCAAGACAGGCAGTTGTTGGAAAAAGCTGTTGTCAGGGCATCAGCCAATTTACTGACGAGACACTTTCATCGTGAGCACAAGAAGACACAGTGAGGAGCCAGCCAGTACTTACCACATACTTTATTCCACCTTAAAATAAGCCAAAAATTGTACTTTGCCTGATATATACCGTATATATACAGTATATATATATATATATATATATATATATATATATATATATATATATATATATATATATATATATATATATATATATATATATATATATATATATATATAGCTCAGTTTCCTCCCACATTCCAAAGACATGCATAGCAGGCTGATTGAGCACTCTAAATTGTCCCTAGGTAAGAGTGTGTTCTCTTGAAGCTCTTCTTTTAACTTTTAAAACTCTGCTCACATAAAACAAACAGAAATGAAAACATCTATACAACCAAATGAACATGAAAGAAATATATTAGAACTCAAATGATACTTTACACAAGCCCTTCCTTTCATGATTGAAAAACATCAATTTAGCCAGTAGAATTTAAAACACTCAATCCATAATTCAAAATGTGTTGGAAATAAATAATACCCACATATCAATATAATGGCGGCCCGGTAGTCCAGTGGTTAGCACGTCGGCTTCACAGTGCAGAGGTACCGGGTTCGATTCCAGCTCCGGCCTCCCTGTGTGGAGTTTGCATGTTCTCCCCGGGCTTGCGTGGGTTTTCTCCGGGTGCTCCGGTTTCCTCCCACATTCCAAAGACATGCATGGCAGGCTGATTGAGCACTCTAAATTGTCCCTAGGTGTGAGTGTGAGCGTGGATGGTTGTTCGTCTCTGTGTGCCCTGCGATTGGCTGGCAACCGATTCAGGGTGTCCCCCGCCTAGTGCCCGAGGCAGCTGGGATAGGCTCCAGCACCCCCCGCGACCCTAGTGAGGATCAAGCGGTTCGGAAGATGAATGAATGAATGAATGAGTTTTCAAGTCTTCTTAATCTTGTATTTCTTCTACTAATTTGTCCCCTTTTAACAGTTTGAATTTACTTGGGTTGGGATAATGTCTTCCATCGGGAGAATAATATGTCTGTCGTTGCCATGACAACCACACAATCAGTTGACCTCTGTCCCCGGTCTTGATTTTAATTGTTTGCATGCTCAAAAGCCTCATTTTGCCCTGTTCAGAACAAATAAAGAGCTATTCTCCTACTTCAGTAGTCTATAATATCGATGTGTCAGCCTCAAGATGTTTTCTTGCGTTACTGGTTTTTATTAGCACTATATGGAGTTCCTGTGCCCATTTTGATTTGCAATGAAATAAATAGGCAATAATTCTTTTTAAGACGGGATGATAAACTGCATCATGGAAATGTTTGCTCACCGGTTTATACAGTTTATTTATTGTTCTGATTTGTATTTGTCGTAAATGTTCATTTCACAACTGCAGGGTGGAAGAAAACTAATTTGGTGAATAGTTCGAGACAGAGTAAGGTATAAAAATAGGTCGTACGGTTCAGACAAAGAAATTGAGGACGATCATACCTTACACAAGATTTTTGAATTTTATCACCAATGTACATCAGAAGCAAAGGGTTATTTTTCCTTTTTTGAAATTTTTATTCCAAAAGAAGGAGCAACCTCAAAAATACGTGTTACGAGAAAAAGACTGTGAGAAGAGAAGTAGAATGATCTTCAGAAGTTACAAAAAGGAAGCAGACTCTCACTGAAAGCCGTAACTTGACTCCTGCATCACAATACTCAATAGTCTGTTGTTATCTCGAAAGAATGTGTGTGTGTGTGTGTGTGTGTGTGTGTGTGTGTGTGTGTGTGTGTGTGTGTGTGTGTGTGTGTGTGTGTGTTTTATCCTTTCCTAACACGTACACTTGACATCTTTTTGTGCTTGACAAGAATGTAAGATGTGTAAGTCTGAATGCCAGGTGAATCGTCTTTATTAACATTCGTTAAACCTGTGAATGGTGTTGAATATTTCAGTTCATAAATGCGTTGAGAGTGACAAATAATAGTAAGAACGGGAAGAAAGAAAAAACAATCTCCCGGCGTTATACCCATGTGTTCCCTGTGATGTCTCACTCAGGTGCCCCATATCTCGAAGTGAAAATTAGTAACAGAGTTCCGCTTGTCCTTTGACAGCTAATCGTGAGAAGCTTGAGAAGTTTCTTATCAGTTAATATGGGTGATTACCAAAGAATTTTACTCGTCATTGTCTGCCGGGGAGGCTAATTATTTTATCATGGAAATTTTAATTAGCTGTATCTCTAGGTTGTCCACAGAGCTAAAAAAGATGCAGCAGTGTTAGCAGCGGACAAATATGACAAAGTTTTCTGACGAAGGAGCAGCTCGACACTGCTACAAAGAAAATGTGGCCCATACAGCCAAAGAATGAGCAAGCCGGACTTCTGATGATAAAAAATGTCTCCGCATGACATTCTGCAAAGTGTTCAGTGCAGCTTCAGGGGACGTCGATATAAAACCGCCTCTATTATAGGAAGGACTATGGTTGCGGAAGTTAGCAATAAAAGGTCGGCTATAGAATCTGATTTCTTCGCGCGGCTCATAATTAATTCACCTATGCACCATTTCGTTGACGTTGTGTAATGTTAATCATATTTATTTTATAGCGGTGGACCACATCCATGTTCGGAGTGAACAGTGGAGATGGTGGAGAGTGATTAGCGTCTTATGATTGATTTGGCATAAGATGATGGAGTCACAAGAAGGCTGAATTATAGGGCTAACCCCCAGTCATCTCCATTATTAATGGCTTAGCAGCTCTTTTCCACAGGTTCACAAGAATGTCATTTTTTTTTTAAAGCTACATCTTCACATTTACATTGCACGGTAAGTTTGCAAGGCAATTGAAAGACAGATGATTGATGGGGGGATAGTTTGTTGTCGTGTGCACTCAGAATTGATAATTGCCAACGTGACCTTTGATCTCCTTGATTAAGAAGGACGGCGCTCTCTGTCCCGACTGCTGCGGGCTGCTTCGAACAGCCCTTTGTCAGCATGATTTCTGTGGCTCTTTTGTACTGAATAAATCACACAGATATGCTATCAGTCATTCACTTTTTTTATCCCCATAGACAGAAAGAGAACCTATGAAATGATAATGATTTCCCCTGCATGAACTGATTGGGATTGTAAGATGAGAGAAGAACTTGGTTATATTCTGCTAATTGAAAAACCTACATACTGTATCAGTTGAATGGCAGGGGAAGTGTCGTTTTTTGTTTTTTTTAAGTCTGGTTTCAGAAGCGGGCAGCACATTAGCCAAGTGGTAAGCATGTCTGCTTCACAGTTCATAGGTTGAGGTTTTCAATCTTGGCTCTGGCGATCTTGTGATTGTGTAGTATTTTTTAAAGTACCGTTACATATTCTTGCCTTCCTCATTCCAAATACACGCTTTGCTAATCAATAAGAATAAGAATAAGAATAAGACAACCTTTATTCATCTCACAATGGAGAAATTCCCAATTTACAGCAGCAAAGTTATGAAAGGAAGAAAGTAGAAGAAAAAGTAAAGGAGCTGCTGTAAAGGCAACCACTCTTGCCGCGCCATCTTGAAGTCATAATAACAAAATAATACAACACATAAGACACAGACAGTCATCAAACATTCAAAATTGCCTTGGTGTAAATCTGAGTATGAATTGTAGTTTGTCCGTATTTGTCCTGCAATTAACTGGAAACAAGTGCAGGATGTATGGAAACCAATTCAGGAGGTACAACCTGCTTACAATACATTTAATTAAACAGATTTTTAACCAAGGTGCCGTTTTTTTTTTTTGTATTCACATCATACATGTTCCAGGAATACGTCAAACGGTGAGCACCCTAATGCCAGTACAGTTTTCAAATACTGTATATCAGAATGTTCCAAAAGCATGAACGTTGCACCACTTCCTGACTTTGGAGAGGTCAGGGACTGTTTTTGTGATTTGATGCATTATCACTGTTTTTATGTTGGAAGGGCTGGAAAGATGTTTTCATTTGGGCTTCAGCTTCAGCTTTCCCAAGATAAAAAGCAATTTTGCTTTGTTCAAATCTATATTTCATTTACTGTTGTTTCTGTGCACCAAGTAGGTAGCAAAAACTTTCAGGATCAGTTGTAACGTTTTCTGCAAATGGCCTGAAAAACCTTTTGGATGGGACGTGATTTTCAATAATGTCAGTACGCCTGATGGTGTCAAATAGTGCATTTTATTCATGTTTTTTATTTAGTTTTTTTTAATTTAGAAAAGGCTCAATCTAGTTTCAGGGGCACTTGCTTTGCCACTAAGGAGCGTGAACATTTGAAGTCAAGAGAGCTTGTCAATCTCATGTGGAGGCAGTAGCTCATGCAAAATTTGCAAAGCCAGAGAGGTGGGTTTGTGGGAGTCTAAGACCTGCTAGTTGGAACCACATTCAAAAGGAACGGATAAAGGCCCCAGGGATTCATGCAGAGCAGCATTGTCTCTGAAAAAAAAAAAAACACACACACACACACACACACACAAAAGAACAGGAACACTGCGATGGGGGAAAAAAAAACACCTTGTTTCAAAATTCCGTACTCCACCAGGCATGGAAAAAGGAAAATATAAATGTGAGTGGAATGCAAAACAGAGACTGACACAGTTTAGGTCACACACATATGCTTACATATTTTTTCCTGAAAGATAAATCATACCAAGATGATATGACAACTAAAGCTTGCTGGTATCTTGTTGCAACAAAGTTATCCGACAAAGCAATTTCACTGAAAACATGTGTACTCTCACAAATGTATTTTGCCATGTTTCAATATGATATACAGTACATGGAAAATAATAATAATTAATACAAATAAGATGAATACTGTACAGTAATACCACGTTCATCATGGGGGTTACGTTCCAAAAAGCACCCTGATAAGTGAAATACGTGAAGTAGGCATCTTTATTTTTTCAATTATCACATATACAATACTGTATTGAATAAAACCAAAGATGAAACCTTTTTTCAGGCCCAAGCATTAAAAAAAATACATGTATATCTCTCTCTCTCTCTCTCTCTCTCTCTCTCTCTCTCTCTCTCTCTCTCTCTATATATATATATATATATATATATATATATAAGGCATCGGTTTGCCATACGGGAGATGGTGGTTCGAATCCCGCCTGGGGCAAAAATGAGCACATAACACCATCCAGTGTGGGTCCTTGGGCAAGATCCTTCACGCTAATGCCTACCTCATACAATGATGAGAGACAATAAAACGAATGACATGCCGGCTCAGACGTCGCCCGGCCAAACAAGGTCTGCGTCAGGTGCTGGGGAACCAGAGCACCTTGATGAAAAATGGGCTACTGGAACAAAGCGGAGATGGGCGAGATGCGATAACATGGCTCTGTTGGAATGCTACTACTCAAGCAACCCTAGTCAGAGGGGATACATGCAGAGAATGCAGGCTGAATGGTTACTTCGAAACCCACAGTGACCGTTGACCACGAAACAACTAGTAGCTCAGTGTTCCAACATCCACAAACGGCAATTGCTGTCACAACTTGAGATTGATGAGGTACAACGCAGGTTCCATGGTGAAGGGCCCCAGGCTGCCAGATCAGAGGAGGAGGTCATACCAGAGATTGGGAGGCAAGCCTCAATTAATGCAGATGATGAGATTGGGAGGCCAACCCCAATGAATGAAATGCTGAGCGAGGCAGCAACTGACCTGAAAGCTAAGATCATGGCGAGGATGAAAGCTGGGCAACCGAGAAACCGATTACAACGGCTATGTGAAGTACCACCTGAAAGTCTCATGGAAAGTGTGAATGCAGCACTGAGGGCGATCCCTACCATAACGATCACTGAAACCAATGAGCTGATATATGCTTCAGCGTCAGTGATCCTAGAAATCCTTGGCTATCGGAGCAACCATGAGACACGTTACCCACCATGGAAAAGACGGTTGGAGGCTAAGATCAAGGCGGCTCGGAAAGATGTGAGTCAATTGACGGAGGCCCAGAGAGGTGTGATGAAAAGGCTGATACCTGAGAGGTACATCCAGATGACCATACCTGAAGCACTCAAAACTGCCAAACAAAGGCTCCAAGCCTTGTCCAGTCACCTAAAGAGGTACACGAAAGAGAATAAGGCCAGGCGAATAAACAGGCTGTTCGCAACACAACCTGCGAAAGTGTACGCTCAGTGGCAGAGTCCTAACAGCAGACTGAACTGAAAGGTACTGGAAAGGCATATGGGAGAGGGAGGTTGCACATAACAGCAGTGCAACATGGCTGGTGACCCTGAGAGAGGAGCACAGCAACCTCCCTGAGCAGAACCCAGTTACCATAACAGTGGCAGACATACAGGAAAGAGTCTCAGATATGAAAAACTGGACAGCACCAGGCCCGGGCATGGTCCACACCTACTTGCTAAAGAAACTCACAGCACTCCATGAGCGCCTAGCAACACAAATTGGATTGGATTGGATAAACTTTATTGTCAAATATACAGTATGTGTAACATACAGCACAGATGAAATTTCTTCCCTCTCAACATGAAACAAGAGGAGCCGCTGCGGGTGTCCGCGCCGCCATCAAAAGAAAATGAACCAGTTGCTGAAGGTTGGGACTCACCCAGGATGGCTAACCGAAGGGCGAACGATCCTGATCATGAAGGATCCCTCAAAGGGTACAGTCCCATCCAACTATCGGCCAATAACCTGTCTCTCCACAACATGGAAGCTCATGTCAGGCATCATTGCGGCTAAGATAAGTGGACACATGGATCAATACATGAGCGAAGCACAGAAGGGCATTGGTAGAGATACCAGTGGAGCCAAACATCAGCTCCTGGTTGACAGAACAGTCGCACAAGACTGCAGGTCCCGACATACCAACCTGTGCACAGCCTGGATTGATTACAAGCAAGCCTACGACTCAATGCCACATACATGGATCACTGAATGCTTGGAGTTGTATAAGGTGAACAGGACCCTAAGAGCCTTCGTTGCGAACTCGATGAGGATGTGGAAAACCACACTTGAAGCCAATGGCAAGCCACTTACCCAAGTGTCCATCAAATGTGGCATATACCAAGGTGATGCACTCTCCCCACTGCTGTTCTGCATAGGACTGAACCCCCTAAGCCAAGTAATCACCAAGACAGGCTACGGATACCGCCTCAAAAATGGAGCTACGATCAGTCACCTCCTCTACATGGATGATATAAAGCTGTATGCTAAGAGCGAAAGGGACATAGACTCCCTGATCCACACAACCAGGATCTACAGCAGCGACATCGGGATGTCATTCGGGCTTGAGAAATGTAGTCGGATGGTGACTAAGAGAGGCAAGGTAGTCCGCACTGAAGGGGTCTCACTCCCTGAAGGAACAATAGCAGACATTGAGGACAGCTACAAGTACCTCGGTATACCACAAGCCAATGGCAACCTCGAACTGGCAACAAGAAAAGCGGCTACGGCCAAATACCTCCAGCGGGTGGGGCAAGTCCTAAGAAGCCAGCTCAATGGCAAGAATAAGACCCGGGCAATAAACAGCTATGTGCCCTGCCAGTGATCAGATACCCTGCAGGATAATCAGGTGGCCAAAGGAAGAGATTCAGACCACGGATGTTAAGACCCGGAAGCTCCTAACCATGCATGGAGGGTTCCATCCCAAATCCAGCACCCTGAGACTGTACGCAAGCCGAAAGGAAGGAGGCCGGGGACTAGTGAGTGTGAGAGCCACTGTCCAGGATGAAACATCCAAGCTCCGTGAATACATCAAGGAGAAGGCTCCAACAGATGACATACTCAGAGAATGTCTCAAACAATGGGGAACAGAGGATGAGATGCTGGAAGAGGGACCATCATGGGAGGACAAGCCCCTACATGGGATGTACCACCGGACCATAACTGAAGTGGCTGATCTCAAGAAGTCCTATCAGTGGCTAGAGAGGGCTGGCCTGAAGGACAGCACAAAGGCACTCATCCTGGCTGCTCAGGAGCAGGCCCTGAGCACCAGAGCCATTGAGGCCCAGATATACCACACCAGACAAGACCCAAGGTGTAGGTTGTGCAAAGAGGCACCCGAGACGATCCAACACATGACTGCAGGGTGTAAGATGCTGGCAGGGAAAGCCTACATTGAACGCCATAACCAGGTGGCTGGCATAGTCTACCGAAACATCTGTGCCGAGTATGGACTGGAAACCCCAAGGTCAAAATGGGAAACACCTCCAAAGGTGGTGGGAATGACCAAGTGAAGATCCTGTGGGACTTCCAGATCCAGGCTGACAAGATGGTAATGGCGAACCAACCGGATATCGTGATCATAGATAAAGGTCAGAGGAAAGCCGTTGTAGTGGATTTAGCGGTCCCAAGTGATGGAAACATCAGAAAGAAGGAACACGAGAAACACGAGAAATACCAAGGGCTCAGAGAGGAGCTGGAGAGAGCCTGGAAGGTAAAGGTGACAGTCGTGCCTGTGGTGGTCGGAGCACTCGGGGCAGTGACCTCTAAACTAGATGAGTGGTTGCAACAGATCCCGGGAACAACATCGGACATCTCAGTCCAGAAATGTGCAGTGCTGGGAACAGCAAGGATACTGCGCAGAACCCTCAAGCTTCCTGGCCTCTGGTAGAGGACCCGAGCTGAATGGGGGACGGACACCACCCGAGGGGTGAGACGAGGATTTTTTTTTTTTAAATATATATACATTTTCTTACAAACAAGTGGCAGTTTTAAAAAAAATATTGTACAGAACGTTTCGTCAACATATTTTGTCATGGAGAAGATTTGGCAAGCTGCACAGCGATGAGGCCTGGAAATTTTTGACATTGGTCTACAGTCCCATAGCCAAACGGGATCCAGAAAATGATGCACTGTAAAAGTAAAGAAATAAAAAGCACAAAAAATCTGGGTAACAGCAAAGCCATGAAAGTTGAACCGTGTTATAGCGAGAGATTACTGGAATAAACAATATGTGGTGGCCCGTTGGCTGACTGGTTATCACGTCCGCCTCACAGACGTACAGGGTTTGATTCTGGCTGCGGCCCTCCTGTGTGGAGTTTGCATGTTCTCCCCGTGCCTGTGTGGGTTTTCTCCGGGTGACACACATTGATTTTCTTATACATTTAACATCCATTTCCCTTTGCACGCACTTGAGGTTTTTCTGATTACCATACGAGACAAAGTGCAAGAACTGCCCAGAGTGCTTTACCTAATATCAACCGCAACACCCTGGAATGTCTGCTACCGTTTTAATTAAATCTAATGGGGAAATGTCAAAACAGTCCTTGAAAGAAAAGCGTACTGATTTTAATTTAATAGACTGAAACATAATTTATATAATGATTGCATTGAACCGCATAGGTCACCAAGCCTGATAGTGACGCACAGTAAAGGGAAAAAAAAGCATTAACATAAGCATGAATCCATAATGCAAATGTTCAGTGAGCGTGCTGAATGTGTCCAACAGATATTGTATTAAGTGGAAATTCACAGCTTCAAGTCTAGACACCCTCAAAAATTCTACACTGGAAAGCAAAACAGCAGTGGCCTTAGATTTTACTGAGCAGTTAGCCTACAATCTATAGGATGGCCGTTCTGCTAACAAACGTCAATCAAACCCGTATTAGAAAGTCTGGCTGTAAATTAAGATTGTTACAGAGAACGATTCAACATTTGACCTAAATTTACATTGGCCATGTTTTGTAGGCTATTATTTGGAAACAGTAACGTCCTCAGACATTTAGAAATTGCCCCTGTAGAGTGCTGGCAACCCAACACATTTTTAACACATACAGTAGCTTAAAAAACAACAACTGCAAGAGAATGACATTGTTATAATAAATATCACTATTTACCACGTCTGCATGGAAACTTGTATATAAAATGTATCCGAAAAGCCATAAATGTGCTGTATCTCACTTAATCATCACTGCGTGGCATTATTTATTGACTAACCAAGGACTAGCTTTATTGTCAGACTAAAAACAAAACCAAAAAAATATTCTTGGTCTTGTCATCCAAAAAATATTTATTTCATTCAACTATGTTTTCTTCTGTCCCAATTTAGCATCTCTATCTTTCGGGGGCTGAATTTGAAGGATGGCTGGATCAGATAATTGTTCCAATTTGAAGACTCCTTCAAATGCAAAATTGTGTTCACCATTTTTTGGAGGGATCACTGCTGTACCAAAATCCTTCACGGTCACCCACACAAGATTCTTTAAGTGTCTGCTCCGTTCTCCACCCACTCATCCATTTTATACAGTTCATCTTTTTCAGGGTCACATTTGAGCTTTAGCCTCTTCCAGCAGACTTTAGGGAAGAGGCTCAGGACCCGTACCTTGGACTGGTCACAGGCCACATATACATCCACAGCCATTAACACTTTAGTTGACACTTATGGACAACTTAGACTACACGTAGAAAAGCTTGAGTCAAGAGTCAAACTCAGAGATTCTTGATGGTGAGGTAAATGTTCTATCCACATGCCTTCACCACGTCTTTTACTTATTTGACCATATAATTCAGTATATGTTATTCCATGGATCTTAAACTATTAGTATTATGTCCCCTAGCTTTGCTATTATGTTCCCTCCTTGCATTCTGCTACAAATGAATATTCTGATTAATATTATGTTTGTCGAAAATGAGTTATAGCATTAAAATCCACCCATTTTTGTCCATCTCGGGTGGCGGCCATTTTGCCACTTGCTGTCGACTGAAAATGACATCACAGTTGCTTAGGTGACGAGCAAATAAATTCGGAAAACAGGCAGTGTAATGTACAAGTGCGCCTTACTTATCGAGAAACTGTGGGAAAAGACATGATGCAATAAGCAGTAATGCAACAAACACAAGAAAATAATTTATCCTGAGCGGACATTTATGGATGCAAGTGGAACTTACGTAAAGACAAACACAGCAAGAAGTAATGTCTTCCACCATAGCACTGTGTACAAAAATAAATCCAACCGTTCAGGAAGGCCTTTTTTCCCCAGGAACGCACGCTTCACGTTTAACAATAAGTCACCCAGCTGAGATTCCAACAGAGACGAGGCCATTATCACTGCGCACAGCCACAGATGTACGCAACATATGGACTACCTGGTGCTAAAAACCTGAATACACTTGGCTGGTATCTGGAGAATTTAGCCTATATGATTGAATGTGTGTGTATGTGCATAAATGTTACAAGCTGGCACAGAGCAGGCTCATCATTTTTCCATGAGAGTGAAGCTTCATATATTCTTCAAGCCGACATACTAGCAAGAGTACTAATGGATGGTTTTGTGACGATATATGCCTTGCCGCATGGATTTGTGTGAAGAATGCAATAAAAGGGCCTTTGCGTCAAACAGACCTTGTTTATCTGTTTGCTAAACATATCTACAATATATGTGTGCAGCAGGTGAGCACAATTGCGAACGCATGGTCGCACACATACAAACAGGAGCAAGTGATAATGGGGCTGTTCTTAATACGGGGTCATGAATAATTCAGAAAGCACGTGCTCCAACGGAACCTTGACTTGACGGAATAATATGACGACGACAGCTATTAGATGAGAAGTTTTGGCGATTGACCTCTGTGCTACTGCTGGCTCAACTGCTCTAATCTCTCCTTCTCTTTATATTTATTTATTTCCCTAATTTAACTTCAGAGAGTAAGTGAATATTTAGTTATACTCGTTTTTGTTGTTGTTGTTTTTGTGTCATAGGAAAAGACACTCTTCATCTATGAATTGTGTTCTCGTTGATATGAATTGCCGAATTGCATCTAGGCTTCATGAAAAGCACTCTTCAAATTTGTATTTTATGGATTGCAAAGAAATTAATTGTAAAGAGGATGCGGATAATATTTTCTTCAATTGTGGGCTTGTGAAGCCCTTTGAGACTTTGGGTTCAAAACCAAACTGTCTGTGTTACTTAAAATGATTGTAATTGTTTTGTTTTAATATTTTCAGCATGTTTTGATTCATTCACAAAGGGAATATTGTTTGGAAAGCATGCCATTGTTCTGAAAACCGCTCCCATCTGCAGATGCTTTTATAAAAAGTTTTTTCATTAACTTCATTATGTACTGTACTTTAACCATAGTTTTTTCTTTGAATGTCATTTTTTTAAAAGACAGCATTAAGCTCTCACAATGTCCTTGTTTGGAGGTGACTTGCCTCTCCGAAAAGAGATTTGTGTTTTTGTGAATGTTATTTATCTTTTGTGATGACTGCAAAAATGCTGGAACAAGATCAACACAGGGATTTCTTATTGTGATTTGTGTACGTGATTTATTTTTATTTTTATGTAACCTGTCTTTGATGGATAAAATAGAACAAAATTATCTTTATGCACATACTTGAAATTTGACCTCTGTATTTGACCCATCACACAACAAACTCACACTGTTAGTGGCACGCAGAGGAGCAAGGGGACCACTATTGAGCCTAAGGAGCAGTTGCAGGTTCTGTTCAAGGACCCCACAATCGTGAGTGGGGGTATGCTGCTTGTGGATGGTCTTCAACCCTGTACCCATTTTGACAGGTGACAATCTTAACTCCAGCAAACCTTTTCTCAGCTGTAGAGACAAGTTTAAGTATCACATTTTTTAGCCACACAATGAATATGAGTAACAGTCACAGTTCATCCTTTAATCCACACCGACTTGGGGTCTCAAATGACAGCAGTTCAACTCATTTCATGACAGTTTGAATCCATTTTCAATTTGTTCAAATTCAGAGACGTTGCGCTTGACTTATAAAATTTAAACTATACATAAAGTAAAATTTGAAATTAGCTCGGACAGACTGTCACGGTGGACGGACCAGGTGTCTTTTTGGAGAACATTTAATACTGAAACTTCATCGAAAATATATAAACAAATAGCCCCTTCATGCAGCATCTGTTCTGATGGAAGACATTCAACCGTAGCCGGAAAAAGCGTGCCAGGCTAATGAGAGCTAACTGTGCACAGCAAAAATGATTAGAGCACCTTACGCACCCTCCCAAACTAAAACCAAATTGTAATGAGTAACGATTGTTTCGGTCTTCAAAAGCCTTATTTCATACCTTCCTTTGTAGATTTGCAAATGTATGCAAATGAACTGAGCTCCAACAAGTGTGAGGGTCATGCCCAATAATTTCTCATTCATTCATGGTTTTTATATGTATGAAGACTGTAGACCAACAAAGACGGCGCCGGTGCTGCATGTGCACCTGTTTAAAAGGACCCAGCAATGGAGACAATAAGTGCTTCTGCCTCCTGTACCAAATGGAAAGAATTGTGGACAGCAAGTGTTTCACCTGACTCGAACTCCCCCATCTGCTGTCCATTAAACCACTATTCTCCCCGTGAATTACAGCAATAGGCAGTGAAAGCCGTTGCACACCTTTCTGATGCTGCGCGAGCCTCTTATCGTGGATTTAGCTGACTGTTGATTTTGGAATGAAAGAGAGCGTTCAAGTGTTGTTGAGTAACTATTTTATTTGTTCCCACGGGCTAGTGCGCCGATACACACATCATGACTAAGAATTAGAGCTAAGATCGGTCCTAAAAAATCGAGCCCGACCCGACCGGGCCCAAGGATATTTAAACCCGACCCGATCACTTAACTTGATATGCAGACCCGAGCCCGAAGCAAACCCGACATTTCATTTTATTTGTGAGGACTCGGGAGGAGGAGGGGTGATTTCTTATAACAAAGCCTGTCTTTTGTAATGAAATCTAAGTTAAACAAGACTGTATAAACATTTTCATCTCTTATATTTCTGTTTCTGAAGAGGTTACATTAACCGACAATTTCCCATCATTGACGGATTTTTGTAAGAGTGGACGGGGAATATTTAAGGCCGTCCGTCATTTTGACGGGCTGAAAATTGGGCCGTAACCCACAGCAGCTGTACGTCCTTAAGAATCTATCACGGCACTTTAAGAGAGAGAAGCAGAGAGACGAAGACGAACACTGACGGGACAGAGACAGGAAGGAGTTCTTTGAACTGTCATTGCAAGAGTTTAGTACAGTACGTGTTGTGATCAGGCGACTTCTGGGGTTTTTTTGCAAACCACGGTCTCTCGTGGCCAAAACAATTCACGGCCTCGAAAAAAAAAAACAATCAGCGAGAGAGAAACCTGACCCGACCCGAACCCGAAGCAATGATTGATAATTTTAGGCCCGACCCGACACGAATTTCGGGTCGGGCTCGGGCGGCCCGATCTTACCTCCACTAAGAATACAGACACACAGTAAACCATACGAAGATTGAACATGATGCACAAACATTTCGAAAACCAGTTTACGTGATTAAAATCTGGCTATTTTTAGCTCAGCTCCAACCTCGAAAAACTTTGTAGCACAAATTTGTATGCTCACTTGTCACGAGGTAGAAGGAGCCCCCTCAATGCTCTTTCTTTTACAACTTCAGGTAGAGCTCCCGCTACGTAGCCTAGCGTTGCAGCAAAAAGGCGCAGAGACGGCAACAACATAGATTGACACTCACTCAATACATGATTCCAAAAAATAGTCACATTCGGATACATAGGTCAATATGGAGGTTTCCTAAGAGTAAAACTACTCAAATTATATTCATAAGACATTGTGGAAAGATGGCAAATATGCCCTGTATTGACCCATTAAATTCAGAATTTTGTTTCTCTTTTCGCTGTTTGTTCACAGTGGAATTGTTCCCCCGCCAACACCATCGCTGCAACCTACCATGCAAATGATACAGTTCCGTTGTTTACTTCTCCAACATCTCTTTTCTCACCTCACTCTCCATTAAAAGCAAAACGACCCGTTAACGAGTGTGTGAAAAGACAAACAACAATAATATTTTGGTACAGTTTCATGACACTACATTGAAAGCGCTCAGGCAATATATTTTACATTGATTGTGATTTTCCTCTTTGATGGAGGTCTGTGCTCTCCTGTTTCGCAATTGAATTGTTACTCTTCATGTAATCGGTTTTCCATCCCACTCAGGTGCCATCTGCTGGATCTAGTGGGGCATTGCCTCACTTGCCCCTCAATGTAAACGTGCCAGTGTCATCATCTTCATATTATACTTCAGCGGACCTGGCAATTTTACAATGCATTGTGCTGTTATTCCTCCAGCAAGCTTGGCAAGATGTGACTCAAAAGAACACTTTTGAACTGCGGCCATAAAAGTGGCAGGAAATCAGGATGGTTTCTGACCGGAACCACGAAAAGCCCTGAGAAAAATTAACAAGATTGTGATGGCAATGAAATGAAATGACTACAAATTTATGATCATTGACAACCACAATTTTTCTAACTGTCTACGATCATACACATTTCCTCACGAATGTAACATGCAAGTTAATGGAAGAGTTGTTGCTCTACCTGGTGGGGAACTTGGGAAATTGCTGTTTCATCAAACTTGGGACAAAAAAAAAAATTAACAATGGAAAAGCCATTTGGCCCATGCTGACATCAATTCCTGTTTTCAACACAACAAGGTTCAAAATAAAAGTAATGCAAACACTCTCTCTGCCTAAATAAGTCAATCCAGAGTACGTAGTCTGTATAGTTTGTCCCAGAGCGGATGCATAAGAAAAATCAATCGGAACCCAAAGATCTTCTGGAGGGATAAAACAGTCCAACGACACCAGCAAGCTTTCAGGTCCCAGTGACAGAGGGCGCAGATTTTATTTTGGTAATCACAGTTAATCTTATCCACACGAGTATACTGTATATAAAAAATCTCACAAAAAGCCCTTGCAATATTCCATCTTTGAAGGATGCCGCATGCTGCAAACGTTGGCTGAGCATAAGTGAGAAGGGTCCGGTACAGGGGGGAACCCCTTTTGATTGGAATTAAGTGTGTGTGCGCGTGTGTGTGTGTGGGGGGGGGGGGGGTGAAAACGGAGGTGGAGGATGAGGAGGACTCGGAGGAGGGCAGAGAAGAAAGTGGGAGCTGGTGCCAGACGCAGTAAGAAGTGAACGTACGTGTGTATGGTGCTGAGAGTGTGACGTGTTATTGCAGCCCGCTCCTGGAGCTCTGCAAGCAGCCAGCAAAGCGTCTTTTTGCGTCCTGACTGCCCCCCGAAAACATCTCCCATCCACCCACTCTAGACGGATCTTTTCTCTCCTCTCTCTTTTCTCGACGTGACGAGAGGATGCCGCTTGACGATTTGCTTGGAAATGGAATAGAGATGCCAAATAAACCCGTGATGTTATTGTAAAAGAAAATGCTCTTTTTTTTCCTTCCTCTTAGTCTCTGAAATTCTGTGACTGTCGCTTGGTTCTATTTGAGTTTGGATGGGAAAGCCCATGCGGATGATGAGGAGGAGGACCGTGGATACGAGCGGGGAAAGCGGAGTGTAACGCATTTTATTTGATTCTTTTTTTTCCCACCCACTGAAGCATCTTGTTGCGCCGGACTCGTCTGCGCGTGTGTGTGTGCGTGTGTGTGCGTGTCGGAGTATGGATTCACTCGAGGGCTACAGACTTGATTTATAAAGGATGTTGTCAAGTATGTTGGGAAAATAGCCATAGCTTTCGCGGTGTAAGGTAAGATCTTTCATTATTATTATCTGCATTCATATGTGTGGCTGGTGCCAGTTAAAGTTTTTGCATTGAAATCATTTTGACGAATTTGTGTGTGCGCGCGTGTGTGCGCGCGCGCTGCGCAGCCCTTCTCACGAATGCACGCAGATGAACAGATCTGTTTATTTAAAGCAATGATCTGTCTCTTAAGAGGCAAACCCCGCTTTAAAGTGGCACCGTGTCTCCATTCACATTGCTTCCAGAGAGATGATTGCTTTTTAGAAGCCTCGGCAATAAAACCGAGCGTGTCTCTCTTGACGACCCATTTCTCCTTTTCGCCCGGAATACTGATTCCCCCTTGACGCCCCTGCACATGAATCTTGCAAAAAGATGTGGATTCGCGTGGATTTAGAGCTCACACCCTGCAACCCATTGCACGACAAATAAAGGGGATATGGGGAGACACCATTCCATTCCCCATTCTGGTCAAATTGTTCTTGTGTGCGTGTGCGTGTGCGTGTGCGTGTGTGTGTGTGTGTGTGTGTGTGTGTGTGTGTGTGTGTGTGTGAGAGAGCGAGTGTGTAAACCAAGCAAGTCCATCGCCTCCACTTCCACAGTCGCATGGACGAGCACGCGCACCCACGCGCGCTCACGAACCCGCTCGCAGCTGCATTGCCTGCAGGATTAAAGCAATCAGGACATGGCATTGCACCCCCCACACACACACACACACACACACACACACACACACACACACACACACACCCGCACGCTATCCACTTCTCGTCCACACGCCCGTGCGCGTCGCGCGCGCACTCTCAGTCAAACTCTCACACACAAGCACACACAAAACAAACAAAAAGGCCTCCGAGAGGAACATTTTTATTCCGCAAATTTGCTTTCTTGGCATGAAATGTTCAGGCAAGTAATTTGTGTTGATGCCTTAAATTAGGCAACCTGCATAAAAACACACACGCGCACACACACATAGATGCACGCGTTGGAGTGACGGAGTCTTTCGATGGCAAACAACTTTAAACTTAAAACAAAAAAGCTTGACGATGATCACATTTATTTTCTCTCACAGCACGACCCAGTTACCAACGTCTAAATGTCTTAACCATGTCACCCAAACACACAAACATACACGCATGGTAGAAAAAAAATAATCATAAAGTCCAGAGTAACCACAAGGTGGCAATGTTTGCACAAAGTACAGTAGTGAAGCATGGCAAGAGAGGGTGCAAAAGACATGCACCTGCGATTGATGTGATGGATTTTGTCTTGCCATTTTCATGATGGGGAAACACATGAATCCCGTGACTTCATCGATCATCCGTATTGCTCACTGTGTAATTCTCCTCATCTTTCCTTGCAGGCCAAATGACATAGGATGAAGGCTGTTCGAAACCTGTTGATTTATATATTTTCCACCTATCTTCTGGTTATGTTTGGATTAACTGGTGCCCAAGATTATTGGTGTTCCACTCTGGTCAAGGGGGTCATCTATGGATCCTACTCTGTGACTGAAATGTTCCCTAAGAACTACACAAACTGTACGTGGACACTGGAGAACCCAGACCCAACCAAATACAGCATCTACCTGAAGCTATACAAACAAGACCTGAGCTGCTCTGAGTATTCTCTCCTCGCCTATCAGTTTGATCACTACTCTCACGAAAAGATTAATGCCTTGCTCAAGGTTAACGAGTCAATAGTGTACCTGTGTGATTCCAAGAATATTTATGTATTTTTGCTCTACGACAAAAATTTTGTTCAGCTGCGGAGAGTTTTCCCCTCTGATTCAAACGGATTGACACCACAGAAGCTGGAAGAAGAGGAGAAGTCCATTGTGGAGTTCCTGGTGTTGAATAAGGCCAGCCCCAGCCAGTTTGGGTGTCAAGTGCTTTGTACATGGCTGGAAAACTGCCTGAAATTAGAGAAGGGCACGGTGGAAACGTGCGGCATCGTCTACACAAAATGCACGTGTCCCCAGCATTTAGGAGATGGAGAATCTGAGAGCATGCTCATGCTCAACAATGTGGTTTTACCGCTCAACGCCCAAACGGAGGGCTGCTTGTCACCCCAGCTGCACGCAGGCCAGGTCTGCAATCTGAGTTCCGAAGTGAAGCGGCCTCCTAAAGAAGGTGAGTATGCCGCTGTGTCTTCCGTCTGTGCTCGCACAGTAATAGGGCACTGTTTATGCGTAGATCATTTAATGTGCACGCCGATCACTCCCTTCTTCTGCCCTTTCCCTACTGCATGTCTCAAGCGTGATGGCCCATGAAACAAAGAGCACACATAGACTAGAGCTTTAATTAGATGGTTGCTGCCCCACTAATTGGACAACTAAGTTTGGAGTTGGGTGTTAAAATATTACAGTGGAGCCTCTGGAGTTGAATTGCCAAAAATGCGGGGGAAGAATTTGTTCCTTCAACATTTCAGTTGTCAGCTCTCAAATGATTAACTCTGTCCGTGCATAATTGGATTTTTCACAATCCTATATCCAAAAAAAAAAAAAAAAAAGATGGAAGACCATCACACATGACGTCAAACATGATGCTAGCATATCATGTTTGCCTTCTTCCTCAGAATTCAATGAGCATCAAACGATTCAGCGACATACTTAGCTTTTTCTTTAATCTTTCGGTGATATTTATTACAAATGCTTCAACAAGAGCTGTTGACAGAACAATGACCTGAACAGTGAAGATTCGTCATTTGTTTTTAAACTTACAGCGGACTGGATCACATTTTAGTGGTTAACGTCTTTTACACTAGTGTGATACATAAGAAAGTAAAAAGTAAGATGCGAGCAAATTACGTTTGAGACGGAGGACTCTATTTATGTAACTGGGATAAATTCTGCGTGATGCATGGCGGAACTCTACGCGGAGGCGGGTTAAACCCAATGTTGGTAATTTCGTAGGCATGTGCAAGCTGGCGGTTTTGCAAGAGGGAGGGCTATGCCGCTGTTTGAGTGGACTTGAATCATGGCCAAGCAAAGGGGCTGATTTTATTCTTGGTGAGCTTCTCCACATCCCCAATTGTTCTGTACATGCACCATAGCTGTGATGCTCAGGGGGGTGGATTTAAAAAAATATGATCCAATTATTCATCGGTTTTGATAGCCACTGTTCACATATTTATGAATGAAACAGTTCACGTTCGATCAGCTGTTTATCCTGTGCTGGTGCTAGGACGTGGTCTGAGCAGGCATGAGATTTAGATCAACTTTCTGCTGCCAAATTGTAACCCGGCCAAGTGCATTTTCAAGATAGTCCTTCTGCTGCGCTGGGCCGCCCAGTTTGACGGAGACCAGTCTGCCAAATTGGCAAACACGCACAATGAGCCTTGGGCTGATACAAAAAAAAAGAGGATTTGGCATTTGCACTACTGCGCAGATGTGCGTCTAGGAAAATAGAGCCTTAAATTTAAGTTCAGTGTTTTGCATTTTCAAATGTAAAATGCCGGTTCAATTGTACTTCCTATTAAAACAAACCGACAAAAACAACCAAAACAAATACGTTGGATTCCAATACAACTGAATGTCTTTGCCATCAGAGGTTCCAATGTTTTAGTGGGTGCATGGTGGGGATGGGTATATTTTCTTGTCAAAGTTCGGGTTTTAGGCCATTCGCATCACTAATTGGGTGGACACACAATGCAACATTTGCTGTTTAGCTTCAACAGTAATTTATGGTCTGGGGTAGAATGAACATGATTAGAGGTTACCGTCGTGCTGCCGTAGTACAATGCAACATGTTATAACATTGGCTTTTAACAGAAAATGCTTCTGATAAGGTCGTGATAGAACGTGGAGCTTCATTATGGGGGCCATTTTGACACATAGCTGAGTGGCGTTGAACAGGTAGTGTTGCATGAGACATTTGACGATGACTCACAAATCAGTGGCCTTCATCACCAAAGTCATCAATGAACCTTTTGATTTGTGGGGGAAATAACGAGGGAGCAAACGTTATGGAACATCAGTATTCCCTTGTGGGAATGAAGTAATGGTTGCAGTAATCACTCCCTGGAGATCACAATGGAAAGAAGAATATGCTTTTTTGCCAGAGTTTGAGCTGCTGGGTGGCTGCTGCACATTTCAACATCATTTAGTTTGCGCATCGGCTTCTAATAAGAAGACTAGTGTCCGTGTAATTGCTATGACAACCTTTGATCAAGCTTGTCTCTACTTTAAGCCACATTTCCACCAGGTGGTCCAATTCTGTTTGGTTTAAAAGCATAAACCCTAAGGCTGAATGCTGATGATGTGCATAATGCCTCTGACCAATCAACGGAGAACTATGTGTCTAGCTCCACCGTTTGGGTACTCTGTCACTGCCTTTGAGAGCCATGCTGAGCAGTAATTTTTGTACCATATATATATATATATATATATATATATATATATATATATATATATATATATATATATATATAAAATCGACTTTCCCGTTAACGTGACTGGAAAACGCTTTAATCCATCATAGCACGCCCACCCAAAAAAATAAACACTGCCCAGTGTCATGTTTTTGGAGCACAGACAAATAGAACAGTAATGGAAAATGGAAAATAAATAATGAAAGATAATGTATAGAAAGGAACAGGTTGTATGAAGGGTAATTATTCCAAGTCACACACACACTGTAGTACTTCCACGTGTTATGCTATGTCATGTCCCGATGTCACTCTTAAACTACATCTCCCCTGCACGGCTTTGGCAGCAGGAAAGCTTACCTAAACAGCGAGAGCTCAGCAGACACCGTGTACACACTTTCCAGGGTTTCTTAAGAGCAGATTTTTTCATTTCACTCACTTGGGAGCAGTAAGGCGATCTAATTTGTCGAAAAAACAAAAAAACAATATAGCTGAAATGTGTGATGCACTGAGCAAATGACATTTACTCTGCGTGAGAGACAGCACAAGTGAGTGTTCCGTGTAGATGTCAGAAGCAAAGTTTATGGACCCAAGAGATATATGTTCAGAGAATGTGCTTGTAAATCTATTTATTAATGTTCCACGAAGAGGTTCCACCTCAACTCTTTCATTGCCAGCCATTTTCAGAAAGAGAACCTCTTGAGTGCTACACAATTTCAAGTATTCTGACTGATCTTTCAAGACTCACACGGAAACTACCAAATGAAAGATTACTCTCGTCTTTCATCCCCCAAATGTTTGTTTCTAAATTACAGCATTTTTAAAAATAATGAGCAGTAAAAGGTTTGGCTCACCCAACTCACCGATGTTGTGCTTTGGATGGCAAAATATTGCACAGTATTTGCAGTGAATCACAAATGTAACAGTTTCACATTTGACATTTACAAACTAGTTGCACATTTTTTAGTAATAGTAGTATTTAGCTGTGTGTGTGCGTGCCTGGCACATCAGTGTGTGTGTGTGTGTGTGTGTGTGTGTGTGTGTAAATATACATGCATTACATCATTGTTCCTACTTTTAAATATGAATAATCTCATTCATCTTTTCTTTCTTTGATGACACTCTTTTGTAGTAGACTTAACATTGACAAACACTCACTCAAGCTGTGTGTACTGGTTTCATTTCCAAGGGTCCGCTCTGTTTCAGGAGCTTACACATTGTTGTGACACATGGTGATCTCATCCCAAATAGAACCAATACTGCCAGCTGCTCGCCAAAATTTGTGATTGTTTTCAATGTTGTTGGGGTTTTTTTCTTTACTTTTCATGGCTTGATTATCAAACCACAGTTGGCCAAGACTTTTCTCTGCCCACTGGAAAAAAAACCCCACAAATGATTGCAATTAACATCAACAGCATTTCTCATTTGGAGTCCTGTTGATGGCATATCACGTTAACTGTGCCCGAAAAGTTAAATATTCCATCTTCACTGAAGGTGTAGAGAGCTTGCAGCTGTCTCATAACTCAAGTCATTGCTCGCAAGTCAAAAAAAACAAAAAAACAAAAACAAAAAAAGCATCCCAACCACAGCTCGTATCACGAAAAACTCGTACTTAGTACAAAGTTTACTTTGGTGAGCTTGTTGACCACAGTTGCTTAAAAGTCAATACTTCACACCTATAGTGAATCCTCAGTCCCCGCGCCCCAAAAATAAAATAAATAGCAATTACACACACCTCTTCTTCCGATAAGTAGCACTATCGCTTTACCAATTATCGTTTAGCTCACCCTCTGATCAATTCACAATGACAGCGATGCAGAGAGAATTCTCTTTTACAGAATAACATTTGACATTTTTCAGCATGTTAATATCAGCTTAAGAGCAAAACTTATCCCCCCAAACGCCGCCCCCACCCCAATGAAGATTTTCCACTAGCATCTATTTATAGTGTCCGTTGATGGGAGGTTTGAATAAATCCGTTTTCATCTGGATAACGGGGGAGATCAACACACTGGGTTTTAAAAGAGCACTGTCTCCCCTACTGGCATCATAGTGGCAGAGTGGGTGTTCGTGATGAACAATAAAGCATGACAAATAGTCAACAAGGGCTGTATTTAATACAATCGCTTGTCTTTGATCTTCTCAACTTCCTGTTGCGGAGGAGTCCGTTTGAACCTAGCAAAAGGCGGCCTGGAGGTTGTCCATGTGAGGCTGCGGCATTGGCCCCACTCGCGTTGCACATGCAAACATAGCGTGTAGATCGTTTTCAAGGTTAAAGCTTGTACATATTTGAGGTGATCAGACAGATAAAAGACAGACCTCACTCGTTGATGCTGTGCCACTTTGAAAAGCAAACCCACACAATGGGAACTCTATACAGGGCTACTGACTCACTTATGCTGCTTTATTTTTGTGGCTGTCACTGTTTCATGCACAAAAGTTGTAAAATCAGGTGACCCAGTGCGGCACTGACACTGTGATTTAATTCTCTGCCCTCTCCCTTGTGTGTATACACGTGTGTGTGTGTGTGACTATGTGTGTTCCGTCTGCCCGCAACAGCATGATGACTCCTCCCTGCCCATAGGTGAACAAATGTGTGTGTTTGTTAGCGTCGTGATGTCTGGATGTCATGCCAGGCCTGCTTTTAGAGAAGTGTGACTTTTGATCTAAAGAGTGGGGAGCAAACAGACATTTTCATTTTCTTACAGCCATTTTGTAGGCAATTGTATCCTAAAGCGTCGTTTTTCGCAGACAATGGAGCTGATTGCACACAACTAAAAATGTACCCCCAATTGTTTCTAATACACGGCATTCCTTTTTGCACAGAATCCCACTAAATTCTTAAGAAAACAGGCACTGCTGACACATGCTTTGCGGATGCTGGTGTTTACTATCCATGAACAGGATAAAAGCTTAAAATCCTTTAATTCCCTTTGAACACAGTGATATCTTTCACAACCTGCTCCCGGCTTCATGAGGTGTCCCCTCATTTGGTTGATCTCTACCGACTCTTTTTCCCCTTGGCTATGGTCGGCTGTCTCATTATTTGCGTTGTTTTGCTGTCAGTGGAGGATCGGGGTCGATATGTCTCATTGCTTTGGGCTGGAAAGTGTATTCTTGTTTGTCGTCCAATGAGACTGTTAATGAAGCTTCAAGTAGTCATGTTGTGCTTGTGATGTATCACATTGGCCTTGACTGTCCGAGTTTCATCCAATTAGATTTTGCTTGATATTTTTTTAAGTAAATGGAATGTGTTTAACTAAATATTAAGAGTTCCATGTGAGATGGTGTCTTGAAGTATGTGGGAGTGAGTCTGCCTTTCAGTGGAGAAGTTATGGGTTCTAATCTTGGTTCAGCCCCTTGCGTAGAGTTTGCATGTTGCCCCTGCGTGATGAAAAAGATGAGTTTAATTTGCTTGAAAACTCATGACGCTCCCAAGAATTGGGTCTCAAAAGTACAAAAGATATTCAAATGAATATTTAATGAGTCTACAAAGGGGGCCTCCAAATCCTGTATTAGTACAAGAATTAGGTTACAAACACAAATATGAGTCCTAATCCTCTTTCCCTCTTGAGGAAGAATGTCATGGCCCCTAAAGGCAACATGCAATGTACCTAAAACATGACAGTAAATTCATGTTGAATTTCATAGCCTTGCTTGGCTGGAGTGATAGCGAAATAAGCATTCCAGACGAACAGCTCTGCATTTCTAAATGTGATACTGTGCAGATTTCTAGTTGTACACTTGCATTTGCCTCATTTGAACATTCTGCTTTGCGACCACGCAGAAGATGGCACCGAGATTTTATCGGTGAACGAAACGTGGTGCAAGGCTCTCCAGTGCGCCGTCACCCGCCGCAGTCGTGAGTGCCGCCGCAGCTAGCCCCGCTGCCTCACATAAAGCGGCCTTTTATTCACTTTGGATCTCAGTCAAGTCACTCAGTAGTCACACTGCATTATTCTCACCCCCATTGTTCCGTACACTTGGAGGCCATTTTAGTTCCAATTCAGTGAAGGAGAGGCTTCAGCTAGACAGTCTTGAATCCATTCGGCTTACCCTATGTAAGATATACAATGAATTGCTTTCTGTTGCAATTGCTTTGAAAATTCCACCCAACGAAAATAACATTTCCCATGGTATGCGTTTTGTACCCGGCTTTTATAGCTGTGAGCTCAGTGTTCCTTCGTTTCGACCTTTGCAGTCCATTCTGCTGACATGGAAAGAAAGTTGTTCGTGAAAGGCACGGTCAGCTTAAGTAAGTCCAATTGACTGTAGCTCCGTGAAAACCAATGTGACAGCGCATGACATCTTTTTTTGTGCAATCATTGGACCCACAACGTTAGGTAGACCTACAGAAGCTACGGGCATATTCAAGAGCAGTTTCTCACTTTTATTCAGTGAAGAGTTGTAAACACCTCACAGTGGGATGCAGTTCAGCTCTAGATCGATGCAAACTACTTTGTACAACTGCAGCAATAAAAATGGGAAAGTTTTGATCATTGTGGTTTTTCCACCCTTATCACATTCATTCCATGTCCCTTCCGACTTTGCTATAAATTATTTCTCTTAACTACATATATAAAAAATACATGATTGATGTAAATGCAAACTATAAAAGCATCTGTCACATATAAAGAACATTCAATTCTTAAGGTCAAGCGCAATCAGTACCACTGCTCTCACACCATAGCAAACAAACAACATGGCAGAGGAGGATAAAGCGATTCAGATAATGGATGAATGGAAAATATGTATAGAAGGGCCAACTACTGTGTAATATTGTAGGTAATACACTGCGCTGAACAGTCACTCTGGGAGATTATAGTGATGCTATTTTCACACAGAACATATTTACATTTGTGTGGTTATTTGGGTAATGTTGAATGACCTATTGTACCTTTATCAATGCAAAATTGGATGACAGAGGTCCATGATAAAAAAAAAAACAAAGTAAACAGGCTGCTGAAACAACAACAAAAATAACAAGTTCATTCAATGGCAAGGTACTGTATTCCGTTGTATTCCCATTGCTGTTTCGATGACGTGATCGGACTGGTTGATGACGATCAGCTGTGCAAACTGTTGTTCAAATTTTGCGATGGATTTGTGATCTCAGTCCGGAGGATGTTTTTCAGCGGCGCCCCGACTGGGAGTCAGAGTGGTAACTACCTGCTATCAGACTGTGTGCTGCCAACTGTCTCTGAGCAAACGAAAGATCAGTGTTGTCATAGTGCAACTGCCAACAAGATGGTGGTCAAAGTGTCAACACCGTTTAAGACAGCTTGAAGGAAATATACTACACTGGAAGAACTCGGCGGGACAGTGATCGACTGGTTCGCGCTTCCGCCTCACAGTGCAGAGGTGCTAGGTTTGATTCTGGCTCCGGACCTTCTGTGTAGAGTTTGCATGTTCTTCCCGTGCCTGTGTGGGTTTTCTCCGGTTCCTCCGTTTTTTTTCCCCACATACCACAAATATGCATGGCAGGTTAAAGGAACACTCGAAATTGTCCCTAGGTGTGAGTGTGAGCGCAAATGGTTCCTCGTCTATGCATTCCCTGCAGTTGGCTGGTAACCAGTTCAGGGTGTACCACGCCTTCTGCCCAAAGACAGCTGGTATGGGCCCCAGCACGCCCACGACCCTCATCAGCATAAGCTGTTTAAATCATGGATGGATGGATTAGAATTCAAGACAGCCAAATGCACATGAACAGCAAAACAGTTGCAAATCAAATGCTTTATTTATATATATAATAAACATATATATGTATAAATATGTATAAATATATAATAACACTGCAGCTATTTGCCCGAAAGGTAGAACAGTTTTCAATTTCACCATTATTTTGCGATTTTTTTATGTAAACTGGGTTGGCGCCAGGATGTTTTTCCCACAAGAGAGGGCTTGACTGATACACAGGGGGGCTGAGAAGATAACACTCAAAATCACCCCCCCCCCACCTCTAAAACAAACAAACAAACAAAAACACCCCTCACCCTGGTGTAGCGACATCCCATGATGCAAGTATTTATTTTCCTTCGGGGATGGAGAAATATATGAAGCACATCAGCCATTGGCTAATCTGTTTTCATGGAAAGGACTGTGCGACTTACCTTTCCATTATTCATATAATTTATGAGTCTCAGCAGTTACATGGCCTATTATAATGTCATATTACATGAAGAATCAGACTAAAGTCTCAAATAATGAGGTCGATAAGATGGAGCAGCCACACATGATGTCCTCGAGAGAACCGCTTATGACTTTAAGACTCCTTCCGTGAGCACCTGAAAACGCATTCTAATGTACCATTTTGGCCATTTGCCTACACTAGCTTGAAGCGTTTTCAACTAATTGAAGGTCAACCGACAACAATAGTAGACTATGTTACGCAATAATCTCAGAATGTACACTTATCTTTCGACCAGTGGCTGAACAGTTGCAGTCTTCTGATCATGATGAAGGTTCCTCATATTGTTCTGATGGTCTTACTGTTCATATTAGTACTTGTGCTGTCAAGTAATACAGACAAATGAATCTGTCAATTGTTTTTAAACTACACTTTTAAAAGACAGCTCCAGGAGGTGCCACTTTGGGTTGAGACGATGTTGTTGGTCCAAGTGGTGTTGCTGCCGATTAGTTCCATTTGAGTCACCACAGTACTTATCGGCCAAGCATACATTTACTATAACTCGCAATAATGCATTACTGACATACGTTAAATCCTAAACTCACACATATGACAGAGATAATGTTTGCAAATGCTGGCCTGGCACGTCCTTTATACAATACTACCCCTTATTTGTATCCGTTGCCTTTTAGGTCAGGGTAACCGAGGCTAATTGTTTTGAAAATGTCGAAGAAACTGGGCGTGTGAGCAAGGGGAACTACGGTATCGCAATGCTGTATGATGTGGCGCACACTTAAAAATATGAACCGCGGTGCACGCAACATGGCATTTCATGCCAGTATTTCTTCCTAATTATGAATGTCAACCATTCATACCTTGAGGACTACCTGTCATGAATGTTTATCAGTGTTATTTTTTAATATTATTTTTTTTTGTTTCACCAACTTCTGGGTATGGATTTTCTCCCCCCCCACCCCGCCCCCTCCAACGCATTTTAATGTCCATCAATTACAGGTGGATCTATACGATTCACGTGCCTGCCCATTCACTGTCCCTTGTGTGTGTGTGGTGGGGGTCGACTGTCATCATCTCCGTAAATGGCTGCGATGTATTTCATGTAGCCGTGTTACACTAAAGCAAAATAATTTGCGTAGTGACTAATGCACAAGAAAATCTCTGCAAAAAACAGACAAATGCTGAAGCTCACTCAAAAGGCCTTGTTTTCTTCTGCAGTGTTCCATGGCCACAAAGCCACAATGCCAAATTTCCATTTGTAATTGCACATCTTGCTCCGACATCACAGTGTTCAGGCTCTATTTTGCAATTTATGAGTTAAAGTGGACTTCATGAATCAAAGGAAGCCGCCGTTGCTTCCTCGGACTTCAAAAAGGCTTCTATATGAATACAAACAAAAGTAATGAGTCTCTGTAAATGAAGACGGCTGTCTTATCCTCTTATTATACAAATTGAATTTGTTTATTTTCCATCATGTGCATAATTCACTGAAAGAAAATATTGCAGCAGCCTGCTCAACCACAATAGAGGGAACCGATTGAACTTGTTTCAAATCCAGTCCGCGGGAAGAAATAAGGAGCAAAGTGAAGGTTTGGTATCCTCAGGTAGGCGGCAGTGCAACAGCACCAAATCAACAATTCAGCAATTGTAATAAAAGAAACGAATTACTGCAATGCAAACTCCTTTCAAATGGGCTTCACACATTCATAATCTTCACAAGAGCATGTTATAGCTTTGCCTTGCAGTTCTGCAAGGAGGCAGAGCAAAGTTCTTCATGTGGATTAACACTGTTGGATGTCATGAGGATTTGTTGTCAGATTTCTTTTTAAAGAAGAAAAAATCATATTCATACCTGGTTTGCTTAAGTGGAATAATATATTATTTTTCTCTCCTCCGGTGCTTGTAGATGTTAATGCAATGGTGTACTGCTTTTCAGCCTCTTAGTTGCATGCTCCTTCATTTCAACCCATTTGGTTTTGGCCTGTCACTGGATGGCTATTTCTACCCGCAGTAAAGAGGAATTTGCATAAACATCCACCCACAAACCCTGGCAAATGAGTCTGTCACTCAAAGACTATGTGAGGAAGTGGAGGAGAAATCCAATCCTTTCTCAAGGGGCTTCTGCAACCACGCTCACTGGCACCTCTTCAGTCGTGATGGCAAGTGTCTTAACATTATGGATGGCCGTAATATGTAGAGGCTGCCTTCATGTACTGTATGTGTTGTTTCTAACGGAAACCTTAACATATACAACGTCAACGGTCCATTAACATGCAGAAAGACAGCCAGTGTTTTAGATTCATCGTTTTTGTTTTTTGTACACACACAGAATCATTTATGCAATGGTTGTCAAGAGCCATCCATCCATCGTTGGTGACTATTCCATATGGATTTGAGCAAGGCGCGGATCATTCCCTGGAATGGTAACCAGCCAATCACATGGCACAAATAGACAAATAACATTCATACAGTCACATTCACATCGATGGGCAATTTAACAGTCAGTGAAATTCACAGGCATGTTTTTGGAATAGCCAGAAAAAACATATTGCTTGAGCCTGACTTAGAACAATCTTTTTTTTTTTTCAAAAATCATTCATAGCTCGAGTTTCCACTTTATATTGTTTTCTTTTTTTAATAGGATAGGATAGATTAATCCCTAATTAACCCTACACTAAATTCATAGCTTTTTCTGCCAAGGTATAGAATTTACCTATTATATATTTTCTGCAAAGTAATGGTGAGCTGTTTCTGGCTCCTAAACCAAATGCTGACGCTACTACCATGAGGATTTGATAGCAACTACAGTATTGCACTACCAAGTGTAGCCGGCTCGCTATCCAGGCAACTACGTGCTCCAGTTTGCAAAATTTGTACAGGCCTATTGAAGTAGTATTTTTAATGATGGCTATAGGAAATAGAAAGTTATTCAGCTTTAGGGGAAACAACTATGGTGACTGTCAGGTGACCCTCAAATGATTTGTATAGCATGCATTATGCGTATGTGGAACTGGGAGTCGCAGCTTGGAATTGAAGCGGATTTACATCGGACAGGAGATGTGAGCCAATTTCTTTTTTCGTCAATGTTGCTTTCAAAACTTTGCTTGTCGCAGACGTGTGCACATTTTCAGCATGACATCTCTGATCCACTGATGAAAGAACACTTTGATCCTCTCCTTTTTCATCTATTACTGCTTCAAACAACAAAGAGTATGCAGAAAAGTGGTTCAGATTGAATGACTGTCTTACGTGTTGGGTTGTATTGTTTTGTTATTATGACTTCAGGATGGTGCCACCAGAGTGGCTGCCTTTACAGCAGCTCCTACACTTTTTGTTCTTCTACTTTCTTCCTTTCATAACTTTGCTGCTGTAAATTGGGATTTTTTTCCATTGTGAGACGAATACGTTTTCTTATTCTTATTGTTAATAGCTGTGAACTTCATTTTTCATTATGTCCTTAGGTCAATTTTGGCTGGTGAATGTAAGCTACAAATGTCTAGTGCACAGTGCTCTTCTGCCAACTTCTGTGTTGAAATGTTTTCTTTGTTTTGGTGTGGAAAGTGGAGGGAGAGCAGAGAGTGGAAGTGTTGATTCTCAAAACCTGACTGACTTAGCAACAAGGATCACATCAGAACCATCTGATTGAACATTGCCTGTCTTTCAAAAATCACACTGTACTTTTTTCTTTATTTACCTGCAATAGGCTACATCCTGGCACAAATCCACCATATGGGCTTTCTTTCTTTTTCTGGTACTGAACTTGCTTATTGTCAAAAACTGGAGTTGATTGGCTTATTATAGTTTACCTTCTACTATACTTTCCAATTAGTGAATAACACGTTTTCTGCATGAGTTGTCATGGTATTTGTTAGTCTCATTTAAAAAGTCAGGAGTGATAGGTTTTTATGCACTCAACAGTGCTCCCATGTTGCATGTTTTTCCTCATTAAAAACAAAGTCTATGGGAATTTCAGCTAATTGAAATTTGTGAATCTTAATCAAGTCACTAATTGGGTTAAAAGAATTCTCAGAGTGAAACCAGAGCCAAATCAAAAATTTCAGTTGACTTCTGAAACATTGACCAGGCACTATTTCAGAAGTTAAGTCTTGATGTAAACTTTTGACCTCTGTGGGTGAGAGAGAGTGTGTGTGTGTGTGTGTGTGTGTGTGGTGTGCGCGCACTTTTGTGCATGCCATTCATTATTTACGCTACTTTTTTTTCTCTTGAAGCTCTTCTTTTAACTTTTAAAACTCTGCTCACATAAAACAAACAGAAATGAAAACATCTATACAACCAAATGAACATGAAAGAAATATAATATTTGAACTCAAATGATACTTTACACAAGCCCTTCCTTTCATGATTGAAAAACATCCATTTAGCCAGTAGAATTTAAAACACTCAATCCATAATTCAAAATGTGTTGGAAATAAATAATACCCACATATCAATATAATCTATAACCTTCTGTAATATTTTCATATGTAGGATTTTGTATCATATTTTAATATATACGTATATCATTAAGGGTTTACATGGATGTTGACGTTATACATACAGGTATTTTTTATATTTTTATTTTTTATATACAGTGAGGAACTGGACATGTTCAAGGTACTGCTTTTCCGTACATTATTATTCCCCCTTGTTTGGTCTTTGTTTTTTTAAAATTGTTTTTCAGTATAAGCGAATATGCATAGAAGCAGTTATGTAAACCTGTCACGTGTCTCGCTCTTTCGTTTTTCTGCTTCAGTCATCTTTACCCAGATTTCTTTGAAGGATGACGACAAATGCTGATGATGCTTTGTCATCACCATATGTCAGTCATCACTGACTGAGACAGACGACATTTGCTTGCGCTAACTGGCCGTATGCTTGTGTGGACTTTGCGCTTATTCAGCTCCTTTCAAAGGAGGGAGAAGGGTTACTTTGCAGAGAAAACATTCATAGGTCCCGTAACAAATTAAAATGTTATGTTTAAAAAAATAACTAAATAAAAACAGACACGTAAATAAGAGTACAACAATGTTCAAACTGTTCTGCACAAATAGGAGTGTGATGATGACCATAGAACAATTAATGGAGCTAGCTTCCAGTTGCACATCGAAGATGTAATGGTACCAATAAAAGTGGTACACACGTCTTTGCCGTGACTGAATATGGCTAAAACTACTATAAGTCAACAATAATGATAAAAGAAGAACAGGATGTATGTCTGTGTTTATCTTTATGGGAGGCAACTTGCTTCATCCCTCCCGCCCATTTTCGTCAATGCGCCATTAAAGTTAATGGTGAGTGCACATTTCATTGTTTAACAGAGGTTAGCTCTTTTTTTTATGCTCGGGTGAGTTGATGTTAAAATGTGACTTAAAATCATTATTTGCATTTGATTTTATTTTGAAACTTCAACAAAGTAGAGGTCGATATTGCTGTTAAGCAGCACGTTTGTCAAGTGTCTGAAGATCATATTCACCATTTTGTTGTATTGTGCATGTGAGATAGGCCCTCATATGCACAATGTAACAAAATAGTGATGACGTTAATGGAAAATTGATAAGACTATAAAGTAGCAATTAACTTGTATACTTCCATACAACACATACATTTGCACAACTGTTGCATTATAACATCTCACCAAAGACCAGTATCTTCTCTGCGTTTGATGGCATAAGCATTTGGAAGTCACTGTAGTAACTGGAAAAAGAAAGCCAAACTGAAATGCAATAACATATTTGCAAGGCTGCAGAATGTAGTTGATTGAATTCGATAGTTTGGTTGGACACAAGGGAGCTTTATTGGTGATTGCGTTTAAGAGACGGTATTCAGAGCCTGACTCGACTAAAACCAGTCAGACGTGGAATGTGTGTGTCACAGTCTGCCTCTTTAAATACGTTTTCAGTCTCTCCATCACTAAAAATCAATCTCAAACGCCCATGTCACATTTGGCGCATTCTAAACTGCCGATATTGCGGCAGACTTTAAACTCATTTGTCAGAGTTCTGCACCACAATTACATACAGCGATTGTGTGCAATTTAGCATCTATCCCCAGCTAGCCTGCAGCACGCTGCTTCACTGAACATGCCTACACACTGCTGAGACATGACTGCAGTAACCAATAGAGATGGTGGCTTAACAATGCCTCAATGTACAATTTGCAATCAATCACTCGTATTAAAGCTGAGTGGACGGTCGGTGCTGAAATTGGATCGGATGCGCAATCTGGTTTTCAGCTCACTGGATATCGTACGATTGTCTGAAAAAGAGTACATCCATTTTCCGGATTTAACCAGGATGATGACCTCTGTGAAGATCCTAGTGAGCATGTATAGTTAGATGAAATCTCGCATCCCAAGGTTACGTGCTTGTCTTTCAAAGCCCTTTTCGAATGCTTCTGCTTTTCACGCTTACCATGAACAGTTTATCATATTTAAAAGCCTTTTGCAGATTTTTCGTTCACGGGTGTGGTGTTTCCGTTTCAACATAAAGCAATTTCAGAGGTATATTTTGTGCTGAAACATGAATTAAACATGGTTATCTCCACTTCCATCGTTTTATATATATATATATATATATATATATATATATATATATATATATACTGTATCTATATATATATATATATATATATATATATATATAAAACATATATATATATATATATATATATATATATATATATATATATATATTACAGTATATACTGTATATATATGACATGACACAAAACTAGCAATGTGGTCGTTGTTGCAGCAAAACAATATTTAATTACACCAGACTCTCCTTGATGTCTGATGGAAGGATCCATGTGTGTCAAAACACTCGTTAAGTAAAATCTGTTGCAGGGTCCAAATCAGACAATGAAATGGTTCAATGCTCTCTGCTGCACTTTCGTAAAGTGGACGACTCCCCAAATACCACATTCATCGCAAAACGGGACAAATAAATCAGGAGGCTCAGAGGAGCTGCTTTTGGATTGGGCGAATCAATATTGTGCCACCACGGCTTGTTGCAGCTTCCAAAAACCTCTCAAGTAAAAGCCCCCAGTTGGGCATTGCCAAGTGACGTTTTTAATCCAGCGACATCACAAATGAAAACACTCATGCAGAATACAATTCCAGAAGCGCAATTGGAACTTAGAGAGACGTAGCAGTCACATGTGACATTTGAGACATTCTGGAATTATTTCATGAAGATACACAATAAAGTATTTAGAATAAGTTCACAAATTGTAATTGTTACAAATGAACTCTTGGGAAATGTGAATGGCTTCTTGAATGACATTGAGAGCTCTTGTCAACATTTCCCTTTGTTGAAATTTTAGCAGACAATTTTGTCATACATGAGTCAGCATGCTGTCGTGTATTCGAAGCCAGCAATCAAAGTTGATCTCACGAATGGATGATGTTATGATATTTCTATTACTCCTTAGATACTGATTTTTGAAACGTCATAGATGCTTTCAGTAAGATTTTTAAAAAAGTTTGAATCTGACTGGCTTTGACAATGTCTTCGCTGTGTGATCATTTTCATATTATTCTCTAAGGTTTGCACTCTTCTGTCTGTCATCATAAATGTGTGCTGAATCAGTTATGGCTGCCATGTGCAAATCTATTTTCATTTCAGTAACAAGTTTAGTCTTTGATTTGATGAAGGCACCTTTGTTTGCAAAGACGACATTATTAGGCAATTTAAATACGCGGAGTAACTTTTCCGAACCTTTGATTTAGTCTCTTTAGTTCTATGAAAGGGGTCACGTGACACACAGCTGCAGTGTCTTTTATACTAACCGTATGAATACAATGGAGTTGTAAATGGTGCCTAATTCCTCATATGTGCTTTTGGTTTCCGCTTACCCTTCACGAAGACGCAGCATGTAGAGCTGAAATGACATTGCTTAAATATACTTGTTTTAAAAGCTATAGTATGTTCAGTGCAATGCAAAGGTGTTCATAGTATTCACGCATGTGTGCGTTGGGAAAAAGTCTTCTGCAGAAGATTCAGCTGCGGGCATCCTGTTGAACCATGTTGGCGACCTCTGATCGAAAGATTATTATGCACAGTACAATGCAGCCAAAATTATTTTTAATAATAACAGAAAGCATTTGTGTGCCAGTCGGGCCTTTTAATTGGATTATGACAGCAGCAATGGCTCATCCCAGCTTTGCTCTAAAATGGTCCTATGGTTTGTGCAGTGAAGTGGCACAAAGCTACTGTGGCAGTTTATGATCAACACAGTCACGGCAAAAAAAAAAAAATCTCCACATTTAATATCAAAGATTTATAGAAAGTGATCATTTTCAGCTGCTTTATGTGCAAAACTGTGATTTGGGAGTTCAAAAATGTATTTGTCGATATTTGTGCATCTGTATTTGAGATGCTGATACAAAATAGATTCCACGATAGAACAAAAACTCACTTCCATCAGTGTCCCGTCCATAATTGTATAGTATTTTTTTTTTTTTTGAGGCAAAGAACCCATAATTACCGAGTGACTTCAATGTCGACTGTGCCACTATTCTCGTTGATTTTTCTTTTGTGGCTACACTAAATTTATCCCGAGTGAACATTTGTCAATTAACTCAAACGAGAGAGGGGTTTATTATAAAATCAAAGTTTTTATACGATTACTTGTCATGAGATGTTGCACAGGACTTGTTATGTGAACTGCTTTTCTCTCCTCTTCTTTACGAGAATATCTGCACCCTGCAGCACTCCTACGCGGTGATCTGCCATTGTTATTTATCAGGTACTTGACGCTGTACAGCAATGAGATCCTCATCTAACTTCTTTGTTCCTCATGGCCATCTTAGCGAAGCATCATCTCAGCGGTGTCCAACGCTTGGCTGTTGCGAAGTTGTCTCAACAGCTACTGAAGTGCAATAATAGCAGTTTTCTTCTCTCATCGGAGGTGACAATTCCGAGCAAGGAGGCGAAACAAGTAGATTTGAAAAGACAGTGAGAGATTGCTTTGCCACTTGGCACAGGGAATGTAAACACTATTGAATTGTGGGGGGAAAATAAAGAATTTACATAGCCATTGTTTTGTTGAGGTGACAGATGCAACTTTGGCTTTTTATGGTTTTTGTTTTTTAAATGGCTTTGGAAGAAACATCTTCCATTCACTTCCACTTGCACGTCAGGAACATGTTCAACATCTATAAGGTCATTGTTCATTTTAACATCAATGCCTGTCAGAGCATGTGGGATAGCATCCAAGTCTGTTTCACCCCTCATTTGCGTTTATGGCCCCTAGCCCCCTCGTGGGTTGTGCGCTTTTTAAAAATTGCAAATCATACAGATTGGTGATTGGTACTGTGTGTGTCTTTATTTGAGGTGATAATAAATGTGATACATGTTGCTGACACGGCATCAAAAGTGAACAGGAGGTGTTAATGAGAGATACTGTCCACATCTGTGAAAGTGTGCGTGTTTGTGTGTGTGTACGTCTGTGTGTGGGTGTGTGTGTGTGTGCGTGTGTGTTCTGAAAAATGTACTCACATCACTGCTTTAGGCGGCCCGGTAGTCCAGTGGTTAGCGCGTCGACTTCACAGTGCTGAGGTACCGGGTTCAATTCCAGCTCCGGCCTCCCTGTGTGGAGTTTGCATGTTCTCCCCGGGTCTGCGTGGGTTTTCTCCGGGCACTCCGGTTTCCTCCCACATTCCAAAAACATGCATGGCAGGCCGATTGAACACTCTAAATTGTCCCTACGTATGAATGTGAGCGTGGGTGGTTGTTCGTCTCTGTGTGCCCTGCGATTGGCTGGCAACCGATTCAGGGTGTCCCCCGCCTACTGCCCGAAGACAGCTGGGATAGGCTCCAGCGCCCCCCGCGACCCTAGTGAGGATCAAGCGGTTCGGATAATGGATGGATGGATCACTGCTTTACGGAATATAAGCTTGCTGGAAGGGATACAAAAATGCACACAGTATATGAGATAAATAGAACAGCACGTGTACAGAATATTGAAATCAGACCTTTTTTTTTAACAAACCCATGCACAAATTGAATACTGTAGTTGAAAAACAAACATGCGATAGACAAACCATGAAGACGGATGTTCAGTTGTTTCTATTACTCATTTACATTTATACAAATTTCCGAAAAGTGACACAAAAGTGATAAAATGGCTGTACAGTAATCTGATCTCTTGCTGCTTTCACCAAATCCATGATGATACAATATATTAAGACTGTACATGGACATTTTTTACAAGGGGGGGAGCAAAACTGTTCCAAGTGCAACGGTGACAGACAGTACCTGACAGCAGTCATGCACCTGCCAATAACCAGACAAGAAATCTAAAATGGGACATCAGGTGTATGTATTCAAAATGTATCATGAATAAAAATAAACAACTATGCATCGGAATTATTGTTTCGTATCACAACATAACAAGGAATTATTAATAGTAAAATAAGACAGGATAGTGCAGCCATCTTGCTGCAACGAAAAGTGCATAGAGGTAGCGTCACTTCAAAAATCAATCCTATCAGTAATATAGGAATTCGTCTTCACATCATTTATATATATATACCGTATTTTTCAGATTATATGTCGCTCCGGATTATAAATCGCACCAGCCAAAAAATTCACAATTAAGAAGGAAACTAATGCAGCGTGTTATACCGGAGACAAATTCCTTGTGTGTTCTACATACTTGGCCAATAAAGATGATTCTGATTCTGAAAAAAACATATAAGTCGCACTGGAGTATAAGTTGCACTTTTGGGGGAAATCTATTTGATAAAATCCAACTCCAAAAACATACATGTCATCTTGAAAGGCAATTTAAAATAAAAATAAAATAGACAATAACAGGCTGAATAAGTGTACGGTATACTAACGTTACATGACATGCCTGGTAATGTCAGTAATGACGTAACATATTAAGAGTTATTCAGATAACTCTAGCATAAAGAACATGCTAACAAGTTTACCAAACTATCAATTTCACTCCAAATAACCAAATCCAATGAAATCTTCATCCTCTGTGTCACTTTTAAACAACTCCCCCAACTCGGGAGGTAGACGATGCGTCACTTCCTCTTCTACGCCGCTTACGTCAGATTCATTGTCAATTTATCAACACAGGCTGAGAGCGCCCTCTTTTGGTTTAGTGAGAAAATAACATGTGAAATGGCACATAAATCGGTCCAGTCCAGAGTTCAAGTCGCACCCCCCGGCCAAACTATGAAAAAAACTGACTTCTAGTCCGGAAAATACAGTATATGTGTCCACCCATCCATTTTCTAATCTGCTTATCCTCATGAGGGTCGTGGACTTGCTGGAGTCTATCCCAGCTGTCTTTGGGCAATAGGAGGGGTACACCCTGAACTGGTTGCCAGCGAATCATGGGGCACACATAGTCAAACAACCATTTGCGCTCACACTCACACCGAACGGTAATTTAGAGTGTTTCATTATTTCTGGGTCTGGGTGAAATCCATGTACGACGCTGTATGTCAAATTTTTACAGGATAAAGTCGCAGTTGTACTCACTTATCTTGTTAATGATTTCAGAGACAAATTATACTTTCATTTTTTTAAAGGGCAAATGTTGAATAGAATGGTTCATTTGTGTGTGTGTGTGTGTGTGTGTGTGTGTGTGTGTGTGTGGTTGACATATTTGAGGAAAAGTGTTGACTGGAAATAATTGTCAAAAAGGAAAATCATATTTTTATCACTTATGTATTTGTCTTTAATGGGGTTGATGCTTTGAAAACCACTTTTAAATGTAATTGATGTGGAAGGTATTGAAATATTTTTGTATTGTTTTGTTTGGAGTTTGTAGTGTTTTAGACCTGTATGTCATCATGCTAATCAGATGTTTTTAAGATGATAATAACTGAGATAACACCGTCTTAGCATGAATACATTTAAATATTTTTAGATTTCAAATCAGCATGTTGCCTCCACGAAAACTGTTCTTTCTTTAATCTTTGTACGTATGACCATAATGCCGTGAGTGAATTGCAAGCAAAAGTGTGGATGTTTAATGCGTTGATATTCATTCTGAAGTGATACGTCAGCCTTATCATGTCAAGGGAAGTGCAAACTCAACTTTTGTGGGTAATCCTTTTCATTACAGAATTGGTACACACATATACACGATCACATTACATCACGGCCCTGGAGTAAAAGACGACCTGAGTTGAAATGCAAGACATTGCAGTTCCTCCAGTGTTACTTCATTTTCAAACATACAATTGGTATCCAGTGTTCTTCAATCATTAGGTGAACATGAAAATATATTTGGCCCGACCATATTTGATTGTGCTAACAGAACTCAATCTCGTATTACTATATTAGATTCAATTCTAAATTACAATGTTTATATTTTGCCAGAACTAATTTGTGGGCTGCTTTGAATGGGGGTCGGGGGTGGGGGGGTAATTAAAAAGAAACAAACAAACAAAAAAAAACCAAACATACAAACAAACAAACTCTGAACAAATGCACTTTTTGGCCCCAGGCCACATTGCGCACAGTGGAAATCACAGAACACTGTTTTGTTGTGTGTGTGTGTGTGTGTGTGTGTGTGTGTGTGTGTGTGTGTGTGTGTGTGTGTGTGTGTGTGTGCGCGCACACGTGTCCTCAAGCAGAGAACATATTTGAATGTTTGGCTGGTGCTTTATTTGTGTCTGCCCTACAAATGTCCCTCATCATTTCTCTTTCCCTCCACTCTTCTTTTTTATAGTTCATCCTCTGAAAAAGCTTTGATTTATTAGCCCGACAGCATTTTCGGACATTAAGTGTGAAAACAGAAAATTGATCTTGGAGGTAGAAAAGGTTCAGGTGCGTAACTCCAAGCCTGACTGAATTCCCAAATGGACTCTAGCCATCAGTAGCGGGCTGGACAGATCTAAAACAAATGAAATCTAAAACAAGCAATGTGATTTCTGCCTCTCACACCACAACAGCTTTGTTAGATCTTGGGTGAAACGGCTATTGGGTCTAAACTCTGAAACCTCCACAGTCTGCATGCGCGAAGGCTTGAAGGCCCTTCACGTTCTGGGGCAGGGTGAGGCCTGTCCGACGGGCTCTCCAAGTATTGCTTGTTTTGGACTCAAATGAGAGCAAGCTGTTCTCTTTTAATTATTCAATATGTGGGGCTCATGAGGAAAAATAAGAGCCACCCATCAGATAATGTGTTGGCTTTGGCAGAGTAAACACCCACACAAATCTGTCATCAACATAGTGTGTATGGATGTACTGTGATTGCATGCATTTTTCCAAGTACTGGTAGATTAAATGCATGCGAGCTGCCTGAGTTTGTTACGTCAAATATCTGCATTTTTCTTTTTCAACCCATCACAGTAGAAATGTATTGTATGTAATCTATGCCATTCCAAATACTGTAAAAAAGTGACTCTGTATCAACTGGGTTGGCTATGTCATTTCCGAGTTTGGACAATCAGTATATTTTCTCAAGCACCAATCTCTAAGCACACCACTGGATGAATCGTAGTTATTAGAATCTGTTTGTGCGGCCCGGTGGTTGACTGGTTAGCGCCTCAGCCTCACAGTGCAGAAGTAGATCAGCATCAACAATGAAACTATGTGGGAAATAAAAACATTTATTTAACTGTTAAAATGTCCCCAAAATGAAAAATGACCTGCTGTATGTTGTATTTCACGATGATCTTATTTGCCCTCACAGGATGAATAAAGTACAGCATCTATCTTTCTATCTATCTATCTATCTATCTATCTATCTATCTATGCATCTGTCATTATCGACTCTGAAGATATTCATTCTTGATCATTGCAAACTTTCAGTTTTCATAGAGTTGATGCTTCATTATATGTTTGTGCTCTATGTGAGCTTCTGTGGGGAGGTTTTTTTCCCCATGTTGAGATTACCCTGGAGTATTTGACATGTGAATAAAGTCACAGGAAGGTAAAGTAATACTTCTCACCTTCCTGATGTGATGCTCCATTCCTCTCCTTTCTGATGTTGCTCATTGTGGTTTGCAGGCTCATAAATGATGCACATGCCTGAGTCAATAACGAGGTGCATCATTTTGCAGGCCCTCCAGGTGGGCCGCATCATGCATGTCACTCTAATGTGTATATTTTTAACTCTCAGTATGTCTCTTGAGCCTATGCACAACAACGAAGAATGCAAAGAATGCATTTAAATCAAATGCAAAATGTATTTTCTCTGCGATTTGTGACAAGCGGAGAGGATTTGCTGCTGATATGCATCCGGTACACAGTATGACCACTTGCTGCCAGTTGTTTTGTGACGTGATGTCGTTACATTTGTAGCTGGAATTTGTTTTTTTTCTTGCTCATGAAAAAAAAATACATTACATGCTATCCCATGGTGACAATACGGTGTTTTAGTGGGCATGTGATGTTTGGTGGTGAAGGTGTAAGCTGGATTCAAATGCGAGGAAGAAAGACAACCGAGGCAGGTGAGCAGACATACATTCTAAGATGGATTAAAAAAAAATTAACCAATTAAGGTTAATGGAAAATTTAAATAAATACCAAAGTACAAACACGAAAAAAAAAATTTAGAACAGCATACATGTGACAGATTCATTCTAATAAATTATGACTCTGTATTATTGTTGAGGGCAGTTTGTCCTTGCTGGGAGGGGCCCCATAACCTCCTTTCAGTGCAACACTTCCTTGGCATATCCACCATGTTTGTGGAATGTGCTCTGGCATAACATTACACACAGTATTTGTGTTTATTCTGGAAGGCATCACTGCATAGCTTCGCCCATGCGCTGAGAGCCTGTGTTGCTGTGCTTCATTTCCCGCATCGTACCGTTCCTTTGTAAATGTTCATGACAAAACCTTGATCTCAATTTGCTGTGTCTGATTTCACATGAGCCCTGTTCACACGGGCAGATTTATTTCGGCGCTGCACCAGAGTATTTTGTTGCAATATAATTTTGCACCGGAACAAATTTTGTGGAGCGTTCACACGTACAAAGCCGCTGAGCGTAACAGCACGAGAGCAGCATCGACTCAGCTCCACTTGCTTTCACATGGGCAGTTCCTGTTGCGGAACAAAACGACAGGAATGCGGAAGTAAAACATGCGCATGCGTAAAGAAAGAAGAAGGCGGGGAAAAGGAAGTACCATTTCCCCTCCTTCTTTGTGGCTTCTTCTCCGGAGAAATCAACGATGTGGTCGATAATCAGACGCCGCAGGAGAGAGAGAAAAGACTCGCCGTGTTTTGAAGCGCAAAATACCCAGGATGCATGTTGGCAAGTACCCGGATGGACTCCTCTGACGCGTAGCGAGGCCACTCCCCCGCAAGCGAGCATTTGCTCTGGAGCAAATTTAACCCAGTTGCGTTCATACGTGCACATTTGCTTTGGTACTGATTCGCAAACGAGCATTTGTTCCGGAGCAAATTTTTAAACCACCTCCCTGAGGTGGTTTAAATTTGATCTGAAACAAGCTGTTTTCGGGCGCTACGCTGGAACAAAGTTGCGTATGAACGCTCGAGGGGAGCAGTTTCAGAGTAAGTCCGAAATAAATCTGCCCGTGTGAACGGCCCTATGGTGACTTGTGACTCGGATAGATGACTTGTGAGAAAGTGACGGAGGCTCCAATCATGCCATTGAGACTTATGGCATTTCCTCCTAGTATATCATTGACGGGATGCGGACGGCAAAGCAAATATCAACGATCTTCCCGTCGTGCGTGTGCACATAACACTGTCTCGTTCAGATGTTTCTTCAAAGTGACGTGAAAGAGCAAGGAAGGCATGAAAAAGGTTAGCGAGCCAGATGTAAAATCGCAGTACATGTTGTTCATGCTCCCACCCCTGACTCAAAGCTTGCCAGGACACCCTGTGGCATATTATATTTTGATATTTCCATAAACGCGTCCTATTATTAGGGCGTCCCGCAGCACATGCGACATCAGTCTGACTACCTCTATGTCTTGGTTTTTCCTATTACACTTTGACTGACTCACCAGTGGACTGTGCCTCCCAGCTGGCAATAGGCTGACACTCTCTTCCACCTCATTACCAGGAAAGCCAGTGCATGGAGCGAATGGAACCTGGGGATGTGCAATACAATATGGCATTTACCTCAAGAAAGACAACCGATAAAACACAGTTAATAAACTCGCGAGTGAAGTATTGTGCGGCTGTTAAAAAAAAAAAAAATGGTCCTAGCCGCTCGCGTGACATGAGAATCCAGACTGCTCGCATTTCCATTTTTCTCCCTCCAATCTGCTTCTTGCGGATCAGTGGTTCTGTCAGACGCTCGCAAGAACAGGAATATTTATACTATCATACAAACAACAGCGTAAGATTTTTACTGTCATAAAATAAAAAATATCTACAGTACTATATATATATATATATATATATATATATATATACTGTATATGCAGCTGATATCATAGAGTATGCTTATATTGAATTATGACCGCATGCATAATATTGTATACCGACCTGTCAAGTCGAGAGGATACGCAGGGTATTTCAAGTTGTTGATTGTCACTAAATATTCCTGCAGTCTCTACCAACCGTTTATCGGATGTAAATCTGGAACACACAAAGTTGCTAATAACAAAAGGATTTGGGTCACGGTGATGCATGCTGTTTGATTTAGTATGCAAGCTTGTTCCGCGTTTAGTAATGCAAAAACATCTCGTTTTCCATCTCGAAGGGAAAAGAAAAGCTTGATATAGGAGCATTTTCGACTCATGTATCACAATTCTGTTCTGATATAGTGGCAAGTCTTGAAGGGGCTCTGCAGCAAGATTTGATAATTGCACATGTTTTCCACTCATTGACTCACATTTATATGGCTCACAGATTCCACAAATTCAAATGCTGCACTCCACTACGTTTAATAAATCGAGTCTTTTTAAGAGCCAATCCCTATCATTAGTGGATTGTTTTGAGCTAAAGCATAAGGTCACCTTTGATTCGTTCATGGGGCGAGGAAGCTCTTTGGTTAAGGAGACTTAATTATGGATGGGCTGAAATGAACATCTATCATATTTCAAGTCCAATATTATGACATATTTTTAGAGCATTAATTTAGATTAATGGCACCGGGGGAGTTGTAGATATGTGCCGTGTAACCCTAAACAGCTCTTCCCTCTTATAGTCTGCACAGTAGGAAAAGGTAATGTTATTTCAGTCATTTTAAGAATTCAAAACCCCCAAAGTGATAGACCCACAAATATAGTTTTAAATTGTATTATTTATTTTCTGCAATGCACTTTAATTGCCTCGACCTTGAGTTGATTAAGAATGCACGCAAATGCCAAGGGCTGACTTTAATACGTGAAACCTGAAAATATATAAATATATGTGTGGGTATATTCGAATCACATTTCAAAATCAGTTGTTTTAAAGCATCACATTCACTAAAATGTAAATGTGTGTTACTTGAAGCACGCACCAGTCAGATTATCTAACACAAAAGAATTCATGCATTATTCTAATGCATTTTACATCTGTCAGGCAGCGGGCCCAGCCACATAGAGGTGGGCGGTCATGTCATGTGAGTCCGTCCCGCCGCAGCAGCACATAAACAAAGGACGGTTATTTGCTGCGAGTGTGGAAAACTGCATATGGATGGATGCTCCCTATTTTTTTTTGTACAACCACTCCTGCCTGCTGTCAAACACATGTAACTGTATACTTAAAAACCTAGTTTTCTGTGTTCACAACGAGGCACTTGCAATCCGTGGTGGAGCATTGACGTTACACTCACGTGAATAATTTGGGCTTTCAAATCGATTAGAGGATCAGCAACTTTATGTGCGGTAGTACTGAATTGATCCAAGATACATTACATACATTACAAGAAAAGAAATGCAATTCGTCTTAAAAATGAGTAAGGCACTTCACATGCATGACCCATGGAATCAATGAAAGGACAACTACGGTCTACGATCATAACAGCTCCAAAAAAAGGTTCATTTGTAACCTGATCCAGAATTCGTCCATCCTTCTGTATGGAAATAAATCATGCGCTGAATAAATTACAACCCTATAAGCATCAAATTATGTTCGGTAGGATTATACAGCAAAATTAATTGGAAATGACTCCCTCTGTTTGCCTCCCATCTTCTTCTTTCCACCCAAATTGCATTAGCTGACCCAACCGGCCTGCTGCATCTGGATTCAAGTCACATCAACTTGTGCATTTTCTTCCACTGCCTCGAAATGAACCAAGCTCTCATTAAAAGAATTTCAAGCGCCACTTTTGCACTTGATTCGCTGTCCGCACTCTCAGCGTTTGGGCCTTTAGCCGGCTTTATCCAAAATGAGTGCTTGACGCATACGAAGCCCCCCACACACACACACACACACACACACACACACACACACACACACACACACACACACACACACACACACACACACACATTCCCTGGCCCCTGCCTTGAATATGGACAGGAATGTGTGCACATTTTTGACTGCATGGTTGCTTGGTAACAAGAACTAGGCATACGATTCCCTTCTACTCATCCTTAGATTTAATTTTCAAGTGATATCGAGGATACTCTATATCTACTTCTCTCGGTCTAAATGGATTGAAAAGACTAAAAGGCTGTGGGTCGATTCACACACGTCGATTCAGGCAGCGTTTTAATCCTCAACGTGCCACATTTCAACTACAGCCGAAGTGAAAGGGAAAGTGGCGGCAGTGTTGCTGCTTCACTTGGCAATGATGAGCAGATATTTTCCTGGACAGTGGCTAAATCAAGCAGACACTGCAGCATCGCAGCGATGCTCACTGAAGTAGCAAACAAAAGAGGTCTTGTTCTGATTGAAGCCACACTTTGCCCTCCCCTCGCCTTCCCTGAGATGATCTCGAATAAATAGAAGGCACCACCCTGGTGGTCTGAGCTGCAGAGGGTGTTGTGATTGAAAAAAAATAGCTATGTACATATATGTCACATAAAAATCTAGATAAAAATCATCTGTGTATGTGGGAATGCCCTTATTTTGTGTATTGATTGCTCATAAGGAGGTATGGATGTTCCTCGTTACTCGATTAATCTGAAAGGAATCCCTGGGATTGGAAGACAAAGCTTCCGGATTTATGAGGCGATGCAAGATTACTTGTTAACACACCGGATGAGCTTTGGGTTTTCTCAAAATGGACTTCATGCTTGTTAAAAAAATACAGTGAATCAAACTAAACTACCGGTAGTCTCTTTTTTCCAAGTACAACACTGGCGGAAAATTGTGCCATGGCATTAGGTGTCTAGAAAAACTAATGATTAAATGCAGACATAGTCAAATCCCTACATCCTTAATTTGAACACACTCAAATTACAAACAATTTTTGGGGGTTTCCACACATTTGAGCATCATTAAACATTTTTCCCGTTTAACACTTTGATTATTTTGTCATGAAAATTTAAAATTTGTGCTATCATCAATGATGGACTTGTGAAACGTCAAGCACCAAACAAGATGAAGGAAATACAAAAGGTTAATCAGATGAAGCTTTTTCACTCTCAGTCCAGTCACTTTTAAATGTTCCAGTCACGAATGTGAGGTGGTGGTAGTGGTGGACCCCAAAAAAGCAGGAGGGAGGAGCAGGGTGAACTTGAAAGATTGTATTAAAACTCAGAAAACTAAATCCTAAACAAACAAAGTCCAAAGTATCAAACAAAAACCATGACTGAAGCTCAAAACTTTCAATAACAGAAACATGACCAAAAAAATAACCTAAACATGACAGACAAACAAACATGACCGCAGCAAAGAGCAACAAACACAATGACCCGACAATGAGTAGTCGGGCTTGGAGTCCTTTTATACAACTAATTACCTAACGACCAACAGGTGTGCAGCTGCAGGGGAAGCCCTACAGTGCCACCGGTTGGTCCCAAACCAAATCATGACAGTTCCGTGTTGGATAAGCACCGAAGAACATTTTTAATTCAGTGCATCGATACACAATTTAAGATAACTACTTTTTGTGCATGTTAAAATTGATGGTGTAAACTTGACAAATGGTTTAAGTTGTCCGTTTCCAGTAAATAGGATAAGGCTAACATTATTCGCACTTGTATCCAAGACGGTTCTCTGAGACCTTCAATCCTGATTACCACATGTTGTTACTGACGATAACAGTACGTTTGCTTTCTATTTGCAACCTAAAAGAAATTTGCAAACCAACAGGAGAAGGAAACAATAAAACTCCAACCTGCCGCTTGACGTCAAACAGCACATTTTGGTGTCTCTTTCTTCTTATATGATTCCTTGTAATATTTCAAAGCGGGCTGCCATGGAAACTTTCTTGACAGGGCTGTGACAGTTTGAAAGGCAAATGAATAGCATTTTAATCCAGGAGGGTGAACTCTAGCTCTGCCTTAATGGGGTGGTGGTGCTGGTGTCATTTGCTCAGATCTCTACAAAGAAAGAAGACAGAAAAGTATGGAAAATGAAAAGTTGGAAGCGAAGCTGAAGCCAAACTGCATAGACTGGCATTGCCGGGAAACGATAATGAAGGAAAATCTCCCGCTGATTTGAGTTTTTGTGATATCCCCCACGGGCGTTACTTCGTCTGCATCTGTCATAAGCTCAAGGGAAGTCGGAGAAAAGAAGTCTTGTGATGAAGAGATTGAAATGGAAAAAAAGAGGTCGTACTTTGACCACATCGGAGGCCACTAATTACATGCTGCCAAGTCATAGTTCTCTGAGACAATTAAAAAAAAAAAAAGAAGCAGAGAAAAAGAATGGGCTCATCGGTGGTGAATTATTGAGAAAGTCAGTTCATGAGTTAGCTCTTATCTGTTTGGTGCTGTGGCCTTGGCAGTCATGGTTGCAAAATGTTGCATTTACATTAAAGAGTAAAAACAACTCCAGAAAAAGTGTCTGGGCGAGAATAATGCTCTGCATCCTCCATATTCACAAAGTCATACCTTTAGGAAATTTGTGTACTTCTTTAGAAACTTTAATTATCTTACCAGTAGGTATATATGTCCTTTTTTATGTATACATCAGGCATCAATATTATATGACATAGTCTTCCTCCAACTGTAATGATATTTGTTTCACGGCGTCAAAATTAATTGTGTGAGTACCAAATACAATCATAAAAACGATCTCATTGCACATTCTGTATTTAAGGATATAACATCATGTGAATGAATTAAACGTGCACTGTAGAATACAGGATGTCACCATTTTAATTCCCTAATATTTACAATAAGTCAGTAAAATCGATACAAAACTGCTCACAGAATACACTGTGTAATTTGCTACAGAGAACCCGTATGCATTTACTGTATATTAGTTGCATGGTTGTCATTTGTATACATATTTTATACTGAGTCAAAAAAGTCTCTCTTCTTTCCGTCTGGTTTTAAATTAAAATGGTTTTACTTGCTTAGAGTTCTGTGCTCAATGTTTCTCTGGATTGATGAGGAGTGTCTTAATGGATTCTGTCATGATCCAGCACCTTGGCGGATGGAAAAAAAAATATTAGGAGCTTAATGATTGCGCACTGTGAATTCAACATTGGCAAAAACAAAAGGTACCTTTTTGTGTCAAGCTTTTTCTTTTATTGGCAGGAACCAAATCAAGCAATAAAATGTTCTGCAGTGGATCCAATTTTTAATGTTATATAAGCCTTTTAAGAATATGAACGTCTTGCCTAAGTTTTAAAACTTTAGTGACGTGCACAGTGGAAGGCACATAAATATATCGTGCTACTTTGTGCTGGACCAAAATGATATTCACAATATAGAAATTAGCAATATTTCAAAATTACGGAAATTGCTGTTGGCTGAATATAGGGTTACATGGAATTGCTATCTTGGTTGCATTGTGACGAGAACCCAGACCAGCGGTGTACAAACTACTATCTGGGGCCCATTTGCGGCCCGCCATCCAATTGTCAGTGGCCGGTAGGATATACTAAAAAGTCCATTTGACACGACCGGCAAGGCATGTTAAAAAAGAAAAAAAAGGGTAGAGGTGGGCTGAGTGAAAAGGGAGGGTGTCAAAAATAGGTGCCACTGGTTTAATAAAAAGTAAAATAAACTTAAACAACCCACTCTTTGAAGACCACCTACAGGCACATGAAAGAGAAGGAACAGAGAGGTGTTTGTAGATCGATACCGTCAACTTCGGATCAACACTCACGCCTCACGTAACCTCACGGATGACGCAAATTGCACAAATCTTTCAACAATGAGTTGGTCAAAAACACCGAATTGTACCACTTTTACTGACGTTCAACTTTGGAGGTTCCACACCAATGCATCATATGGTGGTATAGCGAGAAAGGAAAGTGATTGTCATTGTCTAGTAGTGGCAAGATTTAGATTGGCTGAGCGTAAATTGACAAGAAAAGTTCTGGTTCGCCATTACTGAGGAAAGGTTGTGGCCTGCAAACAACCTTTTCTCCTTTTTGAGAGGAAATTGCTTGCCCTCAGTCCTGCCACGTTATATGGATCAGAGTTCTGTCTTTGATTCCAAGACCCTCATTACGTATTGACTCCTTCTCTGTCTGCAACACGAAAATAGTCTTCGTCTCTCAGACAGCCAATAAATGTGAGGCCTGAGCACACCGATCTTTCAAACTGTCAACTGTATTGGGATCAATCTGTCATTCATGTCTGCTTGTTATCTGACACGGTCACCATAGCCTCAAATGGTGTTCGCTGAAAGTTTATTCAATGGCGCTTGGCCGCCTCCTTTTGCAATCTTGTTAATGTCTTTCAGATGATATTCTGCAGTGCCTGATAAAAATAAGAACACTTGAGTCAGGAATCAGCAGGGCAGCCAAATTAGTTGCCGAATAAGATAAACGTAATCAGTCAAAGAGACCTCGTGTTGTAGTGTTGACACCGGATGAATCATTATTTCCTCATTTAATCATTTTGTGTCAATGTGGGATCAAAGATTATACCAGGGATCACCAGCGTTTTTGAAACTGAGAACTCCTTCTTAGGCATTGATAAGTAATTATTAGAGGCTACCTGTTGCTCGCAGGCACCGTATCGCGGACTGCTGGTGTGTCACGATTAAATTGTAAAGTGCTCTGCAATGTTTTAGAGCCTCTGTTTGTTTTTAATAATTTTACTGTATTGCATTCCAGGGTCAAACTGTACTCATCACCAAGTCTTTATGCATTACAAAGAGAAGACCTAGGTCATATTTTAACCAAATTGCAAAATATGACAGTAAAATGTATTAACGGCAGTAATATATCGAGAATAGAATATATCGAGGGACGTTATCGCATGTGGCTGTGATGTGAGTCTGATAACATAAAAAAACAAATACAATAATATCAATAAAATGACCTTTGGGGTTCAAGCCATACTTCTTTTATTATGATTGTCAATTTAGTAATTTTGTTATGAGCAGCCTTGGCATATGGTGCTATACAAATCAACAGCATCGGTAAATAAAATCATTTTTTGTTTGTTTTCTGTCATGATTCATACACCTGTATGTAGAGGCTCTCAAACATATATCTATTTTTTATATTAAAGTTGCCCATGAATTTTCGTGTTTATTATTTTCAAAACAACCTCAATGGTTTAGCCAATTGTTCATTGATTAAAATATTATTTATTCCCCAACTGGGGGGAAAAAAAACCAACACGTCTTTGTTGAATTTTTGATCGAGTGGTGAGTACATCTGTGTCATGAGGCGCAAGATGGTGGAGGACCAAAAAAAGCCTGGGGGCAAAAAAATATATTGACAAAAACACTAACAGGGGCACACTGGAAACATTTAATCCGTAACACAAACAAAGTCATGAAAATGCAAAAGAACAACCCACAAACAAACAAAAACCCATGACAGAAGCACAAGGATCCGACCAAGAGTGGTAAGTGTGGCAGTCTTTTAACAGATAAGAGCTAATGACATGATGACCAACAGGTGCGGCGCTGGTAATGACATGATGACCAACAGGTGCGACGCTGGAGGAGAAACCATCCAATGCCACCTGCTGGTCAAAAATAGAACAGAACCATGCCATTAAGATTAAACCATGAATCAAAACTAAATGTAATATAAATACAAACAAAATCATGACAATTGGCCTCCCACTTCTGAGATTTGAATCTTGACGCTAGCTTCCTCCCACATTCCAAAAAACATGAGGGTTAAGACTATAAAAGGTCAGTGTTAATGTAAGCGAGAATGATTGGTAACATTTTGTCTGTCTATATGTGCCATGCGATTGTTACCAATCCAGGTTGTACCGTGCCTCATGCGTGCATTGTTACATGTTTGATCAAAAATAAACAAAACAAAATCAATCACACAGATTTTATTTTACAAATACAGCTCTAAAATACTCATAAACAAGACACCTACCAATGTGTGTTTTTTTTATATTTTATCCTGTTTTTTTTTCTTAGTTCTTAGTATGTTAGCAGTACTCACTCTATATAAAAGTACCCTGACTTTTTATTTCATCATATGTCCAAGGAGATTCAATTACTGGCTGAATGCAAGTAAATTATATGACCATTGAGGATGGTCCAGTTTAAAATGGTGAGGAAATATAGAAAATATGCATTCATCAGTGCCTGTAGATACCATAATGAGGTGAAAGGATCGTCCAAATTATTTTGGTTTCTTTATCTATTCAACACAATCTCTTCCACTATCTTAACAAGCGAGCTAAGAGTAAAAATGCAGCTTTTGGTTGAACTTTAGTCTTAATAAATTCTAGATAGATTGTAGGAAGGCGATCCAGGAAAATGACTTTTTCTCCCGCATTTTGTTGATGAGAGCAAAAATTATATCTGTCAGGTTTCTCTACTGAAAGCTCATTAAGCCTACTCGCAGGAGTTCATGTTCAGTGAAAAAACATGGGAGGTCTGACTCGCACGTGGCTATCGTCAAAGAAATGTTGAGGATAATATCGCAAGACAAGCAGATGAATAGCGTATCTTGTCAGGATTTAATCAGAATCAGAATCAGAATCAGAATCATCTTTATTGGCCAAGTATGTAGAACACACAAGGAATTTGTCTCCGGTATACACGCTGCATTAGTATCATCATAAACAAGAACATGACAAATTGGTATGGAAGGACATTTCATAATGTAAGTGAACCATAGTTTTCAAGCAGAGCTAAAGTGATCAGTGGTAGAATACAATATTATTACAGTTTGTACAGTTGGTGCAGAAAATCATTGAACCATTTTAGAGAGATACAATATTTGTTGCACAAGAAGAGTGACTAGGTCAGTGACTGTTTAGGAGTTAATGGCTCGCACGTGGCTATCGTCAAAGAAATGTTGAGGATAATATCGCAAGACAAGCAGATGAATAGCGTATCTTGTCAGGATTTAATGACTCCATCCCCAGCATTTTCTTTTTTGGGATGATGCCATTATTATCTCAAAGTGCTTTGACGTATTCCGACACTGTGAGACATTTAAGAACATGCACACAAGCGTTATCGCCATGAAAATGTGAGAAATGTATCATGTTGCATAGCAGACATTCCCTTCCTGTAACTGCAACTCCTTGCCTGATTTTCGTCAGCGAATTAAACACGTTACGAAACACGGCAGACAGGTACACCACCAGCAACATGATCTTGCCCGGAATACATCAGAGAGGCTATTCAGCCAAAGGAACTGGAACTGCCGGCGTCATGGGCTCTTAGAACTTCCTATTTCTTTGTGGCGAGTGTCCTACTGTGCTTTTTTTCAGTCTAGTGAATGGCCAAAGTATGTTTCACAAAGAGAATACATCAAGGAAGGAGCCAAAGAATTAACTTCTAGAGCTTTTTTATACCCTCTCCACATCAGACACCCTCCACCAACACCCACTCACATGCACAGACACACACAAAACACACACTCAGAGTAATCCATAAGCAATAGACGGCTTATAGAGGTGACCCGCTTCGCACTGGTGTGGTTCATTTTCACTTTAGCTAGTGATTTACGGACCAAGAAACATTGGCCAGAGTTTAAAGGGCAGAAAAGATCATGATTGGGAAATGTATTGTAAACGGAAGTCTATGCATTAATACTGCCCCGCCACTTTGGGACCTGTTACATGGGTGATGCTTTGTCGAGTTTTGCAAGCTCTTTCTCTCCGAAATAACACATGAATGCAATACTTTCAACCGATCTGGTTGTTGTTTTCATTCACATTTTTTTTTAATGGGTAACCCTTTGGTTGGTAACAAAAATGACACAGTGAGCGACCACTCATTCACAACATTTCTCTCTTTTTTTTCTTTCTTCCAAACCACACGACCTACAGAAAGTACAAAATATTACATTACTCACAGACCACTTCGGGATCGTTTCGCACCAACAATGCTCTGCGTACCACAAGTTTAGAATCGTCGATTTGTTAATAATGCAGTTTTTTTCCCCCTTTCTTTTTAATGACGAACTTTGGCCCATTGTAAGACGGAAAATGTTGGTGACAAGAGAATCCTGTCGCATCTCATTGCATCCGTATGGAATGATTAGGCTTTACATTGAGAACTGTAATCTGAATGACCTCTACTTGAACATATTTGTTTTTTTTTCTTTTCTCCCCCATAACACTTTATATTCTAGACTTGGTGACTGCAGGGAATGCTTGTGACACGTTAATCAATTCCATACACTGGGCCAACGGTAAAATGTTGAATGGCTAATTGACCACAGTAATGGTGCATAGCTTCGTGCCGTTGCATCGTGCAGACGTGCACATTAAAAAACAATTAATTCCCAATACTAATGCTACTCTGGGTTGCCTCGCCTGCTGCCTGTAACAAGAAGCTGTCAAGGATGAGTCATTTTCAACTCCATCTCATGCCTTTTTTTTTCCACCTCTTTTCAAAGCAGCATCCCTTGAATGCAACGTTTCATTCCGGGGTCATAATGTGCATGTGACGGGATTACATTGATCTCAGACAACATACTCGTCAAAATACAACAAAAGGACCTTTACTGATCAAGTGGATATCAATCATGAGATGACATCCAGGAATGCCGTAACTCGATCTAATCACGTAATTCCTTACTGACATGCGGATGATTATTTTGATAATGTGATGGTGCTCTGTAAGCATATCCAAGCAAATACTCCCACTGAGACAGTCTTCACTAAGTCACTGTAAGATAATTAAGAATCTGCATAAATGAATTATTTTACAACCCATCGTGAATGTCCGGAGAAGACAACAGGAAACATTATTGTTGATGTCACTCACAGGAAAGAATTAGGAAGCAAGTCCATTAAAATGTTGCATTTGGTCGACACCGCAATGTGTAATGACTGTCAGTAAATAAGATCTTTGATTTTGTTTTAATTGCCAATCCATTCTTTAAAGTGAATCTTAATATCCCCGCAGTGAATAGTATCCAATGACACGAGTTTCAATATATGGCTTCATCAGTTATATTCAACTTGAAACGAGCCACATATTGTCAGCAATGAATCTTCACTTTTAAGTTGCTTGGAGGTGCTAAAGATGAAGTTTGATATGATCATTCGACTGTCAAAGATTTATGATCTGAGTGTCAGCTTGTCTTGTCTGGAATATTAAGGATTAGGGAACTCGTCAGTGCAATGCAATCTTATACTGTGTAGTCATAATGAAAACGTATTCGCTTGCATGTGTACATACGTGTTGAACCAATTTACGACACTGCCACCCAAATTAAGGTTTATACTACAGCGACACTAAATGAAAGGAATGAATGGTAAGTGCCAACATACACTGAAAAAAATGGTGCGGTGAATTTACCGAAATGTATTTCGTCAAGTGGTTGCAGAAAATATAATCTTCTGTATCCAGATACGTCCTTGAAGTAGATGTATAGTCTACTTTAAAAGGGTAACTGATTTGAAATGATTTTATTTTGCGCAACATGAAATGAAATTTTGCAAATTAAAAATAAATAAATACATAAATAACAAACAACAGCATAATCTTTTCGATAATAAATTTGAGTGTACTCATTGGCTAAAAATTAAAAATACATAATTTATTAATAAGATGTCAAAATAGAGTAATTAACTTCAGAGAGAAAAAAAACCGCTGGTTAAATATTGTGCTCCAGTTGACTTGTCTTAGAACCCCAGTCTGAAATTTGGTGGGCCTAATGAATTGGGAATTCAATTTGAAATTCCTCATTCCTGTTCAAAATCACAAAACCTCATGTGACTTTATTGTCAATACATATTTTTCATGATATTGAGAGGCAGTATGATGAGGTAACTAGTACTCTTTTTATTAAAACGTAGATTTTTGACGAGCAGAACAGGAAACTAGATACACCTTAACTGAGGAAGATGCAAAGGTAAAGAGTGAGCTGATTGGCTGCCTCACATGAGGGAATAACAACATTCTTGCAAAATCGAGCAGTGCACCCACACAAGAACACAGTCAACTCAAAACTTTAACCCAAGCATAAAACAGAACATCAGCGGTCCCAGAGGGGCTATTAGTGAGCTAAGTAAAAGAATGACAGCAAAAATTGATGTGATCTTACATTGTATGACTCGGTTTTCTTTAAAAAATAAAATACAATTGCTACAGAACTGCACTGCCACCAAATTTTCTATGATCAAAAATAGAATTAGAAAAGTGTATTTCTACCATGACATTTTAACATAAAACCAGCAGGCAATGACACAACCATTTTCGAAAAGAAAGACTCAATAATACATGGGCAAAGCAAGTACAGTCCAGTGCAGCCATGCATATCTACGAAACAAGTGTTACAAATGTGATGTGATGTTCTCCAACTTGGTATCAGAATCTATTAAATAAAAACCCCATCTCGCCGCTGTTGTGCTCTTGTCTAAGGACATTTTCAGCATCGCCAGTGTGTCCTTGTAATTATTTTTGAGAGGATATTTGCTTTAACATGAGCTTAGTCAATGAGCCAAGACAGGGCATGTTGCAGGCATCTTCCTCATGACTAACTTGCATATGACACAATGTTCCCTACGTTGATAGATGCAGGGTGGCAGTCTGAAGCTCAGGGTTTTACCACTGCAAAAGGAGCAGACATGATTGGAGCCATGGAAAAACTGACAGCATGAATTATGAAAGTCTCATTTGGCCCTTGTTGGAAATGATTTGTCTTGCTTCATCCATTGCTCATCCAATCTCTCCTAAAGGTGGAAATGCCCTTATTGTGTTTTGCGCTTTTTAAAATTTCTGATGTCTACCCTTGGTTAAAAAATACAGGAATTTACCCGAGTGCTCAAACGACGACTCTATTAAGACCAAGGTCACTACTTGGCATGCCGAGCAAAATAGCTCAGGAAAAGGAAAAGATATGCTCTCCGAAAACTGGCGGCGGATGCAAAAGGTGCTATAAAAATGTGTCATGTTTCTCACTCGACAGATGCACGGCTTGGCATGGTCTCATCAAGCTTGGCGGTGTGTGCGTTAATGCCAGGTCATCTACTGGGCTTGTGTGTGTCCATATTGACGCCAAGAGCTGCTCCAGTACTCTCTCAATGTCTGCATCGACATTTCCTTATATGGCTGCGGTCATTTTAATCTTAACCTACAAAAGAATATTTCACTCGAAAGCCTCTCAGTAAAGCGCAGACAACCCCCAAATTGAAAATATTATTGCCCACTGATAGATTTTCTATCAATAAACACCACAATGAAGAGAGGCAGACATTTGCTTTCGGTTTGTTCTTGTCATTGATTTTTATCAATACATTTGCATCCCTCAAACTAGAACAATTGCAATAAGCATAATCATTGAACGATGAACGCACGGAAAATGGAAAAGTGATCCGTGTGTTTGGCTGACAGTCGAGAGGATCTGGGCTCACATGCAAATGTTCCGACAGTGCTTCAGTGAGTCTCCACAGCTACTCTCGTACCATCCCATATTCTAAAAACATGTACGTTAGGTTTAAGTCGGATTTCCATAGTCCGTTGGTGTGAGCGTGCGTGGGACTGATTGTTTATCGAAATAAGGCCTGCATAGACCAGTCGGCTCGAGCTCCCCAGTCAGCCAGAATGAGGACAAGCAAAACACAGATGGATGGATCATTCTAAACTGTTGACTGATGAGAGCCTCACCCATCCGATATATCCAATGCAGTACACAAATCTAAATGCACTTTCCTGACTCGTGATTCATTAGTAATCTGCTTCCATCCTTGTTCCTGTGAGTACACAGTAGTCCTTTTCAGTTTTGCCCTGCACCGGCGGCAATTTTACTCATGGGTGGTTCAGCACACGTTTTTTTTTTTCTAAAGCTGTGGATCTTGCTAGTTATAAGCTGCAAGCTTGGCATCGTTTTCTCTTGAAAACGTTCCATAGGCGCATCCATTTTCTGATAGCATCATGCAGCGGAACTGAAATCACAATACACGACTCGCATTATCATGCAGAGAGTAAATCTTTGTGGGTAGATGAAACGGAAAGGGAGTAGCTTTCATTTGCTGCTGGTGATATTTTCAGTTTCCCTCATGTTATTTAAGACCGCCTTTTATTATTAAATATTTATTTTTTGGAGCTTATTTTCCCAGTGGCACATCATTATAGTATAATGCTTAGTTTCGGAAATATACATTTATTGTTGTGGCTTTCAACAACAGCCGAGATTCAATTTCTACTTGTTTGGATGAATTGAAGTGATATGAAAACAAGAGTGATGAAGCCAACATGACTCCGTGGTGTGTGTGTGTGCGTGTGTGTATGAGAGAGAGAGAGAGGGATCATCTGCTTATAACACCCAGCAACAGGGCTTCTTGATGCAGTGCTTTGATAACGCCGGAGCTCCATCTAGGTTTACCAGCGTGGTACTGCTCAATAACCTTGTGCTTTAGATATGTGCTGCAAATGATCTACAGTCTTCTTTCATCAGCTGCCGCTCGTTGCTTGCACATCAGTGCAACAAAATGCGCTCAGATGGCTTACATCACACTGCTCTGCCAGTGGTGTCGGTCTGAGTGCTATCTTGTCTTTGGGAGAGTTCACATCCTTTTCAATGAGGTGCAGTGGCGGCTGCATTGAATTCTAATTTGGCTGCAATCTCAGTCATTAGAGGAGTCAAGAGCAAGCAAACAGATGGCAGAAGAAATATGATAGATAATATGATGATAATTTTCGGAGTCAGCGCAGCCCCCTCATTTTCTTAATCAATGACAAATTGACTCTCCCCCCCAACCCCCTCACCACATCCTCTGGTGGTCCATCCTTGAGGTTGTGCCCAGAAGTGAAGTGGTGGCGTAACAGCAGTACAATGAATAACAGTCATACAAATGTTTTCTGACAAAAGTCTAATACTCTGAAAGTGCATTGAGAAATATTTTTTCAATTAAAATTCATGATTCATTGGCCACCTTTATCATTATCTTAACTATTATTCGAATGAAATACAAATCAATTCATAAAGCTATTTATAATAATGTAGTGACTTTATTATGTTTTTTTTTAATTGCCCACCACACACTGTTTTGAAGTGTCTTTTTGGTTAAGTCAAAATGGAAAAAGAAAGTATCAAGTTTTCTTGGAGATATTATTAAAACATTTCTATATTGGCTCATTTTAAAAGTGTTATTTATTTTTTTGTGGTTTATTGCGATAGTTTGCATCATTCTGAAGAATGCTGGTAACTTCTAGTGCAATGGAGAGTCTTCATTTGTTAGAATCCATTTAGATTCTATCTGACTGTATTTTAACACAAAGTGAATCATTTTGAACATCAACCGAATTATAAATACAATTAATAGTAGGTGGTCACATTGCTGTGTCAATTCTATCTGCTTTATAAACAAATGATAGCATGAGGTTCTGGTTCAAGGATTTCTGGACGGAATTTGAATGTTCTGCCCTTCTGCTTCCCTGCGTTTCCTCCAGACTTTGTCCCACATTCCCAAAACATGCATGTGGGGTTCACTGAACACGTTAAATTGCCTAAAGATGTGAATGTGAGTGAATGGTTGGTTGACCTGATGTTCCCTCTGAATGGCTGGTAACTTGTCCAGGTCGCTCAAGCTCACCCATGATCCTGAACTGGATGATTGGTGCCGAAAATGGATGGATGAATAAACAGGACACACAAAGAAATAAAAGAGCAAATATTCCTTTATCCTTACAAACCAAACCGGATAGACCAGGTTACATTTTAAATGCATTCTTGCCATTCACCATTGTCACAGCTTCTCTAAAACTGGGTTTAAGCACCTTACAAAGCCTAAAATAGCACTGCATTGAACGACAATGTGCCAGCTTCCTAAGCTCAGCTGTTGGGAAGTGGATCAAAGACAAGCATTGAGTAATGAGGTATTCCTCTTTCTGGTCTACGTGGACTAAACGCTTGTCGCTATTTTGGGATCTTGAACTCTTCAAAGTGCAGCAGTAATAAAGTGCCACTCATTAAGAGTGAGATTGTTGGTCAGGAATAAATCAAGGGAAAAAAAAAGTAGCTACTTCCAGTCAGAGCTACAATAGAGGGGGAGTGACCCTCATTTTGAAGGTCTATGACTGACAGTGGCCCGAGAAAGTAGAATTTTAAATTTGCAGCATTGCAATGCAAAGAGCCCAAAGTGACATTTTTTTATCCACGGGTGGCAGGCCTTTGAATAGAACTGCACATGGAACATGTCCATGCAGTGAAGATGTGGCTGGCAGGATCACTGCTGATGCTTTAAGCCTTAAATTCCCAACATGGACTTGATCAAAGCCAGAATACAAATGAAGGTTACCGGCACAGGGAACTTGGAATCGCTGATTGGGTGCTGCTTCTTGACTTGTTTGTCAAGTATACAGCACATAATTAGTTGTGGGACATTAATTAAATCATGCAGGAATATCTTTGTAAATATAGCCGCTAATTAAGCCTGAGAGCATCGCTGAGCTGCGATGGGTCTGAAAAGCTCTTGAGCCCGACAAATCAGGCTCAACGGAATAGTTTGGCAAGGATGAGAGCAAATAGTCCAGCATTATGGCAATTCAACATTTGAACTATGCTTGCCTGTTAAGTCAGAGCCCAGTGGACACAGGTTTACTAATCATTTGTGTTACTTAATGGAGTGACCCGACACACAAGTTTTTCGAGATATGAGCCATCACTTGGCCAATTGATTTTTTTTTCCCCTTGCCTTGAGGTGTAACTGCTAGATTGCACCAGTGCACTTTAGAACATGCCGGATGTGGCAGATAATGAAAAATTATTCAAGAAAGAACCACCAAATCTTTACGTTCTTTTTTTCCTATTAGTTATATTTATTTATTTATTTATTTATTTATTTGGGAGGTCAAACTAACCTGAAAACAAAAAAAGGTTATGCATGTTGTTTGTTTTAATGTATGATATTATTGTGTATTTTGGGGGGGCTGGAACAGGTTAAAGGCACTTCTATGCATTTCAGTAAGGAAACATGATTTACGATATGAGTTATTTGAGTTATGAGCCAGGTCAGGAAACATATTAAACTCAGAAATCAAGGTACCATTGTACGAGACTTGGCCATTCTTCAGATGCTTTTGTTGTTCCATTTTCGGAATAGAGACAAATTCAAACCTGAGGGAGCAGGTTATGAGTCTAACAGAAGCAAAAGCATGATATTCCTTTTCAAGCAGATAGATTACAGAGATAAGATTAATGTGCAAACCAGTAAGGCTCATGGCGGTCAACCAATCACTTTCTTAAAATTGAGGGTAACACACTAGCCGAAAAAAAGCCTAATCACATTCTCAAACCTCTGATGACTTGGTGATGTCAAGCTCTTAGAAACTCGAGGCACAATTATATCCGCCATCTATTCTTAAAATGTGATCCTTAAATATCCTTAAAGACCTGTTTGTGTTCTTACCAGGGTTTATTGCAGTTTTGATGTTCAAAGTATCAGCGAATGAGTTGATTAATGGGGGGGTCAGGATATTTATGTAATTTACTGAAGGAGCAAAAATTTTATTATTGACTCATTGTGTGTCTGTGTGAAAGAGAGAGAGAGAGAGAGAGAGAGAGAGAGAGAGAGAGAGAGAGAGAGAGAGAGAGAGAGAGAGAGAGAGAGAGAGAGAGTGGTCTTGTATTTCTGTCTCCAACCAAATAAATGCATCACATTTTTGTTATAGCGACCTTGTCCCAAGGTCAGCAGCCCAGTTTCATTCTCATAACAATGCATAGAATTAATGAAAGTTATTTCAATGGTGAAATATTGGTATTTCCTCATATTTTGCTAACTCGTCTCACTGTAAAAAAAAAGCATTACATTTTCAATCTGTTGTCAAAAATATCTGTAATCCATGCTAAATTACATACAAGCCTGGGAAAGTGAATGACTCATCTGAAGAAATAAAATCACCATGATGGATTTCTGTATTGATCAAATCTGCTCTTTGATGGATGCCAACAGTTTTATTCCTCAATAATCTTGAATGAAGACACATGAGTTTTACGTTCACTTCAAGACGTTTAATAGTCTCCCGAATAGCTCTCCCAACTAGAAGATAGCGTCTCAAAAGTCACATTTAATGGCTTGCCACGTGCTTTGTGCCCTGTAATGTCATTCAACACCATTACAAAATATTCCAACCTGCTTCTCACAAATGATTGTAATTTGTTCTCTCGCCACTCACTTGAGTTAGTAATGGAATTACTTTTCTGTACTTGTTCTCTTGTTTTATTTTTTATCGCCGACCCACACCAGAAACAAAAGGCATCAGCACTTTCCATATGTGTGTGGACAGCAAGAAAAAATATCATACAGTTACAACAGTGCAACTAGAAATAACCTTTCACTGATAAAAAGTATTGTTTGGCTTTTTTTGCATATGTTGTGTATGCATTGACAAAAAAGACAAACCTCGGTTGAGAAATGGGCTAATAGTGACTTGATTTCAATACGTTGCCTTCGATGGGAACGCTGCCCCTACCAACATGGCTGCCAAGAATGAATTTCGGTTAGTTGGGCTGTTGTAGCATGCGAGCATGTCTTCATATCTTTAATGATGTCACAAACCTCATGGATGTGGAAAATAAGTTTATATTTTGTAACAGCACATATCAGGTGATGAGAATACATGTAAGTTGTTGTGTTACTGTAAAAATGACCTCCGCGGTAGTCAGACTGCTGGTATTAGATGTGTGCATCAACAGTAAATAATGTACTATTGTATACCCACCAGTCACAATTAATAATAATCACAGGTGTTTATGGTTCACCTTTGAAATTTTATAGAAAGTGCTTGGGGTCATTTTTGACTGTACACATGGAAAAGTGTGGTACCAATACAAAAACTGCAATCACTTAAAAACGACAAAAGCTAGATACAAATCCAAATAGGCTCATGTCACTGCCAATCTACTTGAGGAATGCATGGAAGATTAAATAATACAAATTTTAAACTACAAATATCCCATGGGTCACCCCACTTAGGCATCTTCAGGTTAACAAATAATTGACCAATTTAAAGGGTTGAAAATGGTTTGCCCTCCTTGAAGATGCAGTAATATTGGTGAAAAAACATGTGGTTTTTGGGTCGCCCGGAAAAGTGACAATTTTGGTGGTATCTGGATTCCCCCCGACCGCAGCAATACGCAATGTGATTGTGTGACTTTGATGTGTTTGTTATCCATCACCTGTTTTGCATTGGGAATGACTAAATCACCTCAGTTAGGACCGCACAGTCAAAAGTTGTAGTCTTCCACTAAAAACGAGTTAACTGCAAGCAGACAATTATTGGATAGTTATTGAAGTTGCGGTTGAGTAACCCATTATTTTTGTCAGTGTTGTCATATCACTTTGTCCCTGTGTTCAAGACAAAGTGAGCATGCATTGCAAAGTGCACGGCTCAAAATACAATACATTCACGGTGATTTGACCTGAGTCAAACAGAATGAAATGAATCATGAGAGGAAACTGTGGATCAATCGCATGTTATGTCCATGACCCCCCCCTCCTCTGTGGCTTTCTTACAGCTTACACATTTTACTTTCATTTTGGTTTCTTTTTCTTTTCTGGGAATGCGGGAGGGGGGGTCGCCGCTTGGATTGACGTGGCCGTCAAGTAAAAGTGATATGCCAGTTAATTTGCATGTTTGCTCTGTGTCGACGCTCTGCTTACAAGCTCAATTAAGAATTTGACTTCAGCCTGAAATTTGTTGCATTGTTCTCTGCCCCATAGTGAAGGACAGATTAAAAACAAACATGTGTGGTCTTTGTTTCGAGCCATGTCCTGCGGTTGTTCCCAACATCCTGACCAAGAGTATGTAATAACGTTTTGTTGTCAAAGCCTAGCTTTCATATCAACCTCTATTTTGTCTCTTAGAATATGGAATGATCGGAGAGCATACAGTAAAAAGTCAGCGGCCAAGATCAGTTCATGACACAAAGGCCCTGCAGGAGCAAGCTGAATCTGCTAAATTTATGGCACAAACTGGTAATATAATAGTTATATTTCCCTATTTTATTTTCTGAACTAAACTTAATTTCATCATGCATGCTCTCTCTTGTACTGCACCTTCTTGAGTGGAAATGTTCTGCATTATGATTTTTTTTTTTTTTACCCAACTCATTCCCGATGACTACACAAGAAATAATAAGACCCATTTTTCATTTGTTTATAATTCACTTTGAACGTGGAACATAGATGACTTTTGTGGGTCTGTTTATTCTTATTTTCACATAGCCGTTTCAATATACAGAGAATATACTTTTAAAACTAAGGCCTAGACGTAGTTGTTCAAATCCTCTAATGCGTGATAAATGAAATGCCATTAGGCTGATAGTCAAGTCGTAATGTGACTTTGACTTAAGTGGAGCTTAATAATTCAAAAGTGAAAAATAAAAACAGCCATTAAGATGCCAAAGCACGATCTGGAGTTCATTCTCATTTTTATTATTATAATTTAAGTTGATTTGTTGGTTTATTTATTTATTTATTTTAATGGATTTTGTGGGTTATTTCTTCTGGAGAGTCGAGTTCTTTGTTTGATTTGGGGAAAGTGTTTACCATTTGTTGTTGTGTTTACATCGCTGTCTGTTTCCAACATTTTATACACGGTTCATGGCCATTTTAATTTGCAACCCACCGTCTCCCAAGATTAACACCACCACCCATCAACACTTTTCCTTTCCATGTAATACACGCTTTCGGTACGTCGCATCCCTGTCGAAGTGTATTATTGGTGTGCTTTTCTCTGCTTCATCCTCACATTATTTACACTCCCTGTGCTGCCTCATTTAACAAATTGATCCACCTTCCAGTCTATCTTATAATCTCCAAATTTAGTGGCAGAGTTCCGATGCTTAATTGGCTGAATCGATTTATGTTATCATGCTATGCTGAGAGGAGCTGCTTTAAAGCATACGGTGCTTAAAGCGTTCACTTTTCTTCAAAAAGTCTTAATTAAAATACTTAAGATAAAAAAAAAAAGAATAATAATTGCATACCAAGCATTTTGTTCTACTGTGGTGTGGGTAATGTAATCATGCTGCAACATCAGGATTGGATTTCTGTGGGCTTCATGTTTGAGTCCCATTTGGGCTCTTGTGAATGCATGTTATTGCTTAATAACCTTAATTTGATGACTTTTTTTTTACATGAACAGGATTAGTGCTAACTCTAATATAAATAATAGCAAAAAGTTTTTTTTTTTTTTAACTGGGACTCATCATTTTTGGCGTGATCAACATCATTAGATTTAACTAAGAAAGAATACATGTACCACAAGGAAATTACAGTTTTGCTGGAGAGCAGGGCGATCTGTAGTTCCCACCTCTTAACTAACTCCCATCACAGTTTCCATTTGTTTTATCAGATGTCATCATCCTTGCATGTCACCATGTTTTTATGAAGTTTTATTTATTTATGCTGATTTTTTTTTTTACCTTGCTTTTTTTCAAACATGTTTTTTGTTTCACTGAAATGCTTGAAATATTCATAGAGATGAACTGAAAAAAAAACACTTTAGAACGCAACTATGTTGACTGCTAAATGTTTGATAGCCACATTTCTGTGATCTTTGTATAAATACACATTTGTTCTGACCTGAAGTGATGTGCTTTCTTTGTGATTGCTGTCAAAACAATCCATTACCTATTTGTCAAAGATCACAAAAAAAAAAAAAATATATATATATATATATATATATATATATATATATATATATATATATATATATATATTTATAGTGTCGAGCGCCCAATCTGGTGGCTTTAAATCTTGAAAATACCGCTTTTTCTCTGGCCAACTCTGGCCTCTCCCCCATTTTACTGCCCACCTTGCCACTCCTTAGACGTGCCCCCAAGACCATATTGCTGCATTTAACTAGTGTCACCCTTCTCCCATACAGGTGAATCAGGTGCAGAGGAGTGGTCCCAGTGGAGCTCTTGCTCTGTAACATGCGGGCAAGGGTCGCAGGTGCGAACAAGAACATGTGTCTCACCATACGGAACACACTGCAGCGGCCCTTTAAGAGAATCAAGGGTTTGCAATAATACTGCCCCTTGTCCAGGTAGTGTTAGCCGCAGATTCTTGAATGTTTTTTTTTTTTTTTTATAAGTCATTTGTTGTTGAAATGACAGTAAATGTCTTGTATCGGAATGTGTCTTACAACGTATTATGATCATCTTTTTAATCACTCTTTGATCAAGTGTTTTCCTTCTAGTTATTTTGTGAAAGTGTGTGTTTTTTTGTTGTCATTATCACCCCTATGATTTCATCATTTCATATAACTGAGAGCCACCTCATCAGCAGCAAAATGGTTTAATGACACTTGGTTCTGCATGGAGCCGCAACTGATAAGACATCTGCATCATTTCCTTGAAGATTATCAGGGAAACTCAAAAATAGCTTCTTGAAGCGCACCTTCCAACCCACACCCCCTCCGCCCTCAACCCAGTATATAGATAATAGGCCAGATGAGTCATCACATAGCAGCGTCGGACTTGTGATTGCCGGCGTGTATTTGTCATCCGCTCAGGTGCTCGTTCCCGGTTTTGACTGATTAACCGTTCTTCCAGAATAAACAGACGCCATCATAAACCAAACAAGATCAAATATAATCTACTTAGTGCAAACATAGCAAATACTAATTTCTGGACTGGGAGTGACACAACAAAAATGACCCAAAATGTACAAGGCCAGAAATCACATCTGATAAGAAATTCTTGGTTCAGTCAGAAGGCAGAAGTGTGAAGAATTCTCACGGTGTGAGCTGTGAGGCTGTTAGGCATCCCGGTGGTCCGACTGCAGGAGGTGCGATCCCATTCTTTGATGAGGCAGGATTCACTGTTAGTCTGCGTGGTCTTGTTGGACACGGTGTCCACGTGCGCAGCCCAACATGTTCAGACACACTTGTCAGAAGAGTGAAGTTAAAGTTAGAGTTGTGCATATTTGGGCTGCTTCACCTAATTTACAGTGATATTTTTGCCACCCGACCCAAAGTTGCCCAATTAAAAAAAAAATCGTATCCATAAAGGCATAGCAAGATTGGACTTGGAAAGCGTGTATTTCTAAACAAAAGTGGTCTGTTGGGTTGCATATATTTATTATCTCTTTTTTTTTTTTTACGTCAAGTGAGATGTCATAAAAAGCTCGAGCACTGATGCATGTACATCCCAGCACCTGCTCATTTTTACGTCAATAATGTGATGCTGTCATTTTAACAGTGGCTGTGTCTTTTTTCAATGTAGTGTTCACACTTGAAATGAAGTGAACTGTTCCGCACCAAAGTCCACGTCGCAGAGCCACTTGTTTGCCACATTGCACCAAATGAACGGCACCAGCAGAGCAATCACATCCACAGTTGGTTTTAACGCAACTAAACCAGACAGGTGTCAACACACCCCTTGGATTGTGAATTGAGAGAGAAATGACATCAATGCCAGATTATGGCTCTTAATGTATCCAAGAGTGTAAAGTGGCCAATTTTGAATACAAAGAAAGACATTTTTAGACACTTGATTTCAGATGCACCATGTGTAAGTGGAAATTTGGCTGTGCTCGAAAGGGTCAATATCCAAATGTGCAGGAGAAATGGAATGAGTCATTTCAAACAGCAGCTGAGTGAATAGCAGCTCGAGAGTGACTGCCGTTTTGATCTAACATCCAATTTGGATTAGCGGGGGAAACAAAATCAAAAATAGGCTTCACAACCGCATGGTGGAACTTGAAATTCCCTTTTACTTTTGTCTGGCCAATTATGCATTCAGAACGTTCTTCTAAAAAGTGAAAATAAAAGGAAACAAAACTCTAAAGTAATTTAGGCTATTCACACATACAAAGTGTCAAGGTAAGATCTGGTCTGCTATTTTCAAAAGGACACACTTCTTAAAATTGCATCGCAGATGGGCTTCTGAGCTGTTCTAATAATACTGCTTTTATTTTGCTTCATATGAAACTAATCTTGAGTCTTGTGAAAAATTGAGACACTAAACTTACAAGCAAACTGCCAACTGGCTTTGGGCCATTTAAGAAAACCTTTTTTCAAGATACAAATGAGTACTTCTAATGAAATGACTGATCATAAAAAAAAGGCTAATTCTTCGTGTCGAAGGATGTACAGTATTCAATTTCACGTGTGCCAAAATTAGAGGCATTGCTCTGCACGAAAAAATATCTTGATTCGTCATTAATAATGAAATATAAATATCAAAATTGGCATATTTTCGTGTTTCTTTTTTGCTGTTAGTCATGTCATTCATGCAGACATGACTCATCCATCAAAGTGTTGAATGCTATGAGAGTTATTTGTCTTTTTAATAGCACCTCTTTTGAAACAGAACTCATACTACCTGAGGCAATTGAGGCTGAAGACTCGAAGGCAGCTTTTATTTAATGAATAACACTCAATAGGTGACATTTATAGCTTAAAAAATCAATTTGTCCCCAAGTATTTGGTGCTCTTGAATGACATCTAAATGGATTAGGTCCGTTGTCTTGGCATTTCTAGACCGTTCTTTTTGTTTGTTTGTTTGTTTTAGTTTTGCAATTTCAACACAAAGAGGCACTCAACCGATGTCGAACTGGGAAAAAAAACTGTCAAGTTGCGAGGTGGTGGTGGACCCCCAAAAAAAGCAGGAAAGAGGGGGCAGTGTGTATTTGAAGAAGTGTATTGATAAAACACAGAAAACTAAATCTAAACAAAGTCCAAAGTACCAAACAAAAATCATGACTGAAGCTAAAAACTATGAATAACAGAAACATGACCAAAAACATGACCTAAACATGAAAAACAAACAAACATGACAGCAGCTAAGAGCAACAATGACCCGGCCATGAGTGGTCGGGCTGGGAGTCCTTTTAAAGCACTACAGTAATTACCAAATGACCAACAGGTGTGCAGCTGCAGGGAGAGCCCTACAGTGCCACCTGTTGGTCCCAAACCAAATCATGACAAAAACCTAAACAGAAAAACACAATGCCGCTTCTGAATCAAACCTTATTTTGTAAGAAAGAAACAAAGTAAATGAAAAAGAGTTCAGAAAAGGGAAGCATTTTAGACTATCTCTAATGTTGTAAATATGATGAAGCCAATGTTTTCTCAATAGACAGCAATAATTCAAGGTGTCTGGCAGTTTCCCTTTGCTAAATTGCAGTTGACTAGCCAGTGTCTCTTTGGCTTGGCCTTGAAACTGGTGGCACTCTGCAGCGTCGTATTAAAACCATCCATCCATCCATCCATCCATTATCCGAACTGGTTGCAGGACACACAACCATTCGTGCTCACAATCACAGCTAGGGACAATTTACTGTTTTCCATTATAGTTAACCATGCCATGCATGTTTTTGGAATGTGGGGGGGAAACCGGTGTACCCGGAGAAAACCAACCTCGTCGACCACCGCGCCGCCCGCTTAATATTCCATGATTCATAAACACATATATTATAGACATTGTGTACTTTGCTACGTTTGATCGACTTTAGTTCGGAGCGTCAAAGCAGTGGCCAGAGGCAGTGGACTCGGACTAATGCTGACATGCCTTTGCGGGGACAGTAAGTCGGATCCTATGATCCAAATGCCCCAGCACTGATCTTGAACTCTAACTACCAGTATTGCCTTTGTGCAATGGGAGCCGTTCATTTTCCATCTACAAAGCTGCCTTGTGTAGAAAAATAAAATCCCCAAGGTCGGAGCAGTCTAGTTTTTCCCCAGAAATCTACTCATTGTGTGTTCCAGGTCACCGGTCAACTTTAGATTTGTTTGGAACAATGTTCCCATGGGAATTGTAGGAAACAGACACGGAACTTATTTTCAAATCACAAAATAGTCGACAGTTTGCCATTTGGTGAGGTCCACCTTGGTCTGCATGACAGCGGTTCGACTGTGTGTATTATTGAAATACTTGGGTCCGATTCCGAAGTATCGGACCCGCAAAACCCGCATTCCACTCATTACCTGCACGATCAGAGAGAGAGAAAAAAGTTCTCTTAAACTAAATCTCACAATCTCCTCTAGCAGCCCCTCTCGTAAACCTTGTTGCCGGTGATCTACGCTTAATTGTATAAGGCTACAGAGCTTTATTATTGCTATTATCCGGTGCCAAGGCCATACATGAATTGTCAAACCTATTGTACGTCTGCCACTCTGATTTCCATATATTACTCTCCAAAGTAAAACTGAGCCAATCGCAAACAATGTCTGCAGTTTGAGGAAGAAGTTGCCATCTGTCGGCTGCAGACGCAAAATTTAATTCCACTCGAAACAACGCCTTTTGCCAGCTACTGTGTATATTGAGGGAATTAAAACAAAACACTTTTGTCCTTTAAAACTCCACTAATGATAAGGCACGAAATGAAAAGAAAGCGTGTCTTCACTTATTATTAACATGCAGCTCTTTTAATGTATTTGTCTGATTCGGGCGTTAACATATTGAGGCACAATTGTTGCAGGAGTGCATCTTGAGAATCCCAAAATAAAATTGCACCATCTGGGACTTACTCTGATCTTAAAGACAAAATAATTGCCTGCCTTGGGAACATTTCTTGCATCGTTTGCACGCCTGATGTCGAAGCCCTTGATTGCATGAAATCTGATATTACTGATAAGTTATGGAGTTTGACCGCTCTTTCAAAAGTGAGGAACCAGGCTGCGGGCTGTCCGCTGCATAACAATTATGAATATGTTGTCGCAGTGACAGATTTGCAGGGGACCGTTGTCAGCCCACATTAACCTTTAGGTCTGCGTTGCAGCAATTTTATTTGCAGTCGACTAAGACGAATCAGCAAGCGGCAAAATTGAGCAGTCCTGCCACAGGTCGACTGCATCTTTGTTTTGAAAGAGTCTTACAACAAACCAGGAAGAGTGATCTGTCTCTTCTCTGTGACACTTTAAAAACTTTAATAATGATTGCCAAATATACATAAGTGACTGACGCTTGCACCTGAGCGTTTGTGAATTAGACCCCGCACAGTCCACGTGGCCAGTGTTTCAACCACTATCATATAATGGCTAATTACTTTTGATTGATTTGATTTCCTTTTATGGCTCAGTGCAGTTTATGATTGTCCAGTTCTGTAATGGCACGGCGAGGGGGTATTGATCAGGCCTGACACCTTCTCTGTGCCCGCAGTGCACGGTGTATGGGAGGAGTGGTCGCCGTGGAGTCTGTGCTCATTCACGTGCGGCCGAGGTCACCGCACTAGGACTAGGATGTGTGCGCCCCCCCAGCACGGAGGCCGGGCCTGCGACGGACCTGAGACACAGACTAAGCTTTGCAACATAGCCCTTTGCCCAGGTATCGTCTGTTTGCAAGATAACCCAAGAAACATTAGGAAATGACACTCTTGATCGTCATACATTGAGGGCAGAATCAAATTAAGATTTCCCCAACATTTTTGGTTGAGGTTCAAATTAAAAATGGGTTTCAATACTGGGGGGCAAAAAAAAATAGATTAGTGGTGTCGAATGCCAAATGTGTATGTCACACTAATGGCATTTCTTCTATTTCATGGCCAAGCGTTTCTTCAAAACAATCCACAAAGGACTCGACGGATTTAAATCTATAATTTCATATCATCTTCATTGTACAAGGACAATGTGTTGATGTAAACAAGTTTCCCGATGAATGGATGTTGCTTGTCTCAAATTGTTTAAAAGTTGATGCAAACGTAATCATTTAATGGCTAATTCAAGCACCTGATATTGTGTATCACCAAATTCAGTCAACTGTCAATCATCTGTTAAAAAGGTAACGCCCAAGGTCCCAAATGTTCGACTTTGGTTTATTAATTAAGAGAAAGTAAGCTGACTCAACTCTTGTCCTTGTCCTTGAGCATCGATACTCATGTGGTATCTAGTCTCCGTGCGGTCTAAAAGAGATGATTGTGAGGGTCATGCCGCAACGCCGCAGTTCTTTCCTGCTTTGATACACACACTATTCATACTACATGCAGTAGAAAAGAAACAATGTCATTGTCAAGCCTACATTGTTCAAGTGGTTTCACAGCGACATCATATATTGCTATAAGATCGACAGATACAGTACATCAATGCATAACCTTATGACATGAATATGATGTGGCATGCTTAACAAATAATAAGATAGCATATGGGGTTTTACTCTGTGAACCAATTTAAATGCTTAAGCGATTGAACCAGGACCCCTTTTTGGGTGGGATAGGCTGAGTAAAATAATCAATGCAATTACAATTAGCAAAGAGTAAAACGGGCTTAAAAATAGAAGCGCTTCAGCTTTTATGCATATTACCATGCTGCAATCAATCACGAGAGCAAAGCTGAATCAATGCAGGGTTTGCGGTGCCTTTGTACTGCCATACTTTACAAATCCTGTGAAGTGTCAATAATACCAAGCTGGCTTCAAAGTCATATTAGCGCTGATCATCATTCTTGTGTTCACATTAAATGTTGCCTTAGGACTGTTAAGAGTTGGTCTTTTCCCCTGCATAGACAGCACGGCATAGTCTAAAGACCTTGACAGTCATCGCAATCCAAGTATAGCTGTGGTCAAGTCCTTCAGAAGTACCCGTGCTGCTGAATAGATTTCTGTTCCACTGATTTCTATTCTAAAATCTCCTTCCCTTTCTGTCTGCCCTTATTTATATCTTATTTTTCCCCTTCCGTCACTTGCGACACGCGTGTTGTGTTGTGTCTGGTGCCTCAGTGGATGGACAGTGGCAAGAGTGGAGCTCTTGGAGCGATTGCTCAGTGACCTGTGCCAACGGCACTCAGCAGAGGACCAGGCAGTGCTCAGCGGCCGCACATGGGGGATCGGAGTGTCGCGGTCACTGGGCAGAAAGCAGAGAGTGCCATAATCCTGACTGCACAGGTAAAATATATCTATATGAATAAATCAACAACAAAAAAAAAACAAACAACAACAAAAAAAAAGCCAAAGCCTCTGAGTATCATAAATATGAAGGGATGAATGGAGGCCCAGATTGCGTTATAATTACACTTTTATTAGTAATGGACCTTGGAATCTTTGAGCTGCGCTTTTGATTGCACTGCCCCAAAGCTTCACAGCGAAAGAATCAGGGAAATAGCAATAATGTTCAAGACCATGCTCTATCAATTGGATTTGTAAAATCCAGTTAGAAATGCTGTATGCCTTTCAAAGAATTCCGGGTTAGGCGTCCACCCTGTCTGTCAACGCCATTGATGCATTAGAAGCTCAGAGATGTCAGCTTAGTGGCCTCCACCAAGCCTTGTCTCATCACACCGAGGCCTTCACATAATCTCCTGATGCAATTTTTGCCGCTGCAGCCTGAAAGAGCACAGATTTTATTTCCTTTGTTATTCGTCTTTCATTCCGAAGTCTGTCGAGCTGTTTCACGACGACACACTCAAACCGAAGCACTAAAGGAAACAATAATGGCTTTTGAGGGTGTGTGTGTTTATTTTTCTCCAATTTTTGTGATCATGAACCCGGCAATGTTGTTGTTGGCTTCACACAGTGATGATACATGATGCAATTTTTGTCTTTAATGAGCTCAGCCAATTTAGCAATTCAAATGTATCACAAGGTGAGCGATCAAACGCTTGCTGGATTAACACTGACTATGCCATGCTACGGCACATCAAGTTGATGGTGAAAAATATCCACCTTTCCCAAATAGTAATTTCAGTTTGATTGGCACCTTCATACATACCTACCACCATAATACGACTAATTATGTCATTGAGATCCTCAGATAAAAGGGAAGATTCACCCTGGATGTATACATTTTTCTGACATACATTCAAAAATGTAATGTTTTTTGTTGTTGTTTTTTTGTTTTGTTTTTTCAAAGGGTCAATAAAAAGTTATGTAAGGGTGAGCTGACTCGTTAATGCGCAGTACTAAACAAACATCTAATCTCCTTGGTAGAGGTCATGAAGGACAATGCAGTTTCCATTAATAAAATATTTGCGACAAAGCAAATACCTCATCAAAGCTCATCCATTAATTAATTAGATTTACTTTTGGCCGGTATGACTTAGTGGTTTCTACATGTGAGCAACGGAGAAGGGGGTTAGTTGGAGGACAATGAAATGCGCCGCATGTGTTTCCCTCTTCTAAAGAACAGGATATGGGAATTACTACATTGCTGAAGGGTAGCATTGTTTTGTCTAATGCTCAGTTTAATAGTCTTCATTACAAGGGTATAAAACCTGCTGCTGGTTATGGCAACTTTGAAATTATTATGCTTTAACGTTGACAGCATGTGGGAAATGATCGCCATTTGCAGAGAATCTTGTGTAGCCATAAAACACATGCTGATAAGTGCCCCAAGTTATTTTGTTCTATTTTGGACCATTACTAGCATAGTAAGTTGTGCAAACGTGCAAAATGACAGAGTGTGAGATAAGCACACCATCTAACAAAATGAGATTTGTCAAATTGGATGTTTTTGATTTAAGCCTAACAAGATGACTGTGTTACAGCTAACGGCCAGTGGAACCCTTGGGGTCCATGGAGCGGCTGCTCTAAATCTTGTGACGGTGGATGGCAGAGGCGAACTCGAGTGTGTCAGGGAGCAGCGACGACCGGGCATCAGTGTGACGGCAACAGAGAAGAAGTCCGGAAGTGCAGCGACCAACGGTGCCCAGGTGAGGTACACTACTTGGAGGTTCTCCCCAGTGAGCAGCTCATGCTTCCCCCTTCGGGTACTTGGAGGAGATAATTGATTTTAGCATATACATGCTATGCTCCTTTGACACAGAATATCAGGCAACATGATGGTGAGCTAACGTTAAATGTTCAGAAGTCTGGATTTACAGCAGAAAACAATTAACATGAAATAATGAACCGACACTTTGAGTAAATCTGTCAAGAATGAACTATGCGCTTGCTCACCCTGACCCACCATTTTTAAAAATACCCATTTCTGCATCAAACGGTGTTAATGAGTCACCATCGCATACACGCTGCCCAACAATTGAGCAAGGTAAAAAGCAGGTCATATTTTGATTTGCTTAGCTAATTAGAAAAGCAAACATATTGACCCTTGCTGTACAAAATCCAACTTGGTTTGATGAGCTGTGGCTGTTATCTAGCAATTATTGCTGTTAGCCACATTGTTAAGTTACTGGTAGTAAACAGATTAATCTGCAAGCTCACACCACTTATTTTGTTTTTTGTGAATTCATTTGTTGAACAAACAATTATAGCAGCTGTGCGGTCACACAAACTAGCATGGCTCGCCTTGCTACCCTCATATTTTGTTTTCATTGTAATGCAAAGAAATGATTGCACCATGTCAGAAATGACGCTCAAATTGGGAAATCTAATCAGAATGTTGCGTAGATGCAGTGCAATTTTACCAATTTGCATTTCAGCACCGTATGAGATTTGTCCTGAGGACTATGCGGTGTCGATGATGTGGAGACGCACACCTTCGGGGGAACTGGCCTTTAACAGATGTCCACCTAATGCTACAGGTAAGGACAAGCAATTATTGTTAAAGTTTGTAATTTGTCTTTGGTTACCTATGCTTCATTTGTTCTGTTATGTGAATTAGGATACTTATTTTTGTATTTTATTTTTGATGAAGGAAAGACATAGCAAATGGAAACTGGAAAAAGCCAGTTTATACTGTTTCACTACGAGCCACATGATTAAATTGTTGAATTTCTGCTGTTAAGCTGCACTGCAGTGGATCAACTCCTCAGCAGGCCGTATTGTTCTACAAGTTTCTTGCCTAATCTTTGTGAAATCTACAAAACCTTGTGACACTAAAACAAAATCTGGTGCCAGAATTCCGCCTCCGAATCCAAAGCACAATGCCTTTATCCCTTCATTCCAATTCAACACACAACATAACTCTTGGCAGCACCTGTCAGATTTACACAGGGCTATGACTCATTGCAGAGCGTTGTTATCGAAGAGATCACTGACGTGTGTTCTTTTTCTTTTTTTAAGACATTTGGCAGAAGGACCTTAAGCAGTCACGCTGCTTAATTTTTGTGATGGGAAAGACAATGTCATGTTATTGGGGCTTATAAACACAATATCAAATCATAAGATGAAAAGGTGTAAAAAATAAATTTACATTTTATACTAGCGTGGATTGTGGTGATATTTCCCCTATATATATGGTGATATTTCCCCTATATATATAAATATATATATATATATATACTGTATATATAATTTATTTTATTTTTTTTGTTTGTTTAATGTGAATGCTAATAACATCATAAAAAAATAAACACATATTTAAAAACATGCATGCAGGTTAATGGAACACTCTAAATTGTCCCGAGGTGTGAGTGTGAGCGTGAGCGCGGGTGGTTGTTTGTCTCTGTGTGCCCTGTGATTGGCTGGCAACCGGTTTAGTGCATCTCCCGCCTACTGCCCGAAGATGGCTGGCTGATGCACCCCCTTTGACCCTTATGAGGATAAAGCGGATCGGAAAATGGATGGGTGGATGAATACGTTGTATGTGTATGCTCATACGTCAGAATAATGATGATGACGGTGGTGCCATGAGCTACAATGTCAAAGAAAAATGGAAAATCACATTTAACATTTACTTCAAATGAAATGTGGGGTTTTTTTTTTGGGGGGGGGGCAATTCACTTGTGTGACAAGTAATCAAATGTTTTACTGAGTGCTCTTGTTCCACTTAAATTCAAGTGCTACTGATGAATCTCACGTAGTTTCGAATACACATCCACCTCAAGCATATTTTATCTTGATAACTCACCTTCAGTAGCGTCAGCAAGTTGAATGTACATTCATCTTGAGCATATTTTATCTTGAAAGCCCTACCTCACTCATGTCAGCAAGTTGTAAGCCTTTGTACTATGTTGTTTATGTCACAACATTCTGTCATTTGCAAGGAATCAGACCATCTTTGTGTCTGTCAGTGCAGAAGAATGTTAGGTGAATGCGCATTTTTGTGAGAATCATAACACGAGGGCGCTAAATCGCTTGACCTTAAATGCTTGCGTAATGGAGGGACTGGTGCAATGATAAAAGGGTAAAATACAGAGAGCAGACATATTTTATGCTTCAACTACAGTGGCACTTAGCAAGGGGAAAAGACTATAATGGAGGATAGTTCAGGTCAGGTCAAGTTTGTTTGTCAAGTAATTAGCCGCAGCAAAAGTCTCGGCACGGTTTGTAAGGGCTGCATTATGAAACATTGAATGGAGTAGAACCTCTCAACCTTTTGTTTTTGAATTCAAATTGAGGTCAAACTCACAGAACCAGATGTGAAAGGAACCCATGATTAGGCCTCTTTCTTCCCTCCAGCATAGTCCGACTGCTGAGACCAACTTAACAAGGATGAAATATTGATCAGCACAAGCACCGCAACCAAATATGAGACATGAATGTAGCCAGACAGCTCTGGTGACGTGTCCAAAATGTGTTCGGGGCATAGGCGCTTACACTGCCGTTGTCACTGTCATCATCAAGGTCATCATAGAAACAGCGCACAGCACTGGGGCATAAGCGTCGGCTCACCCATCACTGGTGACAACTGCCACCAGGGGCGAAAAGATGGGGTCGGCTTGTGGGGGGGGGGGGGGGGGGGAGACATTCGGCCGATGTGGATAGCGGTGCTGCAATGTGGAAAGACAGGCGGACCGAAACGCGCGAGCTCAGCTGCAGCCGTGCAGAATGTTGAATTGGAATTTGACAAGGCAGAACTCTGCAAGATAAATCTCAGCTGGAATAGAAACACAGGAAAGACGATGGTACAAAGCCCACGAATAATTAAAGTCGACCTCATCAGACTGCAACATAGCGGAAGCATGGAGCTGATTTATTTTTTTTTCTAAACTAGAAAAGTACTGCATACAATGCAGAGCTTTGACTCGGCCGAACCATTAACAAAATTGGAAGAGAACACACTGTGGACCACTGTTTTGTTTGTGTTTATTTGTCCACCCACATTGTCAGTTTCTATACTCAGCGGCAGTCTGATCACAACAAGGCTGTTCTGTAGAAGGCAACAAAGGGGCTTTATTGTGAAGCCACACAGAAACACAAAAGTAAGGGACTTCTGTCTGCCTGTGAACATCCATTTTATCTGACTGGTACAACAGAAAACAAATTCCTGTCATCTATCTGCATTTGTATTCCAAGATGCACCAATTAAATGACTTGTTAAATGTCAACACTCTCTGATTGGCACGTGCTTGTGCCACACACAACAAGAGCCCGTCAGCTGGATCTGGTAGAACATTGCCCAAATGCGATGGTCATTTTTCCCTTGACCCCCTCCTCTTAAAATAACGCCAAAAACCATCAAATTAACACAACAAAAACATAATTTGCATTGTGCTTGGTGGAAAAAAATACGCTTCACCTGTCCACCTCTGAAGGCCTTCAGGAACAAGGTTGCATTTAATTTGTCACAAAATTATTTTTATGCAAAGCTACATGAGGGAGTTCCGCTACATTTTGTAAGAGGGGTAGCACAAGGTCAAAAAGTCTCAGGGTTCAGATGAAGGTTGACATTTTTCAACTTTACACTTTTGCAGTGCACTTGCATTGGGGAAGTAAACAATCAAATCCAGTCGTCCGGCATGTCAGGCTTACTCATTCAAATGAGACAGACTGCCATGTTCAGAATTGTTCAGCATTGGTGGATCTGTTATTCTCGGTCCAGTAGTAGTGATTTTTTTTTTTTTTGACCCGTTAGATAATGACACCCTGAGATGTGAGCACACTTTGTCTCCAAGAGATTGGACGGCACTTTTGGCAGCAAGATTTCAGAGATGATTAGCTGATCAATGAATGGCATCTTGCAGGAGGGTGGGGGAGTCTTTTGGCAGCTGATTTGGTCATTTGCCACTGACTGTGATGCCGCCAGAGCGTCTTGACATTTGATATAAATCTTTTTGGAAAAGGCTCCAATCACTGTAGCGAGAATGCTCGGAAGGCTCCCTTCTACCCTTGACATTGACAGATACCCAGGGACTGATAAAATAAAAAAGGGGAGTTTGGGGCAGGTTTTTAAAGGGAGAGAGGTAAAAGGGAGAAAACAAAAATTTGGTCATACATATATTCATTTTTTTTCCAACATTGCAGGACATTTGGAGTCTATCAAAGCTGATTATCAGAACCGCGACATTACTAATAGTCCCACTCAAATTTGATCAACTGAGTGTTTTAGAATCACATTGGTGTCAGTGCACATGTAATCAGTGGGCTCCTTTCCATAATGTAATTTGTTTTTTGCGATACACTAATAATTGATTTTGTCCTGCATAATTTGAGATGATTGTGCTCCAAAGCAATGGTCAAAAGGTTTATCATTTGTATCAATTTCTGTCCCTATCTGCTGCTTGAATGTTCAATTAAGTCTGATGTCACTCATCTAAAGGAGAGAGCAATTACTGCAACATCACGTCAAGCTGTTAAACTCTTCACAGGTTAATGCACCAAAAAGCTCTCACGTACATCCAGTTAAAAAAAAAAATGAAATTGAGTTCTCTAACAACAAGGCTTTCTTGTATTAATTACGCCACCTCTGTATCATAACAATATTTGAAGGTTTTGTAAATTTAAATCATGACCACAGATGACCCCCGACATAGTATAAGAGAAGTAATATATGACATTTCGGTGTTGGTGTCATTACATGCTTTTGTTATTGTTCAGGTTCTTGAATGCCCCGCCGCCCCAATGAATGTTTTTTTTTCCTTGCGATCAAAGGGATTGAGGGCATTTCACATCAATGAACAATTGCCTTTGGACATTTTTATTTCCCCATTCTGAATTCACATTACCATGGCATCAAAAAAGGGTAGAGGTCATCAGCCAGCCCCGCCAAAAAAAAATCTTTTGAGAGAGAGAAAGGCTCTTAACATTTCGCAATGGTTAAGTAAGCGGTGAAATCAATTTACTACAAAAACTTGAATCAGAAAAAAAACTGTCTTAAAAAGTTTCTACTTACTGGTCATGACATCCGATGCAATTGCATCTCTCAGTAATCTTTACTTTGATAGCGCTATTTGAGCTCATTAGATTGTGCAAGTGCACCTAAAGCAGTTTGTATACTTTGTGGGTTGAGGCATGGTTGTGCTGTGATGCTGTAATGCGGTTGCCGTTGTGGTTGAAGTCAGTGTGCAGAACTGATCCCGAGTCTTCGCTCACTCTCACGATGCGGCGCAAGTGGAAGATGAGACGAGAAGATAGTAGCTGCGGAGAAGGTGGGCGTATCAGAAAGGTGGCATTGAGACCTTCCTCCCTGTATGTGTGTGTGTGTGTGTGTGTGTGTCTGTGTTGACTTGTGGAAAAGCGAGAACAGGAACAAACAATAGCGAAGGTTTTAGTGAGGTAGGATCGCCAGGGGAAATGTTTTTTTTTTTTTTTACTGTGTGAGTTTTCCTCGGGATGTCGAGCGGCCGGGTGATCTGTGAAGTGCACTCCAGCAGGTCGACAGCTGGGAAGGTGTGATGTCGGACCGTCTCTGTAGGATGCGCACGGCCGTGTGGGTGGATATTGGGTGGTTCTGCTATTTCTGGATCGCTGTTCCGTTGCCTGACAGCGACCACAGCAGTAGTGCCGCATGCTTGAATAAACCAATCTTGAGTTTTCATGTTGCACTAATAACACAAGACATGATGCATATATTACAAGTCATGGGACTCCAGTTTCACTGCTAATACATTGAAAAAGCACTCTCAAATGCACTGCATAATTGAATATGCAGCATCAAATTTTGATAGTGAGTGATGAGCTGCAGAACTGGACAAAAGGGGATTGTTAAATATCTCATGAAAAGAACTAATATGTCTGTCCTCTTCTCTTTTTCCCCCTTCATTTCCTGTTTCCAACTCCCCGACTTTGCTGCACCCTTCTGTCATTCAACTCTCCTTTGGTCTTAATCCCACCCCTAAACTCCCTGCGCCCGGATCCTCATCTCCCTTCTTATCTCCCCCGCCCGCCACTTCCTCTTCTCCAAATCTGTCGCCTTCTCTCCCTCCCGCCATCTCACAGGCACGACCAGTCGACGTTGCTCTTTGGATCATCGTGGTATGGCCTTCTGGGAGCAGCCGAGCTATGCGCGATGCATAACAAATGAATTCAGATACTTGCAGCAATCAGTAGGTGCAAAGTCAGCTCTGCCCCCCCCCACATCCTCTGTTCACAATGCATCAAAATGTAACTCCACCCCCACCCCACGGCACATTCTCCCCAGCACTCATCCATTCTCATTGCACTGTGGCGCGACATCCATCTTTCAATAGAGACGGAAAGGGAACATTTTGCCATATATCTTTCAGTCATAAATTGTTTTCATTTTCTCACACGTCCCTTGTGTTTTGTTGTTCTATCGGACTTAAATCAACCAGATGTAAATGGCTGAACTACAATTACATTGGACCCAAGAACAAATTGTCTCGAAAACAGTGTCAAGTCATCCAAACACGGTGGACATGTTGCGACATCGCGATGTGTTTTGCAACAGAAACATTAGATTGTGCTATCATTTCAAAGGAGTTGTGGCATACTCTTTTCAATTCCATTGATTAAAAAAAACTACTTTTAAAAGTCATTCAAAGACATGCCCACTTTTAAATTACGATGCCTTGTCTTTTATGTGAAAATGTCTTAATTTAGGTGCAAAAACAGTCCACAATACATCATATTCTGTTGGAACAAAATTGCACCCAAACAAATGTAAGCTTTTATGCCTCCTTCATATCAGTTTTTTCCCCCTAAACTGAATCAAGTTTTAATTTAAATCCTGTTATCAAATGCACACTGAAGCATTGAATTGTCTGTAACCTAGCCAAATTTAAGTTAGTTAATTTCGTGCTTTGAATGTCATTCAGGGCCATCGCACCAAACAAAATACAAATGGGTTCGTTTTTTCTTTTTTGTGTTGTTTTTAATTAGTGGCTAGGACACTGTTACTTGTTCTGTAAGATGTTGTATTTATTTATTTATTTATTTATTTATTTTAACTCATTCAGTACCAGCCAATTCTGGACCTAGTCTGAAAAGACGTTTAAAAACGTCTTTGGGAGTGAATGAGTTAAATGTGTTTGGTGTTCTAGTTTTTGTTTGTTTGTTTTTCCATGCACTTTTTTATGCAGCCTTGAAGCTATCTTGCCATCACTCTCAACTTGATTTCTCAATGCAAGTTGTCAACTGTAATTGTTTAAAACCCTATCTCGCACACGTGCAACATACAGTCAGAATGTTGTGCTATGTTTTTGAATGCATTCATATAGCAGTGAATGTATATTTGATGGACCTTGAGCATCATTTTTCATTTGCAATTTTTGCCTGAACGTGTATCTTCTGCTCCAGTTAACTCTTTTTATTCACAGTGGCTCATTTCAGTCGTCCGTGAAGCACAATGCAATTGAGTCCGGCTCAGATATTAAGTGTCACATAAAGGGTCTCTTGGAAAATAAGCTTTCTTTTCATACTTCATTCACTCCATTTCTTCCAATGTGAAGCTGTCTGTTCTAAAGTGTGAAGGACGCCGATGCCCCAAGTTCTGTCCTCTCCTGTTTTTGGAGGTTCAGGGCCACCTTGCAAAGGGACAGAGGATGCTGGCAGGGGATGGGATGTCCCAGGTGACCAAAAACCTGCTGGACCTTACCCAGAGGAAAAACTTCTACGCCGGGGACCTGCTGTCATCTGTGGAGATCCTCCGCAATGTGACCGAAACCTTCAAGAGGGCCAGCTATGAGCCGTCTTCCGATGACGTGCAGGTAAATTAAAAAACATTCATATCTGGTACTCTATTTGTTGTTTTAGAGACATTATTAGAACCATATTTACGATGAAATTTTAATCTGAGTTGGCTTTATCATTTGTGTCCCTAAACACATTTTTTGATGCTGCTTTAAACAGTGTTTAATTTGTGTGTGTGTGTGGGGGGGGGAGTGTTTTGTCATGTATAGCTGTGTTGTTTTAGAAATCCCACCTGTTGCTGAGACAAAGCCAGAACTCATAAATATTACCCAACATTTTATCCTTTTACACATTATATCATATTTATTCTCATTATATTTTTATCATGGAGACAAGATGTGCTAGATTATAGCGCACAGGTGTCAAACTCAAGGGCCGATGGCCAGATTTGGCCCGCCATATCATTTTGTCATTTTGTCAACTTGTCAATCAAGCTTGTCAACTTTTCCATGATGTTTGTTAAAATCTCAACCAAAATTTAAAATTGTCATATGTAATCCATCATTACATCGAGATATTACACGCATTATCTCGTTACGTACTTATTACATTGATGTCAACAATGGCTGAACCAAGCATTATTCTTGACTTCTGATTTCCAAATGAGTTATCCACCAATTTGTTGTGCACTGTTTATGTAATATGTGGAGGTGATCAAACATTTACACGGTTTTACAAAATTCACAGTCATAATGGCCTGCTCATGGAAACCATAACTACAATTTGGCCCACTGCAAAAATGAAGTTGATACCCCTGCGCTAGAGCAAATGAAGATTTGGAATTTGGAAACAATTTATTTGAATCTCTCGGCACTTTTGTTGACCAGTGTCATAATATGCCAAGCCCTCTTCTAATGTTCCGCAAACTTTTTTTCTATGCAATCCCTTTTTATGATGGCTAAAATGACTGCTGTGAAAAAGCTAATTAATACAAGGAGCTAGTTGTGCTTTGCGGGACAAGGAAATAGATAGCGATCTTCTCCCTGCCAACTCTGTCATATATTAGAGAAATGTCTGAGGCAGCACAATGGCTGACAAACAAGCCCGTGGCTCTATTGTATTAAGAAGTCTCCTCCACAGCCTAAGCTGTTTCATCTCATCATGTTGGGCTTGACTGCAGTCCTGATCCTCTTTATGTCAATGATGGAGATTATAGCTAAAGCTCCACCTCCATCTTCAATAAGATAATTTATGTCCTCAGAGCCGTGTCACTTTCAAAGACACCCTTGTCGGGCCTCGGGATCGCTGCTCACACCAGCACACGCGTGTGATTTACTCACTGTCTGCGGGTCCCGTGCACTGAAACAGGAACTCAACGGGCGGTAATCAATTGTTTGTTCATTTGATTTTCGGCCAAATCCCATTATATTAGCAAATTGATTTGATCGAGGTTGGGGACCGTCTTGATCAATTAATTGATAAATAGTGGAGACTATGTGTCTCAGTGTTCTGAGCTCTTGTTTCTGTCTTCCCATTGAGCTCAGTTCCATAGATAAACTAGCAGACTGACGAAACTATGACCAGATGACCACCTACTATAAGAATAGTTCATTCTCAACTCATTCTCAACTACAAAACATTATTTTTTGCCTCAATTGCGTCAAGATACAATGAATTAATTCCATACAAAGAATGTAATTCTTAATGATAAATTAATAGATTAATCAATGATGCCCATAAAATAGCTAATGATATTCACCATCCACAAATTAGGGAAAACAATATAATAAAACCAGCTCATAGTATGATGCAATCCAAATGCCTCACTGACATTGTTGATTAAAATAGAGCATTTTTATCATTGTGAAGATTTTTTTTTCATGATTAGATTCCCTTTCCCCCTATAAAAAAGTGGATCACATTAATGTGGCCTATAAACTGTACAGCACAATAAAAAATATATTCTAAGGAAAAACCAATGTACAATAATCTGGTTTCATAAATACACTCACCCTCAAACTACTTTGTTGCAGCGCTGCTGGCTTTTATGGCAGCGCTCAGACTTTTTTTGGATAGGAGTCTATCGATGTAGTAATATTTCCCCACTCTTCTTTCCAAAAACACTCCAAATCTGTCAGATTGTGAGGGCATCTCCTGCGTACACCCCACCAATGTTAGATAGATAGAACTGTTCATAATTCACTCCACCCTAGTGGCAGCTTAAGGAAAAATAGTTCCGATGCATGATGCTGCCACCACTATGCTTGGTTGTCGGTATGATCTTCTTTCGCCGGGCTTAGTTATTCCCTTTGTAAGATAATGCTTTCGTATTGCATCCCGAGCTCATAGCCCAACTATATGAATATGGTTCAAATTTGTTGTCACTTGTATTAAACAACCAGTACTTGCTAGGAATTTCTGCAGCTCCTTTAATGTTGCTGTCGGCCTGACCAGATTTCCTCTCCTTATTTTCATCAAGTTCTTGGTAATGTCAAGGTTGTGCAAAATATTCTCTTGATGCTGACTGTCTTCACTGTGTTCTCGGGTGTATTTTATGCCTTGGAAATTCTTTTTTTTTTTACCCTTCTGCTGGCTGATACTTTTGAAGATCCCTCTGATGCTGTGGAAGCTCACTGCAGACGATGGCTTGCGCTGTAAGATGTGACAAAAAAATATTAGGAGGTGTCTCCGAGAACATCTGAACTTTAGGTGGGGTTCATCAGAGGCACTTTAAATGGTAGCAGGAGAGTGCTAACTTGCCTTTAACATAAATTTGAATGTGACCGGTTAATCCGGAAAATAGCCACCTCGCCAGTTGTATGGGATTACGCACATTATCTCTGTTATTTGTTTATTGATTTGTTTTGTTTTTAACTTCCCCTCTTTTTAATTTTTTTCATTGACTTGCACATGTTTTAGGCGACATATTTGCAATTTGCAGGGCATGTGCAAAAAGTGATAGAAAAAAAAGGAATAGAAATGACAGTGATGTTCAGTTCTCAGTGGTCACATGCAGTCCCCATGAATGCCACTAATATTCTACGGGAATGTGTTGACCATGAACGGGCGGCCTTGAGCCCATTCAGCCATTTTTGTACCATAAAAAATCTGTGAGATGAGAAAAGCATTTTGTTCGCGTTTATTACCGGAGTTCTTCGGTGTGTGTGGGCCCACAGCAGAGCAGTCAGATAGCCAGCAGTTTCCCCCACCCCCACCCTCACTCCCCTCGACGCGCCTCTGCACTAATGCAGTGTTAAAGTGGGCACATTACCACCAGAGGGAGCATAAGCATTCAAGTAGAAAACAAGATAGCCTCTGTCAAGAGAGAGAGAGAGAGAGAGAGAGAGAGAGAGAGAGAGAGAGAGAGAGACACTCCCTCAGGCACATTGTGGACTAGACGAAATAACAAGACTAAGGATCAGACCAAGGTCCTATTACGACTGCAGGCATGCACCTCAAGCATTCCCGACTCTCTCCGGCTGAACAAGACAATGCACACAGCTGCTCAAACATTCCCTTTCATCTGTTTTTTCCCCCCTATGGTTCCAGCTTGTGCTTATTTCCTCCAGCGCTCAATATTTTTTGCTCCAAGCTGCAGGGGTGCGTTCAAGGAGATCGTGTTGAGTTGCCCCCGATATGCCATCACACAGCCGTAATAACCCCGTAGTGATGCAGGCTGTTCATTTTAAGCATCTGAGAGCAAAAGTGAGTGACATGTGTGATCGGGTGAATGATATTTCCTGTCCTATCTCCACAGAATTTCTTTCAAATCATCAGCAATCTTTTGGAGGAGGACAACAAGGAGAAATGGGAGGATGCGCAGAAGGTAGGCATGTTGCAGTGAATAATTCAGGCCCACACGAGTGTTGTGCACTTAAAAACTCAGGCAATGTTGTGCCATGTCATCCACAGCTTAAATAAAAGTCAGTTTTGTGCTTAGATAACGCTCTGCATCACAAGGGTCATTTAGCATGGTGTCCTCATAGTGCATGTGGCCTCATTTTTAAGGTTACTTCCGCAGATCACCACTTGGTGGCAGCAGCGCCGCCACGTAGACTTGTTCAGCCATAAAAAGCACTGCAGGCTCCCCTATTCTGCACACTGTTCCACATAGCAGATACAAATCATGGCAATTAGTGTGATTAGACCATTACTTAAGTTGATTTTTTATAGCACTCTGTTGCACTTCATGCTTTATATGTTTTATTGATTATAGTGCAGCAGCAAAAAGTCAATCTTCTTTGAGTCTCTCTCTCTCTCTCTCTCTCTCTCTCTCTCTCTCTCTCTCTCTCACTGGCAAGTTGGTGAAATGTGCAGTTTTAGGGGAAATCACTTATTATTACATGATGCATATTAAAGGTCTGCAGCACTGCAGTAATGTGTCACAGCTTAAAACGCAATGCTCTCTTGCAACGCTGTTTATCCATGAATAGTCGCTCCTGGCTACATCTTCTGTCAGAGCTTTGAGAGATGGCATCTTCGTAACACGGTGGCTTGTGTCTGCAAGCTGAAACCCCCGAAAACACACACAACCTAGACAAAAGATGCCATCTGTGATAGCTGCAAGTCTGGAGAGGGCATCTGCTGTGATGCCGCTGCCAGATCCACCTGAATTAGGTAACACTTATACTGACATGAACTAAAATCCAGTTAGATCAGTTTGATGCTGACAGCTGGTCCCAGCTGCCCGTATAGACTGTATTTAAGTATCTATTCGTGGCAGCTGTAGTTTGACAGGTCCCATAATTTGCTCCGGTCTTTCACTGAAACTCAGTGAAGCAAAATGCATCAGAGAATGCGAGGAACAGATTTGAGGAAATGCAGAAAAAAGAAGTTGCTCCTTCATTTCCGCCAAGGTGACATTCGCTCACTATTCTGCTTTCCAAAGACAATGCCGGAACTTCACAGTTATTATTTTTTTCCACACGTGCTAGCTTGTGTTGCCTTAATGAGTGCATGCCACTCTGTTTGCACAGCACCCACACACTGCGCATTGAGGACACCTACAAAAAATAAAAAATAAAAGAGAAAGAAAAAAAACAACTCATAAAGCACCTCACTGTGAGGTTTTACTGCCTGTAGACTTGACTGGGAGGAGAAATCACTATACATTCATCTGCGGTCACTGTTTCCATGGAGAGAGAAGCAAGAGCTTTTTCTAAAGATACTCCATTGCAGCCATTTCCTTGTGCTGCCTTCACATCTTTACAGTTGCCATGGAGACTAGTGGAATACGTATGACTGCGTTGTGCGTCAAACATGCCGGAAGGGGCCATGCAATGTGCTTTTTTTTTTTTTACCCCCCCAATCCGCGTGACTGATTTGACTCTGCTGTGTTATTTATTAGAGGATCTCAACTTTGGCCAATCCACTTGCGGCATTTCACGCGCGCACACACACACACACACACACACACACACACACACACACGCACACAGCTCTGCCTAAGGTGTTTGCCAAATATAAACATCGAGTGAGGTGCTAATTGTTAAATGCCACTTAAAGGCCTTTTTAATTGCTTGAGAGCCTCATTATATTCTCACACATTTGTGAAATTAACATTGTTTAAAGTTGATGCTTTGGGAATATTGTCAAGTATCATCATACACAACATCACTGGGGGAGGTGGGATGGGGGCATCCCTTATCAAAGCCTGTGCTTATATGTGACCTGTCAGTGTGTAGACGAGCAGCCTGGATAGTGGGTCCATATCTGCGAGGGCAGTCCTGGGATGGCCATGCCTTTGATATATTGACCTGGAGGAAATCGCTTTTTTGCTCCTCCAGTGTCAGTGGCCGAGCTTGTGGAGCTGTATGTGGATCTGACCATAATGATCCACATCAACCGTCCACTTTTATTTCGAGACTTAGCTGCCAACACATTTGACTGAGGTGTTCAATGCACACATGCATTTCTATGAATTGTATTTCCATTTTAAACGGTTTCAACAAAAAGAACACTCTCAGTCCGGTGTGGAACTCGGCCAACCCTGCTAATTAAACCACTGCTTTCTGTGAGTTAGTAGTAAATGATAATATAATAAGAAATTCCTGGAATTGTTTTTCCACCATCGATCCATATGTCACCATCCATGTGTTATGATGATAAACATACATGCAAATGATCTGACAAGCTTTGTGTTTGACAGGGGTGGTGGTGGGGCAGGGGGTTACACAATTGTACATACAGTCAAGATACTGGTATACTCTTTACACAATTCAGTAATCTCTCGTTCTCGGGGGTTACGTTCCAAAAAGAACCAGTGATAGGTGAAATCCGTGAAGTAGTGAGCTTTATTTTTTTAGAGTTATTATACAATACTGAACTATGTATACAATGAAACCAAAGACCAAAACCTGTTTTCAGGTTCAAGCACAAAAAAACCCTCAAACGTTTTCAACAAATAACTTTTTGGAAATACTATACTGTAAAATAAGATTGCTTGAGCGCGTCCTCAGGTGCCTTTGACAGGTGCAGAACGTTTTGTCAACATTGTGGGGTATGTATGTATAAAGGCGAGGTGCGAAGACTGTTCACGTTGGTCAGTGCCTTAGCCAATCAGGATGCAGAACACAATTCACTGTTTAAAAGACTTTAAAAAACTGCACTAAAAAAATCCGTGAAACAGCGAAGCTGCGCAAGGTGAACCGCGTTAGAGCAAGGGATCACTGTAATTCGAATGTAACAACAATTATAATATTTCAAAACTTGTGGTGGTCGTTGGATGGTTAGCACTTCGCCTCACAGTTCTGAGGTTGTGACTTTGAATCTGCCTTCTTGTGTGTGGTTTGTACGTTTTCCCCATGGTTGCATGGGTTTTACTTCGACAATCCAGCTCCTTCCACATTTCAAAAATTGTTTTCTTTGGTAAATTTAAGAATCTTAATTGTACATAGCGTCATATTTTCATGAATGGTAGAGGACCCCAAAAAGCAGGAGGAGCAGGGTGGGGTGAACAAAATGTACTAACAAAAAACACTTGCAGGGATACGCTGGAAAAACAAAATCAAAAACACAAAGTCCTCGAAACCACAAGAAACCAAAGTAACAAACAAATAAACAAAATAACACAAAACCGAAGACAGAAGATGACACATGACAGGAGCACACAGACGCACAACAATCCAACAAAGACTGACAGAACCCAGGGAACTAAATATAAGCAATGTGACGAGACAACGAGAAACACCTGGACAAGACACAAAGGATTGAGGGAGCTGATTGGTTAAACACAAGGGACCCGGATGACGAGAGCGGGCGGAGACAAAAAGGGCACATGAGGAATAATCTATCCATCCATTTTCCGATCCGCTTAACCTGAAAATCATAACACATAGACGCAAATATGAGTTTGAATGTTTGTTTATATGTGCACTGGGATTGGCTCGTGACCAGAAAATGTTACAGAATTAATAAAAAAATGCATCATGTATAGAAGTATAATGTTAAAATGCTAGAACTCAGAGAATGGGGCACAGTCAGTCATCTGCCTCAGTAAGCATTAACCACAGGGGTTTTTTTTCTAATCACATTTTTATTTGAATTTGTTTTTACTTTATTCCCCACACTGTTCCCCCCAACAGACAGACTCAGTGTGTGTGAACTCAGAGCAGCAGAGTGGAAAATGAGGTGCTTTCTCACTGATTTATTTAATAATTTGTTGTCTCGTGCAGATCTATCCCGGAGCGGTGGAGCTCATGCAGGTCATAGAGGAATTCATCCACATCGTTGGATTGGGAATGAAGGATTTCCACAATGCTTATTTGATGACTGGGAACTTGGGTAAGAGTGAGCCTCCGAGCTTCTGTTTCTACGGCTATCATTAATTTAGGAGAAATGGTGCGTGAAGAACAATGTGGAGAAAAACTGCTGGGAATCAATAATGTTTAATAAAACAGAGCTAGGGGTCGAAATGTGCCAGATTCCCGTGAAAACACACATTCCGCGAGTGAATGGTATCGCAGACACACTTTTACATTTGGAGTACATCTAAATGCAAATCATTGTCATAATTGTACCACGTCGAATCATACGGAATGATTAAAATGATTTTTTTAAACCATTGTCAGTGTGCGCAGAACATCGCCCAGTTTCATGAAATTGTTTGTGTCACTCCTCACGTTGTCAGTGACACATACAACCAAACCAAAAACAGTCCACATGCTGTATCCCGCCAAGTGAGCCACGAGTGCAGCCACCGTGATGTCACCGGCCCTGCACAAACCATGTGAACTGGACCGCTCAAATCTACAAATGAAGATTAAAATGATGGATTCCTGGAAGCACCTAAGTTATAGAGATAAACATATTTTCCCTAACAATAAAAGATTTCAAGCCCTTTTTACAGGCGGCGTGGGTATCGTTTGCATGGAGACAAGTTGATCCAACCAAAACGCATAGTGATGGAAAACATTTTTCAATTCGGGCGCACATGCCACACACCAGCCATCAACCCCGTGCCCTGCCAGCCTCACATACGCAATAAACGTGTCGGTCCACTGCGCACTGCACTGTACCAAGTGAAGGATGGCTTACGGCCATAATACTAGTTTGAAAAAAAGTTTGGATTGAATTCGCTCACATTTTATTTTTTAAGTAGACGACACAGCTCAAATGTATCCACCCACTTGATTACAAAAAATGCAACACATGTAATCTGAGAATGCCCAACCTTGCCAGATCTGGACAAGGTCCCTAGTGATTGGTGATTGGTGAGATGGGTCTCATGTACACTTGCTGCCTTGGTTCAATTAGGGCTTTCATTACTCGACTTTAAAACCAAAGAGGATATAAATTCCCATCATCCTTCAGTCTGCATTCCTAATTAGATCAGCAATTTAGCATTTGGTTTCACTGAAGCACTCGATTCCTTGAAGCATTTTCTTTCAATCAGTTTTGGAAGGATTTGGTCATATTCGAATGAAATGTTAATAGTACATTGATGGCAAATGTGCTCTATGTTGAACGGTGCCGCTGCAATCCATGTAATTAGAGCAGCACGCTGCATATCATGTTGTACTGAAGTGCAATTTCAGCATTAACAAGATTGTTTGAGATGTGGGAGCCTATTGTGGGCGTGTCTGATAGAATGTTATCGAGCTAAAGTGAAATTACAAGTTATTCATTGTCGCTGTAATGAGCTTGAAAGCCATTTTTAATGCACCGCCGGTCATAGCGGAGATTAAAACTCCCCTTCTTTGAGACAAAACGTCTCTTGATAGGAGTCTTGGAACAATATTTCTCCTCGCTAATGTTCTCGTGGGATCTTTTAGTTTGTGTCGCACTGCCTCCTGGATGATCGCAGGTCTCAGTGGCATTTCATTTCTCAGTCAGCCATGGATGCCGCCTCGCTGGGATGGAATAATAGAACAGCAGTCCTGATTTATTTATGCAAATGAGTGTGAGCATGAACAGCTGGGCTGGTAGGCAATTTCTCCAGAGGAGTCAGGTTTCTTCCTAGCTTATATTCTTTACAGTGGCCAGCATTTGACCCACTTATCGGAACTACTCGAGACTCAGAGGCTCTTTACGGCGCATGCATGATTTGCAAAATGATGGATAGGAGGCCCCCCAAGAAAAGCATTGCAAACACGATGCAATGAATCCATACAAAATAATGTGAAAGCGGTAGATACTAGGAATAAGATTGGTGCATCGATTTTATATTTCACGTTTGTTCGAGCATACGTTTGCCCTTCTTTGTTCATCCAGTAGGATTTAATGACACTCCAGGAGCTTTTAACGTGGCTGTGTTCCACGAAACCAACTCCGACACTTGACAGGGTAACATCAGACCAGTAATTGATGTTCAAATTGCAGCTTATAAATCATGTTAATGGAACACTGACGGAGGTACAAGGAAAGGAAATAACATGAAACTGGTAACTAAATTATTTCCTTGAACTTTGTTCAGGTGTTGTCTTTTCAGCGGAACGCCACTGATATTCCAACCAGGGGCATAGCCATTATTTATTTATTTTTTTGTGGGGTGGCCAGGTGACCCCACACCTCTCTGAAGGGTGGCCAGACTGCATGTGCACGCACACACATTATTCGCATTCTGCAAACCCACTCCGTAACCGTGAAGTCTTTGTTCATCCTATTTTCATGAAATAATGTACAGAACTGCGTCCAACGCAATCATAATGCGATCAGAACGAGTCGAAGTCAAAAGCAACGCTTTGCTGAGCTTCATCTTTTGAGATCATGCAATTTTCTTTAATTGTAAGTTTATTTGAATGACCAGAGAGGTGGCCAAAGAGTGACCACCATGTAGCTCGGCATCTGCAGTACCTAGAAACGTCATTAAAAACAAATACATATGTTCCATGGCTTAATGAGAGTTCAATAGAAGTTGTGATTCTAGTCTTCGTGCTAAAAAAACAACCAGACAGAAAGCAAAAATATTTCATTTATTGGATTGGGTGCAGAATAAGTTAGAAACAAAGAGCCACAGAAGTGCTGTTTTAACCACATATCATTTGCTGTGATACTTTGACATTTGCATATTTTTTAACTTCTTTTACCCATATTACAAATGTGCATACTAATCTATGAATCCATTAATCAAGAATTTGCATGTTGGTGTTGAATTAACTGTTGATGAAGTTCTATCTTGAGGCAATTGAGGCCAAAGAGAGTGAACTACGTGGCTGCGGAGGTGCTTTTAATTCTCAACCAGTTGACTTTTTAAATGTATCTGTGGGACGATGCCGTTCAACCCATCCCCGTTGCACGCACCTGCACCAACATTGGATGTGTTGCGGCCTTCTGCTGCCATTCTTGGATCAGCTTCACAGCCCCATGCTGCATTTTCCGTTCCTGCCTCGTCCATCCACGGCAAGTACATTTCATGTGCCGTTCAACATATAGCTGGAACCCCTCGCCCCTCCATTGCCACTTAGAGGTGCAATCTTTTCCGCTTCCGCGCCGCAGCCAAGCGGCACACTTCCTGTTTTCGCACCTGAGCCAGGCGCCGTTATTCCTTTTTCAACACCTCATCCAGGTGCAATGCCTCCTTCTTCTGTGCGTTCCGACCATTTTTCCTTCCTCTCCTCATTACGTTTTGCAACCAGTTATGTTCACAAAAGAGTTGGATACCATTGCACGACACATCACAAAATGCAATCCAAACAAAGCAAGATGGCTCCAATCACACTTTTTCCATTTTCTTTGAAGAATGTTTTTAGACTACCATGAGTGCACCGCCCAGGAGGGCCAGAGACTTCAACAGCCAGGTGCACCGAGACGTAAGGTCTCACGTATTTTGCACTGCAAAATATACAGTAGTATAGGTATAAAATGCATGTTTAATTATGTACCCCTAGTTAAGTTCACTGAGATTAAGAATCAGGATTTCCAACAACTACTAATGAAACATGCATCAGTTACGGGTGGTTTTTACAGTGACAATTTCCGGTTCTCATCACAGCTCGTGGCAGTCATTGGTCCTTCTGATTGAACCAATGAATATGCTTGGATGCCGAGCATCAGGATGAGTCACTGGATGTTCTTTCTCATTTGTTGCATCCTCTTGACCCAGAGGGTTAATAAAATATTGTTACTCATACCTCTTTGCTTTTTGTTCTCAAATCAGTTTTGGAAAACTGGTTGAAACTTGTTCTTGATTGTACAGTAGTCCTGTTAAATAGGCTTTTAGTCACGTCAAATCAAACGTCTGTACGTCACCCTCATGTTGAGACAATAAATACAACAGTATCCTACGAATGAGTATTGTGCAAGAACATTTCTTTTCTCCTTTTTGAATTACAGTGCATTGTTAAAATAAAATAATGGCGTCAGTATATTTTATTTGTTTATTTTTTAATTCTTTCACTTTGAGGTGTCAATTTTAAAGTTTTTGTGACTCATATTTGAGATCAAATCACATCTTCTTGCCCTCTACCGGGATTTAGCTTTTTAGCTGCTATTTGACCTTTTCTCACAATCATTTTGACAAAGTTGAATAGTAAACAGCTCTAATAAAAATACAGGTTTAAACTAAAGGTAGTGCATCACAGGCAACATTTGCTTGCAATTTACAAGGTTATGGATCAAAAAAGCTAGTTAGCAAGCTAACATTTTTTAATAATAATAATAATAATAAATTTTATTTGTGGGCGCCTTTCTAAGAACTGAACGACTTTCTTATCCAAAAAACACATTTCCAAGACTAAACATTGCTCAATGAGGCCTATGTGTTTATCGCAAAAGTGTTTCACTCCAGCTCCTTTTCTTGTGAGCATTCAAAGGACAAAGTGGTACTTTGTACACGCTGGGAGATTATGAAGGACATTTTAGCTCTGGCTCGCGTATGTCACGATTGCGAGGTGGTGGTGGACCCCAAAAAGCAGGCAAGAGGGAGGAGCTGGGAGTACTTGAAAGATTGCATTAAAACACAGAAAACTAAATCCTAAACAAACAAAGTCCTAACAACAGAATGAATCCAAAGTATCAAACAAAAATCATGACCGAAGATAAAACATAACAATGACCTAAACATGACGGAAACAAACATGACAGCAGCCAACAGACAGCAACAAACAAACAATGACCCGACAATGGGAGGGAGTCCTTTTAAACGGCTAACGACATAACGACCAACAGGTGTGCAGCTGCGGGGGGAGCCCTACAGTGCCACCTGTTGGTCACAAACCGAAACATGACGGCGTATTTATAACATAATAATCAGATGTATAAATATATATCGGAATTTCAAAGCCAATGTTCCATGATTCAAGGGTTTACTACAATTTTTGTGTTTGTACTGTGTGTTGCTTTCGATAACTTAATTTGACCTTCTCAAAACTTTTGGATCAAAACATCTAATTGTTCAGTTTGTCTGTACGTTCAACACAAGTTTTTATTCTTGAACCAGGAGGTGCAAGTAGTGGCATGTGGTTCATGACTGGTGAGGCAGTGACTCAACATGCAATGGACTGTGCAAAGCAATATTCACACACGTTTGACCCATGAATTAATGAAAACATTCCCAGAAACGTCCATTTCGATGCCTTTCTGTGACTCTTCTGTCTGTCTCTGTTGAAACCTGCCGATAATATTCTGTGACACTCAATTGGAAGGTCAATAACCACCTCCCTCTGACAGCATCCCGTTTAAACTTCTGCATTGACTAGGGACCGACAGTGCATTGCTCGCTCTGTGTCATCTTGGTGCCAAAATGTGAATAGCACAAGGAAGAGAACTATTTAAAAGCAAATTGAACCAGGAAATGTATTGGGAGATTTAAACTAATTTTGCGCACATGTGCATTCAAAAGTTGACAGAAAGTCAAATTCAGTTCATTTGTTAAAGTTTAGAATGTATTCTGGGTTCATCCTGAATTGTCACCTGACAGCCCACTCTCTAACTTTTCTGCAAGTAGCGTAGCTACGGCTGAGTGCATCAATGCAGCATTCAAACATAATGAGCGCAGTGCCATAAACTCCCTCCATGTGAAAATGAACCACATTTTCGGTGCACTGAATCGCATCACAATCCTGAATGATTGCTTTATTTGTGTTGCCGAGCCCCATCGGGCAGATGCAGAGCCCCGTTTACATGCAGAATTACCCTGCACTGTGAAAAGCAGCCTTTCCTCTATAGTGTTGCCTTTCATGCTGTGCCCCATGACTGAATAAGGCACCCAAACCACTGCCGCACCCAGCATCTGGCACCTTCTTACACACTTGGCGCAATGTGATTTAATGGCCGCTCCTGGATCATCCCAAACATACAGACACGCCTTCCTCGTCACAGTCTTCATCCCAGCGTGGAGCCTTGCCAGGATCCAAATGGTATTGTTGGCAAAGAGCGATGAACAATGGAGCTTTTGCATCAATGGGGATTAGCCTCACATTCCCCTCTCTGAAGCAGCACCTGACTGGCACAGGCTGTGATAGCAGGTGGAGAACAGGCCAGCTTTATCCTCCACTTGTAATGCCGAGGCTCGTTTGCTTGATCTGGAGCATTGCCACGGTGCACGGACAGACCCTTTGTGGCGCCTCAACAGGGAGGTGAGAAAAGGAGAGACCGAATAAGGAGATTACCTTTTATACTAGTTGTCAGCTGCCAGCTCTAGCTCAGATGAGATCATTTCTGTTGGGAACACTCAGGATAGGCTTGATTTTGTTCCAGGGCTCCCCCCCCAAGAATTGTTTCATTTCATTGAGGTCACGTTTGTCAGATATTGGTTTTTGCACACACATATGCTGAAGTATAAATTCTATCAAGAGAAAAAAAGGACTAGTGATTGATAATGAAAAGTATAATTTGGAGATATATATCCGATGTGTCTGCATACGGAGTTCATCAGGTCGAGTTTATCCAACCTATGAAAATAGAGCCCAGAGTGTGAAGAGTTGTCTGTCACTATGTGACCTGTGATCGGTGACCAGCACTGGGTGTTTCCGATGGGATTTGAGTGGGACTTAAAGTCACACAACCTGCTTTGAGTTCATCTATAGCGACGTACAAATATTGTGTTATTTGTGCAGTGGCCAGCATCCAGAGACTTCCAGCCGTGTCAGTGATGACTGATATCAACTTCCCCATGAAGGGCCGTAAAGGCATGGTGGACTGGGCAAGGAACTCTGAAGATAAGGTGGTCATCCCAAAAGCCCTCTTCGTCTCCCAAAGTGCAGGTTGGTTTCCCAATATCTCACAGAGCTTCCCCAAGTTGTAGAAATAATCTCTTGATTGTACATTTATTCAGGCATATTATTCAGTGCAGTGGCTTTCCTATTTTTCAATTCATTGCCTTCTGAGTTTATTTCCGACTGACTACATAATGATAAACCTGGAGGCCATTATGAAAGATGGAAAATAAAAATCACCTGCTGCCAAATTTCTGAATACCGTCGAGGAAGCGAGGCCAACCTGTCTTGCTTGGCTTGTTCAGTCACAGTCAACTCGGCATTTCCTTCTTCCTTATCAACCACACGCCATTTAGAGTATTAGGTTAATTGCTGTTATCTGATCACAGAATAAATGCCTGCAGGGGAAACTGCGACACATTCTTCATCCTAACTGCTGTGACTCGTTTAGATTTCGAAGTTTCAACCTCCGGATGAGTAAAGAAGTTGTAAAAATACCTCTCATAAATAAACCAAATCATAAACATCAATAGCCTAATCATCAGTGCAATTTTAGATTTAAAGAAAATAATACAGACTTTATTCATGAAATGTTTACAAATTATATGTCAGCACGCACGCATGCTTACACTGCACGACTTGAACTAACTATCTATTGCTACCTTTTGTTTCCCTTTAGATATGGAGGGATCCCCTGTCTTCATTTTGGGAACAGTTCTTTACAAGACTCTTGGACTCATGCTACCATCACCAAAGTGAGAAGACTTTGTGATATTTCCTCCTGAAATCCAATGAGAGAGACGAAACACGAGTCTTTTTTTGTCATTTGAATGTTGCATCGTTGCCTAAGGGGATTATAACATGTTGTACCAGCCTGTTCTCACAAGAGTTTGAGAGGACCCAAAATGTTAAAATCGGAGAAAACCTTTTGACAGTTTTTGAAATAGCTTCATGATATCCCCTGATCCTAACTGCTTCGGAATCATAGCTCTCTGGAAAAATCACAAATCTTCACACCACACTGTGGAGTAGCTACTCTTTAAGTTATGTACTTTTTCTTGAGAACACATTGTCTCTTTACCTGTTGGCCACCCTCAAACTTCTGTCTCCTCCGCTATATTCAAGACGCTTTACAGCACATGCGGGCACATGTTGCTTCATTACCTCAGATGAAATCACATGAACACTCTTATAATTGGGGATCAGGCTATGTTCAGAATTATCCAGTCATGTTCAAACTCATGTGAAATGGAAGTCAGCACACACCTACCACCAAAAATGCCGTTAATTAGCTCTGATATTCCTCAAAAGAGCATCAGGATGCTCCCAAAGCTAAAACCTGTTCTCAATACATCCCTTGGACCGTCCAAAGACAGAGCAGCCATTGCAATGGACCAGGCCACCATTTTCATCTTCAGCAGCTGGCCTTAGTGTGCATATAATGAAAACCAATTGTCAGACATAAGTTCCTATTTTCCAAATGTCAAGTTTGCAAAGTTCTAAAAAAAAAAAACCCCACAACTTTCCTTTTTAAATGCAGTCATTCAAGTGCACCGGGAGTGGTGCGCCGCAGAGTTTAACAAAAAGTCCATTGACATTCATTTTACAGAATTCTCAGAAAAGATATTCAAATCATATAAAAGGTCTGACAAAAACATTCATAGCTCTACTGGTGTTGGAAGGACAGCCTTCCTTTGTGTTACTACCTCGCTCCTGCTTACATCTAAAGAGAGGCTCTTCAGTCTGCAAAATCACGAGGAAGGATTTCGAAAACATCACATCTTAAAAGTAGAGGAGTCAAAAAAGCATCATGTTCATGACTGACAAAGCTTTGATTTTTTTCTCCCTGGTATCTGTTGTACTCGGACATTAGCAACACGGATGGCGAATGCTCGATTTTTCATGTGTATGATGCTACTTTTACTCACAGGGTATTTGTGTGTAAATTCAAAAAAGACATTGCAGAAAAGCATTGTGGTGTAGCTCAATACTGTTTTTTTATGATGGAATATATGCCTGCAAAAAGGCCATGTCAATTCAAAATACTCCATGTATTGCTTTTCTGGTATAAAAAGCAATACGGTATAACAAGAGTCAATATCCCTGGTGCAGTTTGACAACAGAGTTGAATAAAATAGAGTAAGCATTGCATTGGTTTGTGGGGGAATTTAAATTTTAACCACAAAAAAGGAACAGTACCAGATCAATAGAATAACAATATCAAGTGTCACTAAAATACGTACGGGTATGTACATATGTACTCATTAGGCAATGAGAGTGAATAGACTGAGTAGCAGCAATGTATGTGACAATTGTACATAAGTGATAATCTCGATATTCATACAGGCAGATGCCAGCGGAAACTGTACATGAATACATTTATACTGTATACGCAGGTGTGCATGGCAGCTGTACATGAATCAATAATTATTCATGTGTGCAAAACACAAGTTGCAGGTTTATCCATCCATCTATCCTCTTTCAATAGTACACGTTCTCATTACGTTCACGGGTAGGCTGGAGGCTCACCCAGCTCTCTTTGGGTGAGAGGCAGGGTACACTCTTCATAGGGCGCATATAAACAAACAACCATTATAGGCAACCTGGAGTCTTCGGTTGCAACTTCATTCAGAAAAAAATATGCGCAAAAGTAAGAGTACTCAAATAAATAAGGGCCAAATGAGGCATCTGCAACCAGCTTTGGCAAATGTAAGAGTTTTGATAAAACCGTCACTTCCCAACAACAAGCTGAGTAGGTTGAGCTTTCATTGGAATTTTTATCCATACCTATATTGGTGTACATGCGAAAATCCAAAAGCTGTCCAAAATGATGCAGTATACTTGTCTACAACAAGGCTTTTATAGTTATCCTTTTAAAGGCAATGTTTTTGATGTTGTTCTTGGACTGGACTCTTATTGGATTGTGCAGGTTAAGATTATCCAATGATTGAGCCGTTGAGGTTACAAAGTAATAGAAAGTCTTGTCGAGAGGATAATTCAAACAATGACATTTATTCCTTCTGTCATGTTTTTGTGGGCTTTTCAGGAACCACACAGTCGTGAACTCCAAGGTCATTGCTGTCACTGTCAGGCCGGAGCCCAAGGCCATCCAGTCCCACCTGGAGATTGAACTGGCTCACCTGGCCAATGTAAGCACAGGCTCACACGCTCACCAAAGCACTCTCAGTTTGATGATTATAAATATTCATAGTTAGCCACAAAAATGTTTGATGATTCCCTTTTTTAAAAATTCTCTGGGTAATGAAGTGTTTGTAAGTTGTCAAAATGCGTTGAAGGACAAACAAATTGTGTCATAGGTTAATTAGAATTCTGACAGCGGTGGCCATGAAGATTAATTGTTGTTATCATTCACTGTAATTACTTTTTTGTAAACATTTTGCCCATTTCTATTTATTTCAGGGAACCCTCAGACCTCACTGTGCACTGTGGGACAACAGCATAATGTGAGTACAACCGAGCCACTCATTAAGTTACATGTGAAGCTTTCAGCAGTGAAGCAAGCAAGTTGGAGAGATTTCAGTCAGTTCACTGAGTAATACGAAATTAAGCAGAAGCCAAAATGCTTCTGGCTGCAGCAGTGAAGTTTTAATCATTCCTGAATTGCTGTTGAATGTAATTATTTGTGTTTTTTTCATGCTACTATTATAATTTTGAAAAATATTATTCTGTAATGTATGGTTAGTGTTGTCGTTTAGGCCTGGAGCAAATTGCAAATGATTTACTCATGATAAATACCAGCAACCCAGACATGTTGCATCCGCCAGCATTCAAAGTATTGCTCCTGATACAGCCGAATAATATCAAAGGGAAGGTTGGTGTGATGAAAAAAGAGATTGAAAAATGATTTGAGGTTTGACTTGAACTACAGTACGTTGGGCTTGGTGTATCAGAAATAATTGAAAACCTATAATGCTCATGGGCTGTGTACAACACCAACAATAATTGGAGATTAGAACATCAACAGGATTTATGAGAGGGGATGTCATAAAAAGGAAAACATTTGCTAAATTGATTTTTGCTGCGAGATACCATGATTTCCTCAGTCAACTGTCAGCTGCATCAAGCTTTAAAAGCAGTCAGGTTCCTGTTGGCTATAAAATACAATTTTATCAGTTTGGAAAAGCTTGAAAGATTTGTGACCGGAAGAGTGCGCAAAATGAGAAATGTGCCAATTTGACCCTTCACTTCATCTACATGAGCCATCTTTTACAATTCTCAATCAAGCGGATTCTTGGTTTGACATTGAGAAATAAGCTTTTGATCAGAAACTCCTTGGGCACTTAACACAAACTTTGGACAAAGTGTAGCCTTGTATCTTCATGGAAACAAGAATAGCCAAGTATTGCTTTATGCTGTGCAGTGTTTCTGTCGAGGAGATGCTGCGACGATTACATCAAAACAAATATGAGTCAGCCATGACTCAGGACAGTCGCTCCTTCAAACCATAGCTACAGTATATAAGTGGTTACGCAACCTCAGTGTTACACAGAACACCATTAAGTCAATGTCCAATCAGATGGAAAAGACATAAAGACATTTGCAAGGCATTAAAAATGGACCACCTGAAGTGTCAAGGCCACAAATACTGCAGAGCTGAATAACACAGCACAAGCCATGAGGATGCCACAACACATAGGGCTGCGTTATCCATACTTTCAGAATGAACATTTTCTTTTTCACCCACTCCGCATGTGCACATTTTATATTCTGTATGTTTCGGATAATAGATGAATGGCTGGATGGATTTCTCTTTGATATTGGTTGACGTCATAATGCTGTGCTATATGTGATAATGTGCTTTTCACTTTTCCGGCTGACATTGCTTTTGCCAGCACTCTTGCAGAATGACGTTAATATGCAAAGTGGGGTTTCATCGTACTGGAATGGTTGAGTATGCTCCAATGGACAATCTTCCTGTACTGTATTGGTTCGAACTGTTGCTGCTTGTAGCCATTACACAAAGGAATCCCATGACTCAGTGTGTTGAATGTGAGGCACAATACTGAAGCAGTTGCTTGCCCACATTTTACATAATGCAGGCTTACTGGATGACATTGTTGAATGTGCTGGATCCTCTCAGGCCACATTTAGTGTGTGTGTGTGTGTTTGTGTATATACGCATGCAGGCCTTTCCTGTTGCATCTTTCGCAAAGTAGCTGCTGTTTGTACACATTCCATTCCAGATGAATGTAAGACACAATTGAAACTAATCTTTAGTTTATTTATTTATTTATTTATTTTACCGTCACTGACCACAGGTGTTATGAAATCAACCACCGATTGATTGTATGCGCTGTATGGGCTAAAAACCTCTTACTCAGTTGATTTTTCAATGAGGTGATGGACTTAAACTCATTACCTTTGCCTGAATATTAAGGATTTAGTTTACCAATATATTGACATGATTGTCCCCCTATTATGGTTTGCTTTGATGAGTTTTCGTGGAAAGGACATGGCCTAAACGACAACAGAGAGTCTAATATGAGTGACCTCTGACCTTATAAATGGTCACCCAGATGAATAGACAAACATTGCCGCACTCACCGAATCATGTAGCCTATCATCCCATCTTTTCTTCAAGTTTCAGTTGGTGTGATAGCAAGCTGTCCCAATACTTTGGTCCATATAGCGTCATGTCGTGTAGAACCAACAAGTATAACCATTAACCGTATGTTTTTACTTAAAGATGTAAGTGCATTTGCATTCATTAGAAAGCCTTTAAGTAGCAGTCTCCAATGAAGACAGCATTTTTATGGCAAAATAGCATCAATTGAACACATTTTCTCCTCTATTGTGCTGTTTGAGGGCATCTGGTCTATTTCAGAACATGAAAGACACAACTGGGACAACTCTCCATGTGTTTCTGACTTTCAACAAAGCCAGTGTTTATTACCGCCATTATTTCTGGGATCCACACCCAGTCATTTCCATCGGCAAATGACTCCACAGGGCGATTAGCGTAGCACACAGTTGGCTGGTCCGATTAAAATAGGAGATGCGCTCAGAGGCCCATTGAGGAGGGGATATATACCATCTGTCTGACATGTTTCAAACAAAACCACAGTGTAAGGATGTGAGTTTTGTTTATATGTTACTCCATGCACTGAATAATTATAAGTCTGTGTCAGACCTTGAGGATGCTAGTGGTAGCTATAAAGCTGTACCTGATGGTCACTGAGTGGGGACTGAACCCACACTGTTTACACCGATGTAACCTAAATGTACCACTGTATCAATGACAACTAATGTCACATAACAAATGTGACAAAAAACAATGTTCATATAACAATAACAACAAAAAATTAAAAACGGGAATATAATTGACAACAACAGGCAATGATCTGACAAAAACAGAACGAAAACAGGAATCCAAATCCAAGCCAACTGACGAGACTACGAGGAACACCTGGACAGGAAAGAGTGGCTGAGGGATCTGACAAGAACAGGTGGACACAAAACCTACCAAAACAGACATCCATCAATCGATTTTCTAATCCGCTTATCCTCACAAGGATCATGGGCGCGTGGAAGCCCATCACAGCTGTCTTCGGCAATAAGCGGGGTACACCCTGAATTGCTTGCCAGTCAATCACAGGGCACACATAGACAAACAACCATTCACACTCACGGTCATTCCTAGGGACAATTTAGAGCATAGGTGTCAAGCTCAGATCCTGAAGGGCCACTGTCCTCCATTTTTCCAACTCTCCCTGTTGCAACACACCTGATTCAAATGAACAAGTTCAATCTCAGGCTTCCTCACAGCTTGCTGATGATCAGATCATTTGAATCAGCTGTGCTGCAACAGGTAGACTCGAGTTTGACACTAATTTAGAGAAGGGGTAAGGAACTCCGGCTCATCGAGAGCCTTATCCTGCCTGTTTTAGAGCTTTCCCTATTCCAACACACCTGATCCAATTGCTCATGATCATTTCAGGCTTCTACAGAGCTTGCTGATGAGCTGATTGTTTGAATCAGGTGTGCTTGAGTAGGGAGGGATCTAAAACAGGCAGGATTTGGCTCTCGAGGAACCGGATTTCCCTACCCCTGATTTAGAGTCTTCCATTAACCTGCCATGCATGTTTTTGGAATGTGAAGAAAACCCACGCAGGCACGGGGAACACATTCAAACTCCACATAGGAAGTCGGAGCCGGAATTGAACCTTGCACCTCTGCACTGTGAGGTGGATGTGATGATCAGTCGATCACAAGGCCGCCCCACAAGACGTTGAAAAAGGGACACAGGAACAACATGACAAAACAAAATCCAACAAATCAACAAGCACACAGCCCATGACAACTAACAACATAATACAAACATTGTAAAACTAATAACTAGAAGGTAGTGAGCATTGTTTTGTATGTGATAAATGTTTACATTTATTTGTAATTTGAATTAACTGATGCTTCAAATCTAAATGATGTACTTAATCTTCTTATATCAATTATATCACCAGTTTTTAACGTTACATTCATTACCTTTTTTTTAAACTATTTTGCAGAGTTTAAGCACTTGGTGTCTCGAACATATGTTAATTCCAGTATTTAAAGGGTCCAGATTGCCTCTAAACTATGACTACAAGTGAAGTTCAAAATGACATTTCAATCCAGCTTCAACCGTTTTAAAATACCCCTGCCATTTAATGCTTCAAATCTACTCAATCCCGGCTAACCACTGTGAAGCGAGCCAAATGATTATCGTCTTGATTTCTAAATTGGGTTCCTTCACAGATTATCCTTAAAGTGTAGTAAAGGGTTTCACTAATCTGGAATTTGCCACATCAGGATTAACCGCATCTCACCACCGTTTTAACACATTTCAAAACACTCAGCATTTTACATGCTGAAAACCTATCCTGTTATTTAGCTGTTGTTTCCTTCTGTTCCATTTCATACATTATGATATAAAACCAAATTGCCTTTGCAACATATTTTGTTTCATTTTGACTGGAATGCCAAGACTCATGCTGGATTTACTCAGGATTTATTCTCTGAGCTACTTAGAGAGAGAAGCAAAAAGATTTTTGTGAACAATACCGTTCAAGTTTTGTAACAAAATAACACAAAGGACCACTCTCTTTACAGTGGTTAGTAAAGGATTCGAAAGGATTTGTCTAAAATGATGTTCATACTCTCCTTTTTACCTGCAACATTCATGTAAGTGAAATTTTGGTGGAGCACAAACTGTACATCTGGAATAACCTCCAGAATCAAGGCTGATCAATAATTCACATTTGGAGTGGTGAGAAGCATCTGCTGCAGCTTTATCCTGGCTAGAAGCCAAACGGGCCACATGTAAACACTGCAAGATACGACTAAATTTAGACTAAAGATGCGAGATGAACTCCATTATGAAACTCTTCCGATAGACTGTGGTGTGCTAGATAATCCGTCGATTTGTACCCATTATTTTTTCTTCATTTATCAGTTTTTGTTTTGTTTTAATCATTTTTTTCCGGCTTCCATTGTTGAAAGAGTGTCCTCTGCTGATGTGCACTGCTTACACTAACATAATGGCGGTGAAGAGAGAAGACCGAGTTGACAAAAGCAAAGTCAGTGTTGCCAACTTAATGATTTCTCCATTTTCGTTGGAGGTATTTACCTCCCTCAAGCAAAAAACATTAATCAAAACTATCATTTCAAATTCCTGCTAAGAAACAGAAAATACTAACGGAATCAGTTTCACATGGTCTTATGTATAGGATGGATGGATCTTTATTGTCATTACACTTTCGTGCAACGAAACAAATAAAAGCAAAATTAATCACGGAGTCAATAGTGCTGAACATTGTCCAAGACATGCTGCTTATTTATTCATTGCAAAAGCAGTCTCAACACATGTACAACGTTTGACTGATAGTACTGTTTGTGCCTGAAAAAAATGTTAAGATTTCAAATGTTTTTATGTTCTTTAGAAGAGCTGCAGACACATTTTATGGACTGTCAAATGTTTTTAAATGGAAATCACAATTAGAGAAAGAATGCACTAACTATTCAACCTTGTTATGGTTTTTAAAATGGATTTTATGTACTTGGGCTCTACTCAATCTGGACTTCACATGTTTTGATCTTTTCTTGGTCTCGGTGAGTTCGGGTCTCGGGCAAGACTTGTTCGTGGATTGTGTGTTCTTGAGCCACCCTTCAAATTAGACAATGAAATTGTCGGCGGGGCATTTAACTGTGGGAGTAACAGGGCAGCATCCATTTGCAGCGGTGGCGTTATCTCAACCTTGTCTGGAGCATTATTTGCATGTCACATCAATGACCATGTGGGTCAAGTAATCCTAGTGGCCAACTCAGCAGGCTTATGCCCGAGACAACGTCCTACACAGTGGCATGAGACATGGAAGGGGCCAAGGTGGAACGGCATATGGAATGGATTCAAGAGATGACTTCAATCATATCATGAAATTAATAGCGACGCAATTATCTCATGCGCTGTTGCCGTATCACTGAATTTAGAAAAGGAAAGAAGGCCATGGAGCAAGAAGCTAAGAAGTTAAAGATGTACAATTGCAGCTGAAAGTCGGCGATGCATCTGAAAAGCTGAAGATACTCGACTCTAGTTTTGCTTTGTGTGAAAGTTTTTTATTTGGGTCCAATTTACTTCACTTTGGATGCTGTGACAAAGGGCCTTTTTAATAGTTTCTCTCTTTTGTCGCCAGGTTTCTTTGACATTTCCATATCTGAAATCGGCGGCTGTCAAAGTTTTGACGTCACAGTCATCCAATTGCTGCATTTGCACCACAGACGTGCCCTTGATCAGATTTAGTCCCAGCGAGAGAGAGCGAGCTTTTGTTGCCTTTAGTTTGGGCTTTTAATGGAAAGTGCACTGCAGATAGGAAGAGCACAATGGTATCCTTATTTTGATGGTATCTGTATCAAAAGATAGAGAAGGAATAAGAGGTGGGAGTGCACTGATGTTCAACATTTTTTTTTAGTTCTGCTGCAGTTAAAAAAAAGAAAAAAGAAAAAGATGGATGACTATCAAGAATTGAAACATGCCTAAGGAGGTCTTATTGTTTGTGCGCATTCAGGTAATTAGCTACATAAGCATTGGCTTATATGATACATTAAATCAATTATATGAACAAAGTAATCGTACCTTAAAATAGCAACTTGTCCCACTGGGGTCTACAATTATTGAACTTGCACTCAGTTGTTGCTCTTGCAAACCTCAGATAAGTTCTTCAATATTGGTGGACCAGCCAGGACATTGCTTATGTTCTGTTAGCACGCATGTTTTGTCTTGACTTTTTGAGTGTCTGTCCATGTCTTGTTGCACAACATTCCTGCTCATTTTGAATTGTAGCTGCAAGAACATCTATATTTATTGCCTTTTAAACTCACATTTTTTAAGATGTTTGTTAAGATGGATTTTGAAACGTGAAAATGCATGGTTTGATATTCTGTATGTTCACCCACTCAGGCCCTTAGGTTGACAGTCGTCAAATAGCCTGTCATTGGTACATCAAGGACTTCGGTGTTCAGTGTTTGCCTAATTTGCAATAAACATACAAAAATTTAAAGCCCTATTGCTGTGAGGAAATATTGCAAATGAGTTGCATATACAAACAAAAGCATCACGGACAAGGAACTATTTAGGGCGGGGAATGGAAGGCCCGTGGGCCATGTAAGGCTTCTGAGAGCATTTGATCTGACCGAACATGCGATTCTAAAAACAAATCAACCCTCAGAGGAACTGTTACAAAACGCCCCAAAATATTTAACCCATGTGCCTCATATATAATCAGCAGTATTTGCTACATCTTGCATCACATTTTACTCATAAAATTAGGAGGGAAGACCCACTGTCAAATGGCTCCTGCTTAAAAAAGAAATACCGTACATCTATAAAATAAAAGTTCCCCACCCCTGATTAAACTTTTAAGTACAATTTCTAAGGACCTTTAGGGTAAGAATCACCATATTTGGAGATGCTTGTCCCAAAATGAATACCCGCTATGCTAAAAGGTCGACATTTCTTGCAGTCACATTGCAGTCATGTGTCTTATATCCATCTATCCATTTTCCGATCCGCTTATCCTCACAAGGGTCGCGAAGGTGTTGGAGCCTATCCCAGCCATCTTCGCGCAGTAGGCAGGGGACACCCTGAACCGGTTGCCAGCATATCGCAGGTCACACAGAGACGAACAACCATCCGCGCTCACACTCACACCTAGGGACAATTTAGAGTGTTCAATCAGCCTGCCATGCATGTTTTTGGAATGTGGGAGGAGACCGCAGTACCCGGAGAAAACCCACGCAGGCCCGGGGAGAACATGCAAACTCCACACAGGGAGGCAGGAGCTGGAATTGAACCTGGTACCTCTGCACTGTGGGGTCAACGCTCTAACCTTTGGACCACCGCCTGTGTCTTATATATTGATGTCTAAAAATGTTCAATCAGAGTTTGATCCAATTCTGTCACAAATGTTATTCCTGGATGTTTTAACACCAAGTTGACATTGGCACCTCGTGGTCAACAACGTGTATGTGCATTTCTTCACATTAAGAGTCACACTGCGACGGTCAGAGACTAAAGCCAATGTGACAAATATTAATCCTCAGCAAGATAGCCTCTCTTGGCCCCGCACAAGCTTCTGCAAAAAGTTGGAAAATGATCTTGCACAGTTCCCACCAGGGAAGTCGTGACTTCATTTCAAGCAACTGGAAGTCATCAATCAGTACCTGTGGCTGTTTGAAGGCTGTGAGTAGCACTTCATCACAGCCCTACATGGAATTACCTGAAACAATAAAAAAAAATCAGTTCGACTAATACAGGAAACATTTGCTGAATTCCAGACTGGGCTATGTTTGGGTTTCATTATTGATGACTGTGTGCAACCTAGTCTCCCCAGCAGACACAGAATTGTGCTTCTTTGCCTTGCTTGCTTGGTTCAACACCTTCTCAGCCTTAAAAACTGAAAAATGGGAGAAAAAACTACTGCAGAGACTCACAATTATCTGGATTTTTTTTTTTTTTTTTTTTTACATGGATGATGGACGTGTGGCCACAATGGAGTGAATCCATGCTGGGTTTTTTCCCCCACTAAATCGTGTCTATTAGTAATTGCTAAGATTTTACAGACCTCTTGGGAATAACTGAAGGTTAATTGCCAGATATACGTGATGTGTGTGTGTGTGTGTGTGTGTGTGTGTGTGTGTGTGTGTGTGTGTGTGTGTGTGTGTGTGTGTGTGTGTGTGTGCGTGTATGAGAGAAAGACAGAGAGAGGGAGAAAGTAAGCTGAGTGTAGCAATAGCTTTGATTTGTATGCTGTCGAATTTACATGATTTTTGCACGAAATAAAATCATCTGAATCCAGATGCAATTTTTTTAAGTTGACCATAGATCTATTTTTAAAAATGTATCTAAATCCAGATGATTCTATTGTGTGCGGCCACTAAAATAAAATTGAGTAAATTCAACACACCATTTTTTCCAGTGTATATTTATGCTTAAAAGCCAGTTTCCAGAGCTTCTGTTGAGTGACAAAGTAGTCAGACTGTTGCTGGAGTGAGGAGCCTTATTGACAGACCGCCCTGCGATCATGACCATTGCCTTCCCAATACCCACTTAGAGTGAATGATTTTACGTTTATGCAGAAATCCTTGAACCAGAGCTGGAGAGGATTTCAATCCACATCCCAACACGTTATATATCTCAAGTAGATCCACACTTTATCCGTCCACTCAGCTTAATTAATTATTATCTTGTCCGTCTCAGTCAGATGAGTCCTCCTTAAAAATGATTTGAATCGGTCCAATGCGTCATCTGAATAGCAAGAGATAAGAACAAAAACGTGTCGGACTTGTTAATTCAAGCTCACGACGAGAGAGAAGAAATGACAAGGGACCGCATAGTAGATTTTATTTTATTGATGTGCGAGTGTGAGCAGACATGCTGGAGCTGCTCATTCCTTTTGGGAAATTCAGACTACAGTCTCCACTGTCCCTTCCTGGAATAATAAACATCGCTGCCATATTGATCAAATGACACAGCAGAAGTTGCTCGGTGCACTAATACACAGCTATACACTCACCAGCCATAACATTAACCTGCAGGATTGATTTAGATTTAAAACAAGAGCTGTATCACGTAATGTGCCTTTACACTGATAGCAATGCTTAAATTTAGTTTAGACTGTCAGGGAGGTATTATTCACTTTTGTTGACATTGCACTTTTTTATATTGTTGCTTGTTTTACTTTCCAGTAAAAAATGTATGAGTCTCAATGACAACACTCAGGGATATACAGGAAGTCGTTATCTATAAATCTTTCCCTGATTCAATTTAGGATTGTCTAGCATTGGTGGAGGCCTCTGTGCTCTGGTGATTGTTGTTTGTGCACCGCATGGTGAGGTTCAGAATCATAGGAACGGGGTAATGCAGTTATACGCCACTGCAGTCGACAACAGACACTATAGAGATGATATAACGTAAACATTGCATTCAAACACGAATGATCAATAATGTTAATTGTCACCATAGGTGAAGGGACAATGTAATGTGGGTTTTTTGGATGTTACCAACATAACTCATATTTATTTGATTCCCATTGTGACAATGGCCAAGGACGTCAAATGGAAGCCACTTTTTAGTTTGATTGGTTGAATCTTCTTTGATTTGGCTCCCCTTTAGACCCAAGGCTCTTGGCAGCTCCTTTCTAATGAGCATTAACTGCCACCCAAAAGAATAGATTGGAAAATGATCAACAGAAATGAACACCTGTTTCTTTTACACACAGTGTTAATATTTTCTTTCTACGTTCAGAGCAAGTGCACTATTTCCACTTGTGTTTTGGCCTTGGCAGAGGTATTTTCTCTGTGAGTGGCTTTCTTATTAGAGTTGTAAAGACACTTTTTGAATCACTCACAATTCAACCAGTCACAATTAATTTTTTCCACTTTCAGAAGAGGTTAGTTAACAAGTTCTGCTAGTTTTCACACTGTTACAAGGAATGTCTCTGGGATGTGTTTTGCTCCAGGAGCTCAAAGGCGTTTTGACCAATACAGGGGCAGAGAAAATAATGTATCTTTATTTTTTTTTATAGAATATTAAATAAAATCCTGGTGGATATTAACTGAGACCACACAGATGTTATAGCTCCCATAGCATCAACCCTGACTACTCTTCTGACTAATCTTAAAGATAGAATGTGACAAAATTACCATTTATTATGTGGCAAATATCCTGATTGTTTTCTAGTTAGCTTTTGAAAAGACACACCCTTAGGAATCAACCTGTCATGATTTATTTTCCGACTCGGGGAACAAGCTCACAAGCACCACTAGTTTTTGCACAGTTACTCTTTAGTGAGGAAGCTACCACTTATTATATATTCTTATTGTTTTTGCCTTGGCGGAGGTAATTTTCTAAAGACCTACTTTTTGAAAATGATTTTAGTGGATCAGATTAGATCAGCACGTGTGCTTCATCAAGTGCAGTAGTGCTCTAAATTGTACAGCATGTTTTGTCAGAAATTGTGTTTTTGACGTTGTGGTACAACAGCGTTATTGATTTCCAGTATTTACTTTAGTATGGAGGAATACACAGTCACGCACTTTTTATTGTTTCTATTTATTTCTATTTTTTTACATTGTGTAGAAAATAAACACAAGCGGGATAATCAGCGATTGATCTGAAAAATACATTTAAAGAAAAGGTGCCCCTCCTCATTCCTCTGCCACAGTGTTGTGAAGTGGATACCGGTAGCAACCATTCGCGCTGCTCCAGCGGGGTGGTCTTTCTGTCGCGGGTTTCTAATCTCGCTCGCTCCTTGCCCGGGGGCGACCACCCTTTTAGGCGTAAAATGACTTTGAGGAATTATCCCGACGCATTATCATCCCCGTTTTGGAAGCGGACGTCCGGCCGATTCAACACACTCCGCGTTAGCGCGCACAGCTGCTCTCGTTGGGCTAGCCTCCCCCTTCTCTGACGCCGGCTAGGAGCCGCGCAGCATTAGTCGGATTCCAGGGTGAAAAATCCTTGCTAGGAAACGTCCAAAGGCTGCTAATTAAAGCAGTGCAGAAGGAGGGGGGCGGGGGGGAAGCAAGGAAAAGAACGGAATAACAGGTGCGAAAGGAGGTGGGGGGGAGAAGTGGCCGTTCCGAACGGAGACAAGCGGATGGAATAATAATAATTTTAAAAAAGGAAGCACAGGAAGAGATGCAGGTAAATATGACCGCTTGTTTTTTAGCATTATTGATACCGGCGCGGTATGTTTGTGTTGGAATCAGCACCAGGGTGTCTGGACAGCTCCCTTAACCAACAACCCCTCCTTCTTCTTTCCTCCGAACCTCTTTCTGCTCTCTTGGCGCCGTACAGCTGTATGCACCGAGAGCTGCGGCGCTTTTTCTCTTTGATTTGTTTATTTCATTATTTTCTGTAGTCCTCGCGCATGTTCCGAGTCGTATCAATAATACATGAATGCAAAAAGAAGAAGCACCCTGTCACTTAAAACGCCACGAACGTGTTTGAAAAATCGGCTTCTTGTGTTTGCAGGAACGATTCTTGGGGAGCTTGGTCCACAAAGGCGTGTAGAACTGTGCTGACAGATGCCTCGCATACAAAATGCTTATGTGATCGTGTGTCTACCTTCGCCATTTTGGCTCAGCAACCCAGAGAAATGGTAAGTGATTCGTCTTTCTTATTCATATTGTCTTTTTGAGGGTGGGATGAAAAAGGGTACGCTATTCCAGTTAATTCGGTGCTGAGGGTGGAGTTTATGTGTGTATATTTGTGTGGCAGTGGTGGGGGGTCTTTTCTAGTGTATACACACTTTCTGTGCTTGTCATCCAATACACGTTTCCCAAGAAAGGAACCAAAAAGTTGATGTACTTTAAAAAAATCATCTCCCATTTTGTGGCTCGAACGATGGTGTGTGGGAATGGATTGGAAAAAAAAATCCCAGTTTGTGTTATTGAAGTAATTAACCGTGAGAACATGGAGTACTGTACGGTGTGGCCTGCCTTGGTTTACTAAAGGTCTACAGAGAGCATGCCACTACTAGGCCTCGTCATACCACTAAAAGAAATATTGTTGAACCATTTTAATAATAATAATAATAATAAAACATATTCGTCATGGATGGTGAGATTAGCTGATAACAGATAAGTCACACGACAGACTCGACTGTTTTTGTCTGTTTTGTAACTTTTCAACAGAGATGGGAAGAGAGAAATCTATTCCTTATTGTGATTTTTTTTTAGCCCCTCTCTGTTGTTGGATCCGTTCAAACACTTGAAAGCAAGAATGTAGTATGCTGTTGAGGGTATATCCTACTTACTGTGATTACAATCACCTTTAGTGCCCCCTCACCTCCACCACTTTTAGGAACCCTCCAGAGGACATTTTAACATTAAAAGAGGAACTGTTATCTCAAGTATCCGTGGTGTTGCTGCCATCACATCAAAGCTCAGACCGAAGAATAGTGGTGGGTTCTGGTGGTCTGGTCTCACCTCACCACTCCCAACTTATTCCAGCCACACCGGGTCAGATGGCATGTTAGTTTCTTTGTTTCCGGGATCTGCATGGAGGCGTAACTCCCCGCCTCTCATGATCATATTGTCTCTATATATTCTCATGACTGTATTTTTTTCTGGGCTTCCTGACGAAATCTGAAACTCTCAGGAGCCCGAATCGATCCGTATTGTGATAAACTGCAGAAAAGAAAAATAAAACCTTCGTCTCCAGCCTGTATTTGGATAACCAACATCGTCATCTTACGAAATTAACGAACACGCGGAGGAAGAGAAAGGCAGACTCTCTCTCCCCCAACAAGACCCACACAGTAGCGTGTGCAAAACATATTTCTATCGTTTAGTATTCACACCTCCGTATTCTGTTACCTGGACACACCTAACAATGCATCACACACCCCTGAAACCTCCCGAGAGGATGAATACTATATGACCACTACACTGTAGTACTGTTTTCAACTATCTACCCCTCATTATGATAGATGGATGGATGGATAACAGCTTTTCCAATGCAATTGAAGCAATGCAAACAAACATGATGTGCCTAAAATAGTGTATTAGTATTTTTCTGACTGCTCCCCTCTGTGTGCATCAGATAAGATTGATGGTCCTGCATGCACCATGTGGTAGCATCCACTGATCTGCTCTGTCTTCTCCACAGACCATGGAATACTCAGGGTCCCATCTGTGACGCTGATAGTTGGCTGCGGTCTGTCATGCCTCGCCTTGATCACGTTGGCGGTGATATACATCGTGTTATGGAGGTAAGAACCAAAAGCCCCATGATGACGAAACATTGAAACTATGTGCGTCTTGTATTTACAAGTCACATTTTTATGTCCTCTCCTTCCCTTAGATACATCCGCTCGGAACGTTCCATTATCCTGCTTAACTTCTGCTTATCTATCATCTGCTCCAATATATTGATCCTTGTGGGGCAAACGCAGACACATAATGTGGTAAGTGTCATCTGCCCATTTTCTGGTTCACGAGCAAATCTCAAAACACAGAGGCCCGGTGATTGTTTGTAAACACAAACAAACTACAAACTGTGCTTGCCATGCTAAGCTTATGTTTGATGTCACAAAGAAATACAGCATTCCTTGTCATTTTCAGGAATCTTTAGAGATGGTTCAAACTTTGAAAAGTAGGGATGGGCACTGTAGTCCAGCAATCTTCAAGAATTTTCTCCATATCAGGGAATTAGTCACGTCTCCATATAGTTGATTACTAAGGCTTGAGGCAATATGCAGTGCGCTATACTTGGAACTTGTATGGAACTAGCAGGGGCACAAATGATTAAGCCTCAACTGTTTCCCAACCAAAAGGATGATAATGACATGACATCAGCTATGGAAAAGATGCACAACACCTCGAGGCAGCATTATAATGCTCAATACCCACAACATCTAGAGATATGTAGTATAAATAATAAGACAAAATGTAACCAAATGTCCCAATTGAGAATGTTGGATTTTTAGTTTTTTTTTCATAAACCCATGTGCTCCTGTCCATTTCTCCTCCCTCAACTTTTAACTGAAGGAACCAAAAGGTTTTTAGCATAACGTCATAATTAAGTACGTATAACTTTGAAAGAGTAAAGTGCAGGCAGCCCAAAAAGTGGTTCAGAGGTGTCTATGTGTGACTTTTTAAGAGGTGGAAGATGAGAGAAAAACAAGGGCATTTATCGGAAGTGTAATCTGTTTTATCGTGCGTTTTGTTATGCCAGCTGTTGTCTGTGTTATAGAGTGCAAACAAACAAGAATGTAACAGCTTTAGTGCGGCTCCTTTCAAGCAAATAGCTCCTTTGTTTTGGGTACCGTGCTAAAGAAGCCTCTAGTGTAAAATCTCAATGGAAAATAAAGTACCTCTTGCAGTTCAAGGATGAACGTGCAACTTTACTCAGATGGTCTTGAATTAAGCATTATATTGCCCTTTGCCACAGTGACAAACCAAATGGGGCACATCTAGGCAAGGGTGGCATTTGTTGCCCCCAACCCCCAAAAAATGTTTTACAAAAGGACAGATGATTTAGAAATGATGACTTGAAATGATTTTTTTGGGAGGGGGGGGTCAAACGTGCAGCTCTGCAATAGTTTGCCATTGGGGGCTTTTTAAGCACATGACACCAAGGAACATGATGCACCACTGGAATCAAAGACTAATGTAGCAGTTGAGAGAAGTTCTTCACCAATCCAAAAAGTTAAGCTGCACCTTAAAAGCAATTCTTGTACTTGGCTGAATTGAGTGTGATGATTCAGACATGTTAGTTGTGTTGTTGTTGTTGTTAATGAAGGGCTGAAGTTGACGTCTAAGTGAGCAGGACTCAAAAGGACAATGGCAGCTCCTCATAAATATGTATTAGCACTCCAGCTTTGGTTAGTGGCCTGTAAAACATTAAAAAAAAAAACAAGTTTGGCAAACAGTTATTCTGATTTACTAGCTGCCCACGCCGATGCCCTCCTCAGTCATTTGGCAGCACTACACTGACACATTGTCAGATTACAAAGACATGTCATTGTGTAGCAGGATTGAAGTTTTACTTTTTACCCAGCTCACCGATTTTCCCCTTTCTCCACTGTCCTGCCTCATTAGTCCACATTCTTTGTTTTGGTGAGTGCTCGTCAAACTTCATTGTGACTTGACGATCCCTTATGGGAAGGTACGACTTATCAGGAAGCAGATGGCCTTGCCAGCGGTTTTTACAAGACACTGTTCATAAATCAGCGTTCTACGTTTATTTATTTAATTATGTTCAGTGGAAAGTGATTCATAGATAATAGACGATTGCAGGATTTGCATAAAATGATTGAATCTTCAAAGAAAAGTGAAGATGTTGATCATTAGCATTGTATGAGGAACATTTTTGTCCGTTTCATTCGTCAAAATCTGAATCCACACATCCGGTACACATTTATCAGGTGCACAGTAGCAGCCAAGATGATAAATGCACAGAATTGAGCCGTGAAGGTCTTTTAAAGCTGGGTTAATTTGAAGCCTTGTCTGATTGAATCAAGCCGTCTTGAGGTCTTGATTACAACGACCACGTGAGTCCCCCTAATTACATATTTGCATGCAAAATCTTCTGTTGGTATATCAAAATCCACGAGCATCATGAAAATGCAACTCTCACCAAACAAACACGGCCATCTCAAAGAGGGGTTTATGTAAACACCTCCAACCAAAGTATTTATGGTGATCCATTTTGTCATTAAAGTAGATGACAAATCTGTGTCAGTATGTGATAGCAACATTATGTATTCAATTGACCTCGCCTCATTGTAAAATGACGAAGAAGGCAATCCTGAGCTCTGTCATTGTCATGGCAACCCCTCATCATAAGAAGGCTCCGGCATTCAGCAGACATTTAAAAGAAAAATCCGGTTCATGTTGACTTAAACACTGTAATACAAAACAGTTGCTTCAACAAAATAAAAAAATAAAAAATAATAATAAAAACATTGTTAGTGTGATGGCCCGGTGGTCCAGTGGTTAGCGCGTCGACCTCACAGTGCAGAGGTACCGGATTCAATTCCAGCTCCGGCCTCCCTGTGTGGAGTGTGCATGTTCTCCCCGGGCCTGCGGGGGTTTTCTCCAGGTACTCCGGTTTCCTCCCACATTCCAAAAACATGCAAGGCAGGCTGATTGAACACTCAAAATTGTCCCTAGGTGTAAGCATGAGTGCGGATGGTTATTCGTCTCTGTGTGCCCTGCGATTGGCTGGCAACCGGTTCAGGGTGTCCCCCGCCTAATGAATAGATGAATAAATTATTAGTGTGACATTGTAACACAGTATGCTTCCTATCTCTAATATGATTCACCTGACTTACTTAATAGAAGATCAGCATAATGACTTACATTCCATGGAAAGGGCTGATGCTGTTTTGTAATACTGTTGGTAGCTGTTTGCTAACAGAGCTGCGGTATCGCTGTTCATACAGCAGTTCTAATTGCAGTTTATTGCAGAACAATAAATTCAGTCAAATGCTGTTTAAAACAAGTGCTCCACCAATAATTGCCAAGCTGGATTCTTCCCATCCTTCAGTGCCATTGAAGAGAAAGAATGAAGCGGAATGATTATTGCCTTTTCTTTTGTTTGTTTGTTTTTTCCCGCGTGTTGTTATAATATTTGAGAAATATTCCACGTTTTTGATCAGACCTCGTTTTAGAGCGGTCGGCCAGCGAAAACACAGCCCTGGTGTGGGTTTAATTGCTGTGCTACATGACATCGCCTCACTTGTTGTTGCTCCAACCCTTGAAAGAAGTGCATGTAATTGGCCTCATCGTTTGTGGATTCGGAGTCATCTAATAGAAATCATTTCAAAGCTGTGGAGGTGCCCTCCAGGGAGCAGCAGATTCAGTGAGTCACCTTTGCTTGTCTGTGCTTTGCCTTTATCCTCTCTCTGTGTTCATCTTGCTTTGTGGGAAGAAGGCACATTAAGAAACATATAGGCACAGTTGTGATTTATAGACATTAAAATCTTGCACTTTGGGATAATTCTATCAAATTGTCAAACTATAATGGGTAATAATTTATGAAGTAATAACATACATGGAAGTCTACGAGCTCCTCTGTGTGCCAACCTGTCTTTTCAATAGGTTTAGTTGGTAATTTTTATCATTAAATTATTTCAGTGCTACATGGTTAAAATCCGGATGTATTAAAGGATTTGAAATGATTGCTTATTGCGCATGTCACTGTGCTGCATTATTGAGATGGCATCTTGTTCAATTCCAATGTTCATGTCTAACGTCAAATTGTGCTCAAATAACCTGACGAGACATTGTTTGAGAAAAAAAAATCCACTTCTGATCAAAATGCTCCTACGATAACATCCTTGACAATCCCCACCGTGTGCCATTTGTTTAGAATGTTACTCTACAGCTTTTCGACCCAACTTTGTTGTATACAAGTTGCAGATTACACTGTAAATAGATTTGATTGATACCATAATGATTTCTCTAATTTGTAGTAACGCCCAAGCCTGTTGCTAAGAACCCAGCAACTCGCAAGTTCTGCTGTAATCTGTATGAAGAGTAAATAATGAAACAATTCAAAGTGATTGGCAAATAAAACTGCTTTGTGCTCGAAGGGATTTACCGTGAAATGCTAAGTCAACATGAGTTTAATCCAATTAGAGTCAATTCCTAATGCTTCAAGAGTATTATTTTCTTCACATGTATTACTGGAATCCCCTCTTACATATTTAGACTGACTACCACCTAGACCAAATACTGTATCTTACCTAAAATGGTCTTTGAGAGTGTGTTGCAACGAATTCTCTTTAATTTACGAATCGATAGAGAAAATGTAGACTTTTATTCAATGGTCTAATTAATTCTTCAAATGCATGTCCGGTTTTAACACGCTACCATTTAATCTGCTTTGACTGTTCTCCTTCTGAGTGTCTTATCTGCGGTATGATATTTTAATGTGGTCCCTTCCTCACTTTCTTTGTTTCCATGGCTACCAACACAGTGAGCTCCCGACATTTGCTTTTCTAAAGGCCAGTGTGAACTCCCGGTTTCATCCGCGCTTGTTTTGTACGACTGGCTACAGTCGTCCGGTGCTTTCATAATGCGCATAATGATGAGTATTCATCTGCATGCACTGATGATGTTGACTGCGTGGTATAGGACGATCAGTAAACCAAGAAGAATACAGATGATCTGTTTACAGGAAAGAGCAGATCTATTTATTCAACACACGAGTAGCTTTCAATGTACACTGAAAAAAAAAAAATAAAACAGTGATGACAAAACACATAATGTTTTTATATTTTGTGGCAAATGCTTTCAATAGCTGTTCTAGAGGCAGAGATCCTACTGATGCTTAGTTGTATGAGCTCACATTTTACTCACATATTTACTGCATGGGCAAGTGGATGTATGTCTTGGGATTTCTGTCGACCTTGATTGGATGAACTGCTTTGACACTTTCAAGAATCACTAGAGCATGGTCGCGCATGGTAAGTAGTTATGGGTCGTTTGCTTCAGTTGCTGTACGAGGCGCTTCATTAAGTTAGTACACCTGTACTACAGATGAAAATCATGTACAGTGTACAAGAACATCAACATCTAAATCTGTCCCCTCTAAGAAGAAGCCCTCTAAAAGAGATGAGTTCAAAGATGTTTCAAGGCTTTGACATAATAAGCAAAGGGCATTGTACCCCTTGGTGGTAGTTTAAGACATATACACGTATTTACACAAAGAAGATGGTCACACCAGTTCAGTAAGTTGTCGGAATATAAGTTACTTTTTGCAGATGATAAAGAATATGTGTCTTTGAGGTTTGTTATATTGTTTGTCTGCACTGTTTGTCCTCAAATATCCGTTATATAGAGGAATACGATTGCCAGTTTTGTTAAACAGTCAATGGAATTTTGCATTTGTGTTAGCATTCCGCTAGCAGATTTTTTATAAGGCAAAGCTATGTGATTTTGCTAAATACGCAAAGCGTAGTCGCCTTTTTTTTTTCTTGTGTTTAGTTTGTTTGTAAACTACAGTACATGGAAACGTCAACTGATATTGGCAGTCAACAGCCTGACGCAAGCACTTTGTCTCTTTTCCGAAGAATTGGTAACAATCTGCAAAACTGCTGCTTGTTGTAAAATTAGCTGCCACCATCTAGCACTCATCGGTACATTTTTTCCCCTCACAATTCAAGACAAAAAAACAATTGTAATGAGTGGACGGTCACACCTGGAAAAGTTTGTAACATACATCACTCTGAGGTGCGTTACCACTGAATTATGTTCGCAAAGAAATATATGTCATTGGAAAAAAAATGTTTTCAAGAATTAGGTTATTCTGTCAGTACAATGCAATAAATGATGTGCCAGTCAAAACTGCACTTATCTTTTGTCAAGGCAGGGTTTTGAGAGAGCTGATGTATAAGATCTCATTAAAACTGTGCAGCTCTCTCGAGTGATGTCTCAGCCTGTAAGCGCACATGCTTTCAACCCAATCCGTGTCATAGTTTTACTCTCCTTAGTTTATTCACATTTCTCTTGCATCTGGGACAGCCCACTCTACCTTAAAGCTTGTCTTGTCATGTTTCAATCCACATTTATGGGCTTAATGTCTCCCGTGGGTTGAAGCGAATACAAACTCGCTTGTCAGGTATGCGGTAATACGGGATTACTCTCTCGTTTGAACCCCATGCACACAACGGGGGGTGGATATCGTGTGATTCTCTCAATGGAGACTTACAGGGGAAGTCACTGAGCGGATGCCCTGGGATGGCATGATACACCAGAGTCTTTACCTCACACCACACTCGACTGCCTAAAGTGTCCTCACTCAGTGTCAGTGTGCCTTGACAAGACTCTTAAGGATACCTCTTTACTTCTAATCCTCTCCTAAACAATCTCCCTCTGGCGACGTCTCTCGGTGGAACAAAGATGAACGAGCTAATGAAGCTGCAAAGAGCCGTTCCATTATTGAGCCCGAATGCTATCTCCTGCCTCCAGTGTAGCCTTCCGTGTCATTTAAGAAGTGTTTTGCTGTCTTTGCTCTCGTGGCGCTACGTACAACAGTTGACCTTGGCCCACATGCCTGCATGCGGGATCCCCGGCATACTAATGAGGGTCAATGCAGAGGAATGCAACAACGTGGCGTGCTGCGTCCACCAGCCTGGCTCTGATATTTACGGCCACTGCCATGATGCTGATGCTGCATCGCCAACTGATTTAACTGGGCTTCGTGTAATGCGCAGTGTGACACTTCTTGCTTTTAGGGGATCTTTATTGTTACTTTCACATAGCTGAAGGAGGTTAGTTTTACTTCGTGTCAGGATGGCAGAAGGAAGAACCTGTTACATTTTGGAGCAGGAGGTGCTACTTTCTGATTGATTTACAGCTAACCATCACTTGCTCTGATTTGTATTTGGTTATGTTCAAAACATTCGTTTTCAAATCAATGAGAATTTGGAAGCATTTCTGAATAAAATGTATCCCTTCCCTGCGATTGGCTGGCAGCCAGTTCAGGGTGCCCCCCCACTTACTGCCCGTAGACAGCTGGGATAGGCTCCAGCATGCCCGCGACCCTCGTGAGGATTAAGCGGTTTCACATAATGGATGGATGAATGGATGTTTCCTTGACCATTTTCCTCTTTGTGACTAGGGCGTCTGCATTATGACAACAGCCCTTCTGCACTTCTTCTTCTTGGCATCGTTCTGCTGGGTTCTCACGGAGGCTTGGCAGTCTTACATGGCAGTGACAGGAAAGGTCCGGACCAGGCTCATCCGCAAGCGCTTTCTCTGTCTAGGCTGGGGTAAGTAAGGAGCAGAATTTCTCACTGACAGCTCACATCTTCTGCCCTTCAACTCAAGGTTCATTTAGTAAAAGTAATGGCACGAGACGGCGAGATTGTCATCCCATCCCGCGAGGGTGTTTTTGCACTCCGGTCAACATGGACCAACCTTGAATTATGGAATGGATGGGAGGGAGGTTGGCAGACGGTTACAGTGCAGACATTCCATAGCAAGTTACGCAAAGGGTGTGCATGTACTACAAAGGTGAAGAAGATAGTGTAAGTTGTCACAAACCGATTCCATCAAGTCGTGTTGAAGGGCTTGAATAGAACTGTCGTAACATTTCTAACCATTTTGACATATTATACGGTGTGGGGTTTTTCAATGGCACGCCAGTCCAAATCAAATTCCAACAAACCTCAGACGTTCATGATTGCAAAAAATGAGTGAATCCTGGTTCAAAGAGTTCCCTCTTTCAGACAAGCAGAAACGTCTCCTTTTAAAAGAAAAAAACAATTTGGAAAGAGCCCACGTTCATTCTTCTTGTTACCTAGCAACAAACATGGCTCTCTTAGTCATTGCAGAGCCGCCGCTTCATGAGCATAGCATTAGCTATTCATTTAGGTGTGTAAGAAACATGCCTTAAGAGATTATTGGATGCTAAAATCAGACTGTTTTTTTGTACCCAATTACTTTTCTAGATTAGATCTATGCATGACATTTTTCATCACTTTAAGAGTCAGAACAATTCTAAAATGGATTAACAAAGAACCCGCATGCCAAATGTCACTTGTGGTCTCTTAATTCCACCCATATGAAATATTGCGGGCGATGATTTATGAGACTCGCGCGTAGTCTCTGCACACTTTAGCTCTCAAGCACTGCAGAGACACGGACTCTGGATGGCCACGAGGGCCGCATGCGCCTCCTGCCTCCAGGAAGCTGATTACATCAATAGCACCTGCATGCGCTTTCCAAAACCTTAATAGTCTGAGCACACAGAAGAGGAACCGATCACATCACACCAGAGCATTGGGCTTTTTTTCTCTATTTTTTTTTAATCCGTGCAATGATTAAAAAATTTACAGCCTCCTGAACTTCAATTATCAGCAATCACAAATGATTTGGAGTCCTTCTGCAGCTTTAATGGTACACCATAAACACATTCAAAGTATTTCATTGTATCATTCTTGTGTAATTATGTGACATCTAATGATGAAAGTTTCCCTCCATTTTATAGACAGCACCGTACTCAACGTGACGACATAACACAGGCGTCTTGACTAATCATTGATTGCTTTCTCTTGAAGGATTACCGGCTTTGGTGGTTGCTGTATCGATGGGATTCACCAAAACAAAGGGCTATGGGACACCCTTATAGTAAGTTGGCCTTTATGCTCGCGTTGAATATTCACCGCGCAAGCAGTAGGCTATGTTAATGGTAACACTTGAGCGAAATGATTAAGTGCCTCGGCAGTGGCTCACTTCTCCTAAACAGATCCATAAAGACAATCCCACGAACGCGATCCGATTTAGCGATTGCTCAGCAGGACCCCAATTTCTCGAGTTGTATCGCAGCTTGATACCGATGGCGTGAAAACTGCTTAGAATCTCTTTAGTGTGTCAAATTCTGAAAATAGAGTTACGGCATATGGTGCCTACTCCCTTGATAATTGGGGGGATACAAGCGGTTGTTATTTTGTGTGCCATTAACTCAGATGTTAATCACTGGCTGCAAGTTAACTGTTGCTCTCTGCGTTTCTCTGCAGCTGTTGGCTGTCTTTGGAGGGGGGGCTCCTGTATGCCTTTGTTGGACCTGCAGCTGCTGTTGTTCTGGTAAGCCTCAACCAGTAAATCCGGTTCTTGACGATAGGGAATAGATGAGAAATGTAGATGTTACCCAAAATTTAGACGTTTTGGAAAATGAGTTTTAAGCTATCGGAGCAAACCCATCTTTTGCAAATGATGGTCTACGCCAAATGTGTGTTAGTGATGTTTCAGTTGTTCAAATGAAAATATTGATGCTCTTAATCTGTCAGAGGGACCTCCCACTGGAATACTGACTGACAGTTTATGTGGAAAAAGAACATTCAGAGGTGGAATTTGAAATCAAGTCAAATTTTACAAAAGTTTGCCAGCCTAAGACGCACAGAGAATTTTTTTTTGTCATCTTTGCTCTAGTTTTCTTTTGCCTCAGACCTAAAATGGCATCACGAACACAGAGCGCTTCAATTTATTTGTAAGGCAAACTACTTATAAAGCCTCAAATTGCACACTGCTGTTCCGGTTTCCTGTCAGCGAAGTTGCTGCTAATGTTAGATGAAGGTGCCTTTGAGAGGAAAAATGTTTCTTATTAGGCAGATCTTTTCCTAAGGCTGCCGTGCCGGACTGAGTGTGCACGGCAATGCTCATCCGCTGGCTGAAATGTGACAGATATGAGAAAAAACACCCACACACACAGAAGCTAGAGGTCGAAACTCAGTGCACACACGCAAAATTGAGGTGGAGAGAAAAATGGGACAATTACATCAATCATTGGCTACTAATGGAAAATGTCATCTCGGCAAACCATGCTTTTAACATTAAATTGAAAATAATTGTTGCACTGGTGTGATTTATTGAAGATCCCTTTGCTTCGTTTCCAGGTCAACATGGTGATCGGTATTCTCGTGTTTAATAAATTAGTGTCCAGAGACGGCATACTGGACAAGAAGATGAAGCATCGTGCAGGGTATGACAGCACGTCCTTGTTAGTACCTTCATTTTTCTTCTTTTATTATTCATTATTTCAATGCCAGCATGAGTAATAACAACTAATTTCAACTCGTGTTCCGGCACTAACAATAAATGTGCTTGCCCTACTGCTTTGAATCTTTCCTGCACTTTTTAGACAGTCCATGTTTATGTCAAGACATGATGTATGAATGAGTTAGTTTCATTTCATTTAAATGTCTAGCCTGTTTATCTAAGTATTGAACCAGTGAGGCCAGTTCCTTTCAAATGTTTTTTTTCTGTAGAATGAAAACATTGAGATCATTTTATTATTAGTTGCGGATTTGTAGCGCAAAGAAAGCAATATTTACAGCTGCTTAAACATACACAGCGTTGGAACTTATTGAAAGTGGAAATCACAGGACATAAAGAGGTCAGCTTTCTCACGGGAGCGACATGAATACATATTTTGTTGGCAGAATTAGTCCAAGATGAAACTATATTACGCCCACGCGCTGGCTGCGTGTGCCGTTGCTAATATTTGACGTTGCGCACTTTGTGGTTATTAGCGTGGTCGGTCACGCCGTTGTCTCTTATGCCCCACAGACAGATGAGTGAGCCGCACACGGGATTGACTCTCAAGTGCGCCAAATGCGGTGTTGTATCAACGACTGCTTTGTCAGCGACTACAGCGAGCAACGCAATGTAAGAGACTGCGAATCAATAAGACAATGCTGCATATACAGCAGGTCCGCCTCGATAATGCGGATCCACTGCCATGGCAACTGCTCTTAGCGCTGTAGATCAGATCATGGCAGGGAAGAAAAAAGAAAGAAAGATAAAAACATTCTTAGTTGTGCTTGTGATTGAACTGCCTTTAGATGACGATGGCTACCATGTAGTAATTTGCCTTATTTCTTTTTTTTAATCCTCTCAGGGCGTCCCTATGGAGCTCCTGCGTCGTCCTGCCTCTACTGGCCTTGACCTGGATGTCCGCAGTGCTTGCCATGACGGACAAGCGCTCCATCCTCTTTCAAATCCTCTTTGCAGTCTTTGACTCACTGCAGGGTTTTGTCATAGTGATGGTGCACTGTATCCTACGACGAGAGGTAGAGCAATTTTTATTTGTGATGCTGAGGGATGACGAAGGCAAATGATCGTCACGATTTTATCCCTGACTAATGAGAACAAAATCTGAAAAAAAAAATCTTCTCCTTAGGTCCAAGATGCATTCAGATGTCGACTCCGAAACTGCCAAGATCCAATAAGTGGTGATGCAACGGGAGGCTTTCCTAATGGCCATGCTCAGATAATGGTAAGTGTGGTTTCTCCACTTTTATCATTACAGCTTTAACCCAACTGATGTTTCTATAGCCTCATTTCTATCGAGCCGCAGGGGTTGATTCGTTTCAAGATGTTGCTTGTGCTACCCCCCCCCTTTGCTTTTCAATTGTCAAGAGGTGTAAAAAGGGCAGTATCAAGAACTCATCTGTTTTTTTCCACTTCTAACTTAGCTTTTGTGATGCCTTCACAAACATGTAATTGCTGTGATTAAAGAAAGTAACACGTGTTTCGGTTCTGGCTGCTCAGTGCAATATGACAATGTCAACATAAGTTGACAATAACAATGTACACCAGCAAATTGTGCGCACTCAACCCTGGGTTCTTGCCACCTTGCTGAGTCAGCTTGTTTTCTTTATGCAAATGAGTCGCGCAGCTCTGTCCGGGCAGCTCAGTACAAAATGGATAAGTCAATAATGATAAATAGACGAGGATGGAATACACGCCACACAATGAAATGCATTTAGTCTTCTTGTGAGACGGTTTGCAAAGCTTACCCACGTTCAACCTTTTTTTTAACACTGATTATATGAGCAAAATTTATAAAAATATATAATTTTTCAACACAAGATCTGAATTTGACCAAGATATCTTAAAGAATGCTGTTGAGGTTCAACAACATTTACCATAATTTAGCCGTGCATTGTTTTTTACTGTCTCATAATTATCCCTGAATAGATACCACATGACATTAGTGCTCCTCTTAGGCCCTTAAAGCTCAAGCCTTTATTTTTGTTTGATTTAAATAACTGACCCCATCCCCATCAGGCACGCATCTCACTCATTTCCTTTCCTGGGATGATGGAGCATCGCTCTCGGCCCGACCTTTGAAATTGGCATGCCAGTCTGTTCATCTCGCGCCACGATACCAGTGGCATGTCAGAGAAATGATCTGACATTAGTATTGTAATACCCCTCTGAGGGAAATAGTCTTCACAAAAGCAGAGTGGCGTCTGGCTCTCTCGGTTCAATACGGTCATTTGCAGCAGGTGCAAAATGCCTCCTTTTCCCATTTGTACCGTCATGCATAGATATGCGCTCCCCGGCCACTCCATTAGGGTTGGAAAAGGATCCGCCAAAAATGCTATCTTGAATAATATGCCTTTGAAACACGATTTTATTGGAGAATGTTTTGGTTTGACTGACGTGTGGCATAGTAAGAGGTGTTTCCCAGATGTAAAATGTGTTTCTGATCACGATTCCTCGTTTGCAGACGGATTTCGAGAAGGACGTAGATATTGCCTGCCGGTCAGGTAAGAGCACATCCACTGAAAATGCCCAACGTCACCTCCATGTAGAAAGTAAACTCTGTTTCTCAATGAATTGAAAATGTTGCGACATTGAAATAATCCGTTCAATGACGACCTTCCTGCTCGACATACATTTGCAATCACTGGCCCACATTTGTGAGAGCATTTTGTAGTACATCATGCCATTGAAGATTGATTCTGAAAGGAATCTTTTTTTTTCAACAAATTCTGTAGGGGGTGCTTATTTATGCTGAGCACTGTAACAACAATCTCCTCTCCTTGCAAGTAAAAACCCCAAAAAGAGGTTAGACAGTAAAAATAGCCGCAGTTGCATAACAGCCAACAATCCCCACAGGAGTTTTTCACAGTTACCAAAGCACTGACTTTAATCTGAGAACAAAACAGTATGAAAAGAGCTGTTGGCTACTCCTTTTATACGGAGTTTTAAAGTGTAACAAAGCCACTTTGTGCTGAATGGCACGCTGTCATTAGACTGTATAAATATTTCACACCATCATAAATCGGAGATAGGAGAATGTTCCTCATGATATTTAGTTCTGGGAAGGTAATATTTAGTTTAGGGGTTTGTTTTTGTTCTTCTTTTGTACTTTTGAGCCGCTTTACAAGAGTATGTAGTGTTTAAGAGTTGTTAAAAAAATGTCAGGGTTGAGACCAAATGAATCATACTTATTCACAGGTCTCAGAAAGTCTTTTGGACCATATCCCTCAACACGGTTCAGTCCTGTCAAACTCAAGTGCATCTACCTGAAAAAAAAAGCAGCAAAAGCAGTCAGGTGTCATGAATAAATCATGACCAGATTACGCTCTGTGCTCACACTTGTACAATTATTAGTGGTGCACAAAGATGCATTTGACGCTGTCGCCTGGAGTGTAAACGTTGATGGCAATGTACTTAAGGCATAACAAGCTTAAAGGCTGTTAAATTCATCTTTCTCTGTGTTTGCAGGGTTAGAAGCCATCATGTTTTGTTTGGATTTGAACCAGATTATGCCTTTGGCAGCAATTAAAATTGATAACGATGACATATTCTGCCACTCATATGTCTTAGATCATATGTTGTGCTTAGGTTAGAATTTGTTACATTTAACTCTAAAAATTGGGATTTGAATGAACATGATTGCCTTTAGGTTCAAAAAATTCACAGATGACAAGTGTGGTCTGTGATGTCTCGTGGGACTTTTAAAAATTCCTTTCTTATTCCTTAAGTGAAAATAATTAAAAGGAAAAAAAAAACACTTGACTGCTGTACAGATATTCTATGAAATTTAATGAAGCATTTTGTTTAATGTGGCCTTCTTCTGATCACATAAAAACATCAGCTGTCAGTTGCACCTTAATCACTTCCTTTACAAATTGGATGATACTAACTGGAAATTTCCTTTGAAGATGATGTGCACACTCACGCAGACATGAATCGCTGATATCAAACGTGTGCTTCCGCCCTGTCAGCCCTCCACAAGGACATGGGCTCATGTCGCGCCGCTACCGTCACCGGCACGCTTTCACGCATATCCCTCAACGACGAGGAGGACGAGAAAGCTCCTGAAGGCCTCAACTACTCTACGCTGCCCGGCAACATCATCTCCAAAGTGATCATCCAGCAGCCTTCGGCACTGCACATGCCCATGGGAGTGGGCGAGCTAAAGGAGCAGTCGCTCGCCGGCGACAACAACGCAGAGCTGCGCCGCGCCGTTTATCTGTGCACCGACGACGCCATGCGCCAGAGTGACCAGAACATGGGCACCCACGACATGGAGGGCCACCCGTCACAGGGTCAGATGATGGAGACGGACTACATTGTCATGCCCCGTGCCTCGGCGGCGGCGGCGGCACTTTCGGGGTCTGCTACCCTGCCAGCCCACCTAAAGGAGGACACCAAGATGAACATCACCATGGATACGCTGCCGCACGAGAGGCTGATGCATTACAAGATGAGCCCTGACTTCAACATCAGCCCGTCGGGCGTGGACCACATGAATGTGAACCTGGAGCAGCAATACCCCAGCGCCCCCGAGCAGATGCAGAATCTGCCCTTTGAACCCCGCACGGCCGTCAAGAACTTCCTTGCTGAGATGGAGGAGAGCGCTGGCTTCTCGAGGAGTGAGACGGGCTCTACCATCTCCATGAGCTCCTTAGAGGTACGTGTTATACACTATACACTGTATAATATATAGAATCGGGTGGATCGATCTTGAAAAATAACTGATTGCGATTTACAAGGCGATTATTTTTTTTTCAAGGTCCTCCTACCCCATCATTTTGGGGGGTCTTACAGGTTAAGCTTACGCTAAACTAAAGGTAAATGAACAATGAATAAATATTTAGGACCGTTCATTTATCTACTTCAATTACAATTTGTTTTTATTTCCTAAACATTTTGAGGCAACTTCACAAAATCCTACAAAACAAGTGTGGCATAAACATAAGTCAGTAATTCATAAGTAACATCACAACAATAATGAATAATAAAACACGACAACAATGATGGCACATCCACTGTGTATATTTATTTTAACTTTACTAGGAGCACCAGCACCAATAACAAAGGTAACCACAATGTTTTAATATGGTCACTGTGGGAACGCTTAAACATGCAACTGAAACCACAGAACAAATATAAAATGAATGACTGACACGAGGAGCAAGCACAAAAACTCGGGTATTTGAAATGCTCCAACATAAGGCACTCCAGAACAAATATAAATGCATCATATAAATAAAAATATGTAGAATATATATCGCCCCATATTGTGCAGAGTTGGCTTTGTGCGTGCTCTGCTTTTTGCTCATTTTGCTAGCTTGTGGTTTTAATGAGTATTATGCCTCTGAGACATGCGTCAAGAATCTGTCATGGACAGGTGTAATGGAGAGAATCCAGTCACTTGACAAAATAAAATAATTTTCAGACTCAGACAAACCAGAAGTACCGGAAATTTTGAGTTACCGTATTTTCTGCATTATAAGGCGCTTCGGAGTATAAGGCGCACCTTCAATGAATGGCCTATTTCAAAACTGTTTTCATACATAGGGTGCGCATAGAATAGAAGCTACAATAGTGGCCGCAATTGAATTATGCATCCACTAGATGGAGCTACGCATTGGGAATACAATACAATAAAACACACCTTTATTGAAATCAAGCTTTCACATCTGCTGCAGCTATAACAAAGCGCTTTACAGAACATTTAAAATAGATCAGAATATTGATCCATACATAAGGCGCCTCGGATTATAAGGCGCACTGTTGGCTTTTGAGAAAATTGAATGCTTTTTGTTGCACCTTATAGTGAGGAAAATATTGCAAAAGCTTTGTATCTTGACTTAAATGCAACTCATTTTTAAGTCAAGGCACCGCTGTATTCATAGAGACAGACTTTTCTGTGTTGTGGCAGCCCTATAAATCTTTTCCTCATATTTTATATATATATTTTTCTTTTTACAGAGAAGAAAATCACGATATTCTGATCTGGACTTTGAGGTATGTTAAAACACGTTCCTTCGCTTTAAACATGCATCGATCTTTTTTTTTTTTAATCTAGGGAGTAAAGCTATCCTTGTGTTTGTCATTTGATTTACTCAAACTTGTTGTGCCTCTTAAGCTTATTGGAGTTTACAAGATTTATTGTCACGCTATGTAGTTAAGGTAAAAGCAAAGCTCTCAACTGACAAACAGGATGAGCGTCCATCAACATTTTGTCCTCCATCTCCTCCATCCATTCCTCTGCACTGATTTTCCAATGATAAGTCATTGAACCGCTAGTTTTGCCATGCAAATTCCATTGGCAGAATTTTGCATTCCTTTGCATTGACAAATCAGGTTTTATTAATATATATATATATATATATATATATATATATATATATATACACACATATATATATATATATATATATATATATATATATATATATATATATATATATATGTGTGTGTGTGTGTATGTATATATACATGCACACACACACACATATGTATAATGCCCCCTTTTCCAAGTAAAGGAAACAGAATGAAAGCTTCTGGCAGTGTTTCTGGCACGGGGAGTATTTTGCTTTAAAGTAGACACAGCAACCCCTTTTAAAGGAAGCCCTGGGCCAAGATTGGATTATAAGGGTTCCTCTTACGCCAACAAAACGTTAAATGAGGCAATTTGTCACAAAAGAATTAAGCTCGATTCGGTTACTCCTGCCATTTTGAATGAAGTCATTCTGCCGTCCTCTTACAAATCATCCCAATGTTTCTTTTATTTTGGCGGTGTGTTACAGTATATATATGCAGATCCGAGCAGATCTGTTTGAAACTTGGCCTACAAGCAAACTACCTTGACACTAACACATTGATCAGAGTGCGAGTGGGTGGAGAGAAGATGCATTTGCATTATTGGCTGTCAATACCAAAGCAAAAACCCTTGCCATTGCAGAAAGTCATGCACACCAGGAAAAGACACATGGAGCTGTTCCAGGAACTGAATCAGAAATTTCAAACCCTGGACCGATTTCGAGACATACCAAATATGGGGAGCATGGTGAGTAACAGGAAACCAGTGGGGGGTTAGGGGTGTGTGGATTTCAGCGACATTCAAATCCAGCTGTAGTTTATTTCAATGTGCAGTGCAGGCTACGTATGTGTAATTGTGCTAATGAGAGTTTATGTAGAACAGGTTGTTCATTTATACAGAGCCAGAAGCTGGCCATGGAAGGTGGCGGGGGTTATTCAGGTGATAGCCTGCCCCCACCGTTGCTTTTTTTTTTTTTGCGCAGAAAAGATGCATTTCCTCCACTAGGCCAGTCACAGAGACGAAGGATGTTTGCTACCGTAGTTGCTCTCGAGAGTGCATCCATTCCAATGCAAGGCCATGAATGCACTTTGATTTACATATACATTTAACTACTTAGCAACACCATCTTTTTTTTTTTTAAATCATAAATGCATGGCGGATGATTTAATCTATCAGCATCCCAACCTGACCTGAAGTGTGCTGTTCTTCTAAGGCTGCATTTACACCATGACACAATTCCAGTTTTATTTCTCCCATGTGAATCACTTTGGATATTTGTCACGTCAGTTGCCTATTTGACACCGAGATCCGACAAAATAGCCGCATGAGAGCTGTAACAGATGATCTGACATTAATCCGCCTTTGCCTTTTACACGGAAGCCATCGAACCAGAGGGATGTATAACTAACTGTTTGTGCTCGCTCGCGGCGCCCAGCTTTAAATCATTAGATATATGATTTCTGGTGTGACATATATGATTCTTGACAAATAGCAACGATGGCTTTTAATACAGGGTATGCAAATTGGACTTAAAATGCGAAAAGCCGCCTTTTTTCAAAGGTTTCCAAAGTTCTTAACCATGCCACTCACAGCAAAACACGATGGCATCTGGTTTTAAGTTTAATCACTGGATGAATCTGTATTTAATTTGGATGATATAGCTGAATAGTGTAAACATACAATACTGCTCAAAAGATTGGGGTCACTGTGACAATTTCATTTTTTCCATGAAAACACACCATGACAGCACTCTTCAAAAGTCATTTCGAAAATCCACGCTTGTTTTTCAAAACACGAAAAGTGTCTAGAACTGCCTTTCTGATTAATTTAACGGTATCGTCATTGATTACACAGTGTATAAGGATATTTCCAGGTAAAAAAAAGACAAAAAAATAAGTACAAAAGTACATTTATAAGTGATCCCAAACCTTTGAAATGAATGTTTCTGTAGGAATATTTTATTTAGTACAGGTTGTCCTCAGTTCACGATGGTTTGGACATAAGCGGTTTTGAGATGACCTCATCGCACAGCACAAGAAGGCACGCTCAGTTACCCCCATATGTTTTCATTTGGCTGTTTGTATATTTCCAACCGAGTAGTATTTTCTTTTGTTTTAACAAATATGTCTTGTACTTATGACTTGACCACTGCATTAGCATCAATTAATGAGAGACTACGGCACATTCTAACATGCAAATCTTGGTTACGTTGCCGCTTCAGGACAGTCTGGCTTACAAAAATCTTGCCATTAAAAAATACAAATAAACAATTCAAATATGGAACCACTGTTGCTTATTTCAAGTGGTCATCCTCAGTAAAGGAAATCTTAAATTCTTTAACGTTTTAAATTTCACAGTATAAAAGAGAGGTGAATTTGAAATTTAGGTCTTAATTTTGCACCAACGCCATTCATGCTTCCGTCATGGTTCCAATGTCAACTCAATTGCCGATTCAACTTGGCCCTGCCATTCTGTGTCTGTGCCACTTATGGAAAACAGTGACTTGAAAAATAGCGGAAAGCTTAAATAGGTGGCGTGAAAGGCGCCACCGTAAGAAGAAATAAAAAAAAACGGCAGAAACATAAATCTTCAGATCAGGTAAAAAGAAGCTTCTATCATTGAAGGATAAAAATCTGATTTGAATAAGATAGCTGTCGATTCATATCGGACGGATCGGATATTCGATGTCACTTGCGAGCCGGATGTCGATAATCACAGGAAGGCAATTGTTATACGCACACGTCCACAAACGCCACGCGGCGCTAAATCAAAAATACAGCATATGAGGTGCAGACACCATTAAATAGAAGATTGTGTGGGCTTCAAAAGAGACTTTGCAGAGCTGTGACATACACGACGCACAAAAATTTTGGGATATTGGTGTTTCGGTTGATATACGCTATAACCTTTATTTCTTAATTTAATGTGACTTTCTCTCAACAATGACCTATAAAAATAGTCCATAACAATAATAATAATAATCATCATCTATGATAACAATATCCATTTATATTTACATGGCGCCTTTTCGTACTACCATATCTTATTAAGCTGGTGAGCTCCCTTTCCTTCTTATAGTCCAAACGCAAACCTCTAGAAGATCAGCACACACACATGCACGCCCACGCAATACCCTCCCTCCTATTTTTCCCAGCCTCCGCCCCTTCCACTCCCAATGATTCTACTGCAGTGATTCTCTCAGAAATGACTTTCCATTTCACATTCCCTGCCTGCGAGCAGCGCCTCCTTCCTATTTGCAACGGCGACTTTGAGGCCGTCGCCGCCGATGTGCAGAGATGAATGGCCGACATATGAAGAGCATACGGTGGATTGAAAAAAATTCAACAAACCCCTAATCGAATGCCAGGGTTTCGTGATCTAAAATAACCGGACCGAGATAGATTATTTCAAAACTTTTTCCATCAATAATGTGACCTGTAACCTGTAGAATATTTCAGAGAGAGGAAGAACAAATAAACAACTGGTTCTGAATACATCCACATCCCGAGCTGTATTGGGGTGTCCACACCTGTGAAGCACGAGATCTCATTTGTTTATTTTTACTTCCCCTCTTGAAAATATTTTCTACGTGTCACAATATTAGTGGGAAAAGTTTTGAAATAGGAGGGGTGACATTTTTAGGTGTCTCTAGACTGAATCTCGGACTTTCGGGTATTGCAAGTGGATCAGGAACGTCACCCGAACTTATTAGGGGCAATTATTGAATAGTAAATGTGGGTATAAAACTCCATGTGATAAAGATGTGGTGCTGACGAATGTGGCCGTGTTCACAGGACAAGGCAATGCCAAACAAGAACCCGTGGGAGAGCTACAACCCAGCGTGCGAGTACCAGAATTACGCCACTATGAATGTACTAGACTCTAGCGCCAAGGACTCACTGGAAATGACGCCCGCCGAGTGGGAAAAGTGTGTCAATCTCCCCCTGGATGTCCAGGAAGGGGATTTCCAAACAGAGGTCTAGAGGTGAAGACGAAAATGCAAACTCGGGAAGGAGGAGAGGACGAAGAAGAAAAAGAAGAAGAGGAAGTGATGTATTTTGCACTGAATAAAGCAACAGACTTTTCTAACGGCCTTGGCGTTCATGTTGGGATAATTGGGAGCATGGCAGGGACTTTATGTGCCAATACAAGACTGATGAGAACGAAAAGAGAGAGAAGAACAATGGGGAAGAAGGGACAAGGAAAACCATCAGTGTTACTTTTTTTGTATTCTCACTAGTGTACTTAGTGCGGGGCAGCCTGGTGTACAATATTTACCATCACATTGTTTCAAATTATCTTTTCGAGGAATTGGCAAGAATGCGGAAAAAATATATAAATATATATCCAACGTCAAGAAGAAACCTCATAGAGCAAACCATGTGGTCCCAGCTTCGTTGGGTCTGGTTGCTACTAGGCCCAGGAGCACAATGTATATATTTATGCAGGTTTTTAAAAACGTTTATAACAGTCCGTTTGGCCATTGCGACACTTTTTACTTTCTAGTATGAAACATGGGAGGCAAAGAGTATCTTTTGTGTCATATTAAAATGAATGTTTGTCCGGCTACATTCTTCATTGCTTTCAATGCAATAAAGATAATACTCACTTTTATATAAATAATATATTTCACAACTTTAATACTGCGGAACCCACTTGAAGGATCCCCGGCAAGCTCTCCCATCTGCAGCCCTGTATAAAATATTAAGAAAAAAAACCTAAAAAACAAAAACAACAAAAAATAAACAAAAAAAAGAAAATGTTGTATGGTGTAAATAAACTTTTGTCTACATATGTTTTAATTGTGCCAATTTATTTTAATGAGGAAAAAAAATGAAATAATGCCAACCTGATCAAAAGTTATAGCGAAAATGTTAACATTTGAAAAGGAATGTAAATAAAAGAGGAAATATGTTCGTACTGCTTCAGATGTGGTGTCAAATTTGTTGTTTGCTTGGAATTCCTCTCTCACTGCTCTTTTAGATTCACACAAGAACACCGTGAATTGAGACCTATCGCCAATACAATATTTAAAAAAAATAATCCACAGCACAACATTCAGTTTTGTACTCAAATAATAACACTTTGAAACTCTTGTAAAGTTGTTGTTTTTTTCCAACCGTTACTTTTTTTTCTTTTTTTTTTTGAGGCGGGAGCCGCGTATTGGAGGTTTTTTTCTCCCCAATGCATTTCAGTGTGGACAATTATATGCAGATTTTCACTATTTCAGTCCCTGTCCACTGCATAGATCAGGGGTGGGCAAACTTTTTGGCTCGGGGGCCACATTGATTTCTAAATTTGACAGGTGGGCCGTGTCAGGACGAGATACGGTACATATAAAAAAAAATGTATATGTTGACAGTCCATACCAAACATCAACAGAACAAAAGCATGAAAGTATTCCCATACCTTTTTTTTTTTTAATGAGAACAGTGAAACAACTATGGAATATGTCCTGTATGAAGGTTCAAGTATGTGAGCAACATACATGTGACAACACAAGCAACAAAGTGCAACAATATGTCGGCCAAAAACTGCAGCAAGCAGTACAGGTATATGACAAAATATAACAAAGTTAGGACTATTTGCTCCAAAATGAGACGTGTAAGAGACCTGGTGGCTTTTCTTTCGACTCACTCATTGTCTCTGACTTGACCTCCCCTCGATCACCACACATGACAGCGTTGCTCAGCTGATGTCGCGTAGCGAACTTTTGAAGCCAGACACGGGACGCTTCGAAGTCTTCTATGGTCACAGTTAGCGCTCTGGGACTCGCTTCCTCTCTTTTCAGCGGTCCAGTTTGCCCAAGGTTTTTAGCACAATAGCAGTCAAACCATTCCAGGAAACGTTTATTTACTCGACTGTCCGTCGAGCCGCAAACAATTCACTCTGGGCATGGAAATAGCCAGAATCGGACTGAGCACAAATCACTTTCCCGTTTTTCAAAGTCATGTAGATTTGAGTCTTTCAGACTCCAAGCGTCTCCTGAATGTTTCGTATTTTGTAACCCGCTTTGTTTAATCACATACACTTCACTTTCTCTTCCGTGGCCATTTCTGTTCCTTTTCATTGATCATGCCATGATCGACAGGACGTGAAAATGTTCGCAATTGCAGTAAAACTCACTGCAACAAAGAGTCACTTGCATGTCGCTGTTTTGGATCCAATAATAGAAAATAGCGGCGCGGACACACTTATTCCGTCGTATCGAGCGGGAGTTGCTTGAATTGGCGCTACTGCTGGCTTCAGATCGCCTCCCCTCCCTCCCTGTGCTCTGCAACTTCAAGTAACTGCGCCACCTGGCGTTGAAATGCCTGTCATTACAAGTCCAAATGAAATGAATGCAATCATTTATATCGAACCTTAATTGTGTTGTGCACCAACCTTCGGCGGGCCGGATTAAAAAGCCCAACGGGCCGGATCCAGCCCCCGGGCCGTAGTTTGCCCACCTCTGGCATAGATACATATACAGAGAGAGAGAGAGAGAGAGATGACTTTCAGTTCAGTTTATTATCACTCTTTCGTGTTGATAGTTTGCACTGTAAAGTTTACTGACATATTTAATAAGTTCATCCCGCCATCAATTTTTTTTTTACATTTTCATTTGAAGTGGAAAACATTCAGAAGGTGAGTGGGCTTCTTTACCACCACAAGGTTTCCCTTTTAAAGGTGCAGGTGAGATGGATCGCAAATGGGAAGAGGTGATCAGTTCTGTGTGGTGGCCAGCAACAAAAAAAGAAAAAAAAATGGCGGTAGCGTGACCGAGGATCACCAAGAAGAGGCTGCATGAGGACGAATGGTGTATTTTATGATCGACAATGTTTACTTGTCCTCACGCGGACTGTTTGAAGGTCTCAAAGTCGACTTCAGGGACTTCCTTTCATTTCATTCAATCTCTTAAATGTCAGAAAATTGAGAATGTTTTGTTTTGAGCTGTGTCGACACGCATCAGTGCACCTGCGTGATTTAAGTACATCAATTGTATTAAAAGTGTTGCGGAGACGAAACCATGAAAGTTTGCGGTCACACAAATCTGTCCTCTGAGCTCCAGGTAGCCATGACGGTGACCTTAGCACAGAACTGCTTTGGTGGTACGTCTACTGCAGCAGCGGTTTTCTGGATGTAGTAGTTGTCTTTCAGGCTCTTTAGAGAGTCCCGTGAGAACGAGGTGAAAACGACTATGATACTAGAGATGAACGCAAGGAACAAAGTCTCTCGAAGGCTGGTTCAAACTGCTTTTGAGACGGACAGGAGAAGGCTGATTGACGAAAGCAGTGACAGAAAGAGTCCATTTGCCCACCTTCTGTTCGCGAGGGGCAAATCTGAGTGTCATCTGAATAGTTGTCTGTAGGACACGTGCGTATTAATTAGCCGAGGGGCAGCATGTACAGGATGAACAAAAGCGGTACGAGGATGCTCGAAGGCACCCACAAGTCACTTGTCTTTGTTCTGAGCAACCGTTTCTGATTTGAACAATGGCTGGAACCAAATTAGATGACATACCTGAGATGATGACTCAATCCCGTAACCTCTTTAACAATATGGCATGTTCGGCTGCATCGAAAATACAGCACTCAGATCCAGAAGGACGACGAATAAGATTTTACCTGCGTCAGTGCTCAGATGGATGTCATTTGTCTCCTTGATAAGAGCAGCCTCAGTGCTGTGACGCGGCCTGAAGCCTGATTGAAAATCATCAAAGCAGTTACAGTCGAACCCCTTATCAACATACCCCGTTTACGTTCTCATCCCAATCACGTTCAAATCTCAAAGTCCCGATTTCATGTGATTCATTTTCCATTTGCCGATTTTGCTGACAACGAACACTTTTATTACGTAAACCGTTTACGTATTTTTTGTTATAATGACGTTTACGGTAAATGTCGTTATAACAAAAAGGGCGATGTTACAACGAACCGTGGGAAGCTAACTGCGAACTTGCTTATGCCTTTTTCCCCTCCGTTGCTTAGCAATGTTACAGATCGACTCGTACGTTGTTGTGCTTCCATCGTCTGAAAAGCAAATCTTGCTGTCTGTGAAGGCTGAAATTCTCTCTCCTTTTTACACGTTCATGTTTTCACATCTGTAAATGTTCATACTGTATTTTGCATCCGAATTGGCGGCCATTTTATTGGAAACGGTTACAACAAACTACCATTATAACGTAAAGATTTATGTCCCTTGAGGTGGCCGGCCATTTTATTGGAAAAAGTTACAACGGACTACCGTTATAACGTAAAGATTCGTTATGTCCCTCGAGGTACGTTGTAACGAGGTTCGACTGTATTTGGTCGAAGAAAGTCAGAGAGCTGTTTGAAAACACAATTCTCACAGACTTGATATACGGGGATAGCTGTTCAGTATCGTGGCATCAAGCCAATTTTTTTGTAGGAGTGGTCTTATGACAGCCGTTTTCAAGACTGGGAATTTATCCAGATTGTATTGAAATGTGAACTAAATGGGAAAATTGGGGTCCGCGCCAATTTTAGAAAAGTAGCAAGCAAGAAGATGAGATGATTATAGGGATGTGTGTTTAATAGTGTTGACTCAAGGTGGCATGCCCTTGAGACCACACGCTGGCCGTGTTGTTTGCGTGTTGCTAAATAGAGCTGTGTATGCTGACAGACCCCCCACCTCCCACCCCCCTGGGAGTGCGTGGCAACCCCACGCCACCCCTGGCCCCCACCTCAGGCTGCTTGAACACAGAGAGGGCCCACAGTGTGAATGAAACAATCACATTGGATCCCTCATGCTTCACTCTACTCCCACGGGCACCGCTAAGGCAAAGTGCTGTTTCATCAGAAGGTCCTGTGAGGTGAACTCAAACCTGTGGACACGCCGCAGGCCGGGGTGCGACCGCTGCATCAGTGTCACAATTACAAAAATAAACAAATAATGGGAATGAATTGTCTCATCCCCCATACTCAACGCATTAGAGAAGTGGGTCTTAAACTTTTGTTATTTTAACATCAAAGTACCACCTCCAAATTTTAGGACCAATATTAAAATACAGTAGTGTAGTAGGCCTATGTGTTAATCACAAAGGAGAGGTTAAATTCCTGAAAACTATAGTACTGAATATTACTGTAAGCCATTTATTGCACTTAAATATGGGACCATTAAAAAAGTGCGTCAATTAAAACATATTGCACAAAGATTGTAACTGTAGATAACAGATCTTCGCCCAACCTTGCTGCCAAGTAATTGGAGGAGAAACATGTGTTTGGGTGGTTATGTAGTTAATTATGATGTGCAAATGGTCTTGCTCACAGGCACATTTTCAGGAATAGACAGCAAGAAATATTCTCAGTTGTTTATTTTCAAGCTGAAGGGGTAGACAGGCACTCCGAAGGCCCAACTAGAAGAAATTCCGACCACAAGACCCCGGATTCAAACCCAGAATCTCAGAACTGTGAGGCAGATATACTAACCGGTCGCACATCGTGCTGCTCAAGTGTTATTTCTCACTGCTGGGAGACGACAGCGTGACGCACTCGCCTGGCAGTTTGCTTGTGACTATTCATGAAAAAAAATCATAATTAAAAAAAATGTTTTATCCTTTTATCCCAGGAGGAATTTGTCTAAAAGATGACGTAGGAAGGAAGGAACAGATTTCATAAGTCTGATCTGTCACATCTCTGCTTTATTTTATGTATTTATTTCACGCCCCTACCCTCCCTCCCGGGCTTATTTCGTTTATTAGCAAGCGATGTGGGGGCGGCATTCTCGTAATAAGCAAGCTCAAAAGCGGCCTCACACAATACTTGGTGACAACGTGCGTATGCCACATACACTTAATTGAACAAGCCAAGCAAATTTCCTGCAAATCCACCGCAGGCAAAGGCTGAGTGTCCAACACTAATCCAAGGATGGATGTATTTAAGTGTCACTTTTAGTTGATACATATCCATAGTAAGGGGTGAAATAAGGAGGTTTAAAAAACAAAACAAAACACCATTTAAATTGCTACCAGACGAGATTTGGAATTGAGAGTATGTCGGGTATACCGAATGAGACCTAAAGACAAGCATTCACCGCACTGCTTGATAGATACCGTCAATCATACGAATCAGTACAGCAGTCATTTCTAACCAGGGGTGCCTTTGGAACTGAACTGAAATATATTTATTTATTAATAACTCCCAGTAATACCGTATTTTCCGGAATATAAGTCGCAGTTTTTTTCATAGTTTGGCTGGGGTGCGACTTATACTCTGGAGCGATTTATGGGTGAAATTATTAACACATTATTATATCATTTCACATTATTTTCACATTAAACAACAAGAGGCCGCTTTAGACCTGTATTAATAAAACCACGATGAGTCTGACGTAAGCGACGTAGAAGAGGAAGCGCTGCATCTTCAAATGATCAGATCATCAGCAAGCTCTGCGGAAGCCTGACATTGAACCTGTTCATTTGAATCAGGTGTGTTGCAACAGGGAGACTTGCAAAACATGCAGGACAGCGGCCCTCCAGGACCTGAGTTTGAGACCCCTGCTTTAAAGTGACACACAGGATGAAGATTCCATTGGATATAGTGATTTGGAGTGACATTGATGGTTTGGTGAACTTGTTAGCATGTTCATTATGCTATAGTTATCTGAATAACTCTTAATATGTTACTTGCACATAACAGGCACATTCTCAGTTCGTTGTTTATGCGTCATGTAACGTTAGCATATCATGCACTTATTCAGCGTGTTGTTTTCTATTTAATTTTAATTTTAAATTGCCTTTCAAGATGGCATGTACGTTCTTCTTTTATCAAATAAATTTCCCCCCAAAATGCGACTTATACTCCAATGCGACTTATGTATGTTTTTTCCTTCTTAATTATGCATTTTTTGGCTGGTGAGATTTATAATCTGGAGCAATGTATAATTTGACAAATACGGTACTTTTGTCACATTCTTGTTTGATGGTGTGCCGTGACATGTTTTTTTTTTTTTTTAAGTAGGTGTTCTTGCCAATAACAACAACAGACATATTTGAAGTCATTTATTTCGTCAAATCCATGTACCACTAAATAGTGGACATATAATGTTACTTGGTACCACATATAACAGCAGTCAACTCCAGCGCGTCAATGAATAACTTGGAATATTCATGGAGGAAAACATGCCTTGAATGATCTTAGCTGAGCTTCAGACCAGCATTCGTACGTATTTGAAAAAGAATAGTCATATTCCTAGTGTCAATTTATTGGCGGATTGATCTTGAAATCAGCAACATGCACTTGCTTTAAAATGAAAAACAATACAACAATAATTAAAAAGTCCCCCCCTCAAAAAAAAAAATTACGCGTCTGTCACAAGCGCTTAAAAAAATTGTCATCTTCTTCCCCCATGTCTTTATAATACAGGTAGCAAAAGCATCATTGAATCCTTTTCACAAGGACATTAAATAAAGCGCTATGTGGAAAAAAGTCGGATTGAATGCGTTCAGTACCACTTGCCATTTGAGGACTTCTAAGTGAAATTGGTGACACAAGCAGGAAGGGTCAATATCAGCAATAAACAGCATTTCTTTTCAATGAGACAAAAAAAAAATGTGAATTTCATAACGAGCACACAAGTTGAATTTTAGACCAGATGGGCAGCCATTTTCAGGGTCGAGGGCAGTGACTTCCAAACTGAGGGCTGGGACCCAAAATGGGCATCTTTTTGCGGGGGGATGGCCAATGGTCAAGAGCTGAATTATGTCTTTCCTGGCAAATGGCTTTTTTGATTTTGTTTTGAGAAATTCATGTCTTTATCTTTCCTTTATTTCAAGGAAGGAATCAAATTGTGGGTCTTGAGTTGAATACGTTTGGTGGAGAAAGCATTTCAGGAAAGGTAAAATGCACAATTAGTATGTAAGCGTTGCCTTAATTTCTACGGTTGTCTGTGCGTGTGGCTTTGCGGGACGTTCCTCTAATTCCAACATCGTCAGTCACGTTGTATGGGAGCTGACCTTTTTCAAGGCTATCAAAATAAAATGGAAGCAAATTAATGCCTTGCCAAATTGTACTTTGTAGCCCCCTTAGGTTATGGCTGGAGGTACTGCCCGGAGGGTGCGTGCGTATTGCACCTCAGTGCACATATTCATCATCGCTGACATCCGAGTCGTCGACCTCCACCTCGCCTTCAATCACAGACTTCTTCCCTCGGCAGCAGGACACCACTAGGCCGATGAGGAAAGCCTAAGGGAGAGAATTTAAGGCACACGTTAGAAAAATGCTAGCTGGGGAGTGCTCAGCTAAACAAAAAGCTATCGGAATGATCTATGCACGACATTTAACGTGTGCTTGGGGTGTGTCCCATTAATTCAAATAAGTTAAATAGTACACTATCCAAGCAAAGAACCAATGTGGTTGTATTTGTCTCTAAATGTATCACGGGTGTATTTGGTGTGCAAAAAAACCCAAAACAAAATTTAAAAAAGTGTAATCTACACCTCATTCAATGAATTGATAACCCTATGATTCTGAGTGGTCTGCTGTTTAAGAATCAATGTGTTGCTTGTGATCGTAATGTGCTAGTGGCCACACAGGATTGCTTACTTCAAGACCTGCCGCTGTTCGGGAAATTTCCCAAATACAGAATTATTTTCCAAAAAAGGATCATGTATAACGCAGTATAAAAGTCGATCATATTACAAGAATCATTTCAATGCATCCTTCTGAAATCGGCGTTTCCTAAACGTTGGTCAAGGTAGACATTTGATGTTGGAAAAATCTCACGTTACCCGATCTCAGAACTTACCAAGAGCGCGATCTTTGTAAATAATGCGCAAAAAAATGCCTGCTGTGGGCGGGCTACCTGTTAGCGTAAACAAGTCATTCAGTGCACCTATTTAGGATCTTAGTCAAAAAGCCTTGATGTAAACTCTGGAAGGGTGTACGGAAATAAAGAAAAGTAGAGAATTTTAGTACATGAACACAAAATCTACTTAGAATGTCGATATGTAGAATATATATATGGGATCAGCCAAAATTTATATCACAATTTAATAGGATGCACGGGATTATAATCATCTTGTGTCAACCACACAAGATTGTGATGGATCACTTTTACAATCTTTACGACTCCTTGTCCATTGATCACCAAATGTATACGAAAATAATTGTCGACTATGTATTTAGTGTGTACATACAGTGCAATGGATGAGAAGAAAAGAACAATGACAATTGACAGCTGTTGTTGTACTCCATCGTGAGAAGAAAAACGTACCCCAATAAAGGCCCAGTTTCCAAAGTAGTAGATGGTACTGAAGAACCAAAACTTGTGGAGGAAAAGATACGACCTGGTGACAATGCACTGGTCTGAAAAACAAATAAAACACCGACTACTTATTTTACACACACGTTTTTCTTTTTTTTTTTGAACAGCCAAAATAATAACCACAGGCGTGCTGAATTCCTTGGAAAACATTGGCAATGCTTTGGATCAAGTTATTCTTTCATTCATGGAAATGTCCACCGATGAAAAGTGCAAATGGTGACCCCTCATCGTGTTTCTCCATTGTACAAGTGCTTAAACATGTTCACCCCACCCCAAAACACTGGTAACGACACAGCATCACTACTCAGGAGGAGTGCCTCAGCCTGTTCTGTTCTGTTAGTGTCACTAAAAAAAACAAGTAGGTCTTGGAAAAGAGCAAAATCGTGTCACTGTCAGTGTGAATGTGACTTTGAAATGCATGAATGTGCGGAGAAGTGATGCACTGTTACTCACTCAAGGCATGGTTTCACAGGTAGGTTGTGAGTTGGAAATGTTACCTTTCATTCTCGGGCAGTACGACTGTGTTTGGACTGTTGTTAAGTTAGTTACAAAGTGCTCTCTTCTCTCTCTCCACACCCGCATTAAATGTTGTACATCATGAAATTAAAAGTACAGTGATTTTTAGAAATTTGAGGGGGAGGATCTTCTATGAACTGCGGTTTTCAACAGCCTTCGAAGAACCCCTTCTAAATTGGATTCCCTGGATTCAAATGGTTATTACTGGATCTTGCATTAGACTTACCAAGAACCCTTGATGAATGCTATTTTCTTCCAAAAGAATGATTTTCAGGAGCCAATGAAAGGCACTCTGCTGAAGGGCATGAGCGAATGGACTTGCTCATGGGAAAAATATAACATTCTGAGCATGTAGTATATTTGAGTAGCATTATTGGTGGTGAGGAGATGAAAGGGTCTTGGCTGTACTTGAGAGCCATCTGGAACTCTTCTCCGTGACATTTGAACATGTCTCCTCACACTACTTGAACCTCATTGAACAGCATAATGAGACCCTGACTGAGCCTATGGGATGCCAGCGGAATAACAGAGAGCGCCACATTGTTTATGCATGACAGTTGACGCCACCGGTTGCTCGAAAGTTGAACGCGCTCCTGTGATCGCAGCATTCAAGAATGCACCCAAGTTTTCTGGAAAACTAAGCCTCTAAAGGCAGATTGGACTTCAGTTTGAACATCCATCTTGCATGACTTCACATGAGAGTGTCAAAAGCAAATGATTGTCTCTCTTCTAAAGAAGCAGACTCAACCAAGAACATAATATACACCAGAAGTTACATCAGTCAAGTCAACTCACATCCAAAGCAGTAAATAAGGAACCTTAGTAGTGTCTCGCTGCTCAGGTTTTTATGCTTAACTCTTTACAAAAAGAAACAATGTATCTTTGCGTGAAACCTTTGTCATTCATGATTTATTTAGGACGTTGTTATATGTATTAGTTTTGATCAATGTATCTTGTATCTGTATGTTTTATGGACGATTTAGGATGGTAAAAGTTTGACTTTGAAAAGGATTGTCATACTTCTATTTCAAATATTTACAATGGGCAAAATTGCTGAAATCTGACTGTACGTCATCACTGTTGGGTGAAAACATCCTATGCCAATGTTGTCCGATGACAAATTCTTGCTTTTTACACCAAATATTGGATTTTATAGTCATATGCTACTTTATTATAGATATACATTTACAAGCCCCCGCCCCCAAAAAAACCCCAAACATTACAATGCAAAAACAACCCTAACTACAGAGTAATATTTTCTTAAAGGATAAAATAATACAGTATAAAAACCCTAAATATGTAATATTTGAAACTTATGTAGGACCAGTACTAAATCTAACAAGGCCACAACAACTTAAGCTCATGTGGGGACACCACTCAAAAAGGTTTAATGTCAGAACTACCCAAATTTGGTTATTCATATTCTTTCACACATCTCTATTATTTGTCAGTCCCCATGAGGGTCTGGCACTTTCACAAATAATTGACCTGTTTTATTTTCTCACAAAATGTTGACTGGTCTCATGTTCTAAAAACGGTTATTGTCTCTTTGACACTAACCAAATATTCTTTCACTATGTGAACTTGTTAACCTCAGAACGTGAGCTGCTGGGATTGCCGAAAACCGAGGACCCCTTGCATATCAAAACAGAAAAATCTGATGTCTTGATATAGATACACAGAAAATAGAGAGCAGAACCTTTGGAGTTGTGAAGGGAAGAACAACAATCAGCTTTAACATCATCATCATCATCATCACCCCCTTGGGGAAGCTTGTCTATATTCATCTCGATGACCTCACAATTTTCCACCAGAACTTGGGCCATCTGCAGCTATCCAGCTGCTCACCTGAACTCGCACTGCTCCGAGTGGAACATACAGATGGTTCACAACGGCGGCGTGCCGAAATATATTATGATGTACACCGCTGACCCGCCTCACCTTGGAATCATTAGCGCACTCTGAGATGAGTGCGGGGCAGCTTGTGAGTACAGGTAATTTCACCTTGACTCACTACATCTTGGCGAGGCTCTGCCCCAAGTAGCACCATGCATTATGTACAACTTCCATCGCACCATTCAAATACGAGCACTTAAAATGTGCGCTTGAACCGACACCCACTCACTCACTCCCATACATACCTGTACACATCCTACTTTTTGTACAAAGTCTTACTTCAGTTTGGAACGTGCCAGCGTTATTCAAAAGTCCCATCCCTATATTAACTTGGGCTGAATGGTGATCTAAATACCTTACGATCTTAAATTTTGGGACAAGGCGATGTGTGCGATGGAAGTGGACAAGAGCAGATGATCCTTTGCTATCTGAAAAAATATACAGCTGCAAATCAAATGAAATTTAAAGGTTGAATAAGTTTCAGAATAAGTGGGTCAACTTTGTAGTTTTTCCAAGAAAATAATCAGAGGTTTTACGTTTCTGAAAAATACAATGATAATAACAGTCATGATGGAGAAAACGCCAGTTAGTGTTGCACCTTCTCGACTCGGTTAATGTGTTGCTATGGCAAAACAAATAGCAGTGTGCGCTGGAGTGCACCTTTGTGACCAGTTCATGACGCGTTGTAAGTGGTCGTTACACAATCTTGTGCCACTGGCTCAACCACTTTCCTTTATCTACGCACTTAGAATATTTTGTTTTTTAAGTCCTTTAGTCAAACACGAGAACATGACTGTGTTTCACTTCTCAAGTACTTCACACAACAAACCACTTCAGGACGTGAACTGGAAGCTGCGATTCCAGTGATCCACCCAAATAATTATTTTAATTTTTTTTACGATGGTCTAGATTTTTTTTTCTGTGGGAATAGGATGGCACAGGGTTGGTACCAATTAATCATGAAAAATTAGGTATTACTGTATATAGTATTGTAAAAATTCAAGACACCATACAGACCTATTTGAACTCCCATACCTCCAAACTTTGAGTGTGTTTAAGACAGCACTATTTTAAAATGTAAATATTGTCAGCTTGTCGACCTCACAGCGCAGAGGTCGTGGCTCCGGCCTTCTGTGTGGAGTTTGAATGTTCTCCCCGTGCCTGCGTGAATTTTCTCTGGGTACTCCAGTTTCCTCCTACATTCCAAAAACATGCATGGTAGGCTGATTGAACACTCTAAATTGTCCCTCGGTGTTGAGTGTGAGCGTGGATGGTTGTTCGTCTGTGTGTGCCCTGCGATTGGCTGGCAACCAGTTCAGGGTGTCCCCCGCCTCCTGCTCGAAGACGGTTAGGATAGGCTTCAGCACCCCCGAGACGCTTGTGAGGATAAAGCGGATTAGAAAATGGATGGATGGATAGAACTATTGTCAGCACTATTGATGTTCACCAAAATTCTCAATTGAATTCAAATGGTGTTAAAGTAATTTAAAAATATATATACTTTAGTCTCTGAGGGATTCTTTACACAGAGGTTCATTTCTGTGACAGACTTGCAATTACCCCACAAAATGAGAAGTGACATTTTCTAATCCAAATTGATAAAGGTGATTTAAAGGGACTTGAAATTGGACCATCGGCTTCATAAAATTTGTTTACATAATACTTGATAACTGACACTAACTGAATGATTATGCTAATATCTACATAGTCTTCAGTGGTCGATGAAAGTAATACATCAATCCAAGTACCTAATTGGGCGGTAAAATAAATAAATAAAAGCCACATACACACACATTGATTTAAAAAAAATGTATAGGACATTTCACACAAAGTTATACCACATATTCAAGCTAAATGTATTTAATTCTAACATTAAGTAACCCGTATGATAATTAAATAATTATTATGTGTTGTACAAAATCTAAACATGGATTACACATACATCTAGTTTTTACAGGCAACCAAATTTACAAGAAAATAAATATTCCAAGTCTGTAGATTTTAAGATAAACACCTGTGCCCAAAGCATTTGACAGACATAATCCATTGTCTGGCACAAAGGAAAATTATTTTTTGATGGCGTTGAAAGAGGCTTTTCTTCTCCATTTTGAAAATTGCCTGACACTTTCAAGACGACATAAAATTACAAGCATCTTTCACACAAATATGTTCTTACAATGTCGTAGCAAATTTCAAGTTGCTAGGAAACAGACAAGGAAGAAGAGGACACCCCCCTTACAAAAAACAAAAACAACAAAAAAAAAAAGAAAAAGAATCATAATAATTCACTTTGCGTGTATGACAAGCCAAAACAGCAGAGATAAAAGGGCATAGGTGCACTTCAAACAATTTTAACAATATGTGGTCACCTCAAATAATAAGAAGGAATGAACCCTTTGGATATTATGAAAAAAATTGAGTCTCGAGTGAAAGAATGCAGAATGTCACTGAGATCACTGCTTTGTTCGCCGAAGAGAGCCATGTGCCCGCTAACGGCTCTCGCTCATGTGATGATGAAAGTGTTAAAGGTGAGGACAACAAATAACGGTGAGTCCAGATCATTTCTTGGAAGCGATTTTCAGAGTTACATAAGACAGGATCATCAACAATAATAATATAATGATAATAATCTAGTAGACAGTGAAGCCCTTGTTATCAGAGAGCATATTCACTCATTTAAAATTTGATGTCGTCAACACTTATATGCTGGGACAGCGGCATGTTTACCACTGTGTTGCATCACTTTTCTGTTTAAAAACATTACATTTTTCAAGTGTTATAAGTACAATTCTTTCCCATTCCTGCTTATGTCCAACTTTAGCTCAACGGTCTGGGGCATCCTGTGTCGTTTTTTCCGCTTCATTATGCGCCACACACTTTCAACAGGACACAGGTCTGGACTGCTGGCAAACCTGTCTAGTACTTGCAATGATTTACTCGAATGTCATGCTTTTTGGCTTGGCATTGTCTTGCTGAAATAAATAGGGGCATGCCTGCATACGCTTGGGTGGTGGTATTAACTCTCCGAAACCTGTATATATGTACTTTACAGCAATAATGGTACCTTTACATATGTACGAGTCACCCATGACATGCCCACTAACACAACCCTATACCATCAAAGATGCTGGCTTTTGATCTTTGGGCTGATAACAATCTGGACGGTCTTTTTCTTCTTTGGAGTAGAGGGTTTGAAGTCCATGATTCCCCAAAACTATTTGAGATGTGGATTTTTCAGACCACATTTCCAATAGCGTCAGTTCATCTCAGATGAGCTCGGGCCCAGAATAGTCTGTTCAAGGTGTTGTTGAAGTTTCAATGCAACCTACTTTTTAATGCAACATACCTTTAAAGATCAACAAAAATGGATGAATGGATGGATTGGATGAATGGGTGGGTGAACCGTTCTGTGGTTCATCATGTTGTGATCATATCAAGATACATGAACTGGGAAGGTTATAAGAAGTCGTGACTTCATTAAGATAGAAGCAATGAGGCTGTGAACAGGTGATTGTGACTTGAATTCATTTGAGAGACTCTCTTTAATTGACACATTTAATTTTCACACTGGAGGAACTTGTAGATATGAAGTGCACTATCTAGGACGTATCTGACACTGTCCTGTAGTCATGCACCTGCTAAAATAACCAGCACTGTTGAGGACTTGGAGCCAACATCGACATGAGCATTGTTGTTGAATCAGAGGAGATCAGATAATTTATTTGGGCAAGGATTATTTGCTTCAATGTGGAACGTGACTGCTTAACTTTACAAGAGGGAGCGAAATTGGTGTAAGTGTGAACAAATTATAATCTCCCTTTCATTGATGGGAGTCACTCTACAGATGATGACTGCAGTTTTTATTTTGCTCTTGGAAAAACAATAAGATCCAACAGGTGAAGATCAATTCAACTTTGATCTATGTTAATCAAGAGTACTTTTTTTTTCTTTATAGCTCTTCGATACAAGAGAAGTCTGCATCAATATACCGGTATATGATAATGGAATCCCTAGGTAAGAGTTAAATACATATTCAGTACAAAATAATGCTTACAATATCTGTGTTTATGAGTGTGAGATGTCAAATGTATGAAATTACACATTTATTCATGACCTGTCTTATTTTTTAACAGGATGGGAATCAGGACAGTTTATTAAAATAAGGGAAAGGACCCAGCCGATTATCAAGCATACTTGTACTTGGTCGATACACTATAAATTTTCACTCACCTGCGTTGACTCACATATGAATTTAAGTGACATCTAATTCTTAATCCAGGGTTTAAGATAACGTTGGTCCACACTTAGTGGCTAAAAAAGCTTCTTTAAATCCGAAAGGTGTTCCACTGGGTACAATTCTAGACCCCGTCCTATTCCAACACGAGTGTACATCAGTGCACAAAACAAGGTTCAAAAAGGTATTAACTCATTCAGCGCCAGCTATTTTCAGATCCTCCTTTACCCTAAATTTCGGCAAAAAAATATGTCCTTGGGATTGAAATGAGGGTTTGGTGTCGATTTGAAACCAGGCAGATTAAAAATGATCTATCACTGAAGTTCATATGTGAGTCACAGCAGATGAGTGAGTGCTTTGGGCCATATAGTGTATTCCGAAACCTAAACTGAAATAACAATTGTATCATAACCACTTTCTGTGACTGGGGCATTAGCCGGATAAATAATTCAGTTATAAAGCTCCTTGCTATGATGTACTGTACGATTTCATGTTTTTGTGACTGATGTGCTTGTAATAGGTGCTGGCATTGTGACGGCAAAAGGTTACATATCGCATTAGTAAATGGTTGTCCTTGTGATTATTCTCCTTAATAAATAATGGATGGCGATAAAGATTGCTGAACAGTGTTCAACATGAAATGGCTCTGTTGTACACTGGCCTTGCTCTCTTACACTCAACTTGTGAGGAATGAATCTTTGATAATGTATAGCGGGATGCTGCAGCATCTCACTATTAGTCCATTGCTACCTTACAAGCATAGACGACACACTCACCCTCAGGCGCGTTGGCGTCACAGATCCTGGTAGTGCTGAATGAAGTGTTGCCTGCCATAAAGCCTGTTGAAGGACTCTTGAGAAAGAAAAAGAAGAAACACACCAAGACAAAATTCATAAATCTGTTTGGAAAAATTCTTACTACTGTATTTATAATACTGTATGAGGAAATAGCCAGAAGCAAAAAAAATCGAAAGGAAGATGATTCAATCCAGATTTTTCTTTTTTTTTAATCAAGTGACAGAAAGCACTGGGAGAAATTTCACAGGCAAACATGTTCTGGAACATTAGAAATATACCCAGGTGTAAAGTGAACATAAGTGGCTTCAAATAACAATTCATTTTATTAGACTTGAGTGTTTTAATGCCTTCATAATTTGAATACTAAACATGAGTTTACCAGAACGTTCCAGTTAACAATCCAACAAGAACTACAAACGGACTTTGTGGAGACCACACATTGGCCTATCTGGAACCATCAGCAGAGGCTCATCAGGGAGACTAAAAAAAAAAAATAAGTGGGATGAAGGTAAGCAAACAGCTTTGCTCACCTCTATGAGATATTTTTGGCTGCCATACATGACGTATTGTGGGGCAAGACTGTAGATCATGTAGCTGGTATGGAGAACAATCAAAAGCAAAATCATGCAGAGGAAGAGGAGAGCCTGGGGACGGGTTCTTTTAGGTCGGATTTTGTACAGCTGGAGAGGAAAGAAAAGATACATTTGAAAATGCATGTGAGCATCTATATATATCAATATATATATATATATATATATATATATATATATATATATATACATAAAGAGCTATTGTCCGCATTTACCCTTATCCAAAAGAACCAGATGCCCATGTTGCGAATACCCGCCATGGATGTAAGCACAAAATACATTGTGATGACTGTAATCAGGATGTAATCCAATGGAAATACCTGTAAGGTCATGATCAGAGAATAAAGACAGTGATCACATTAAAAAGGAGAGTACTTTCAGACCACCATATCAACATTTTTTTTTTTTTACTGATTCTGGACTTAATAACTTCAAATCAGACAGTATAAACAATGAAAATCAGGCACCACCCATAACTAAAGCAAAGAGTAAAATATTTCATTAAGTGCATCTTAACTAAGGATAATTGTGTCTCGTACATATGACACGAGTGGATACTTACAGGTTGTAAGGCTAATAGAAGTTCATTCAAAGGATTGGTTAGATTGGTGCCAAAGATTATAAAGCCAGAGCTCATGCCAGCAGAGTGAAGAGCTTTATCCAGACTGAAAGATCCAAAAAAAAAGACAATGAGCAAGTACCGTTTTATGCACCATGAAATGCAAAACTTGTACATTTTTAAGGGTCCTTTTTAGGTGAAGACACATTCACGTCACATTGAAACACAAACATATATCTTTTTTTAAAATGACTTACTTTGAAATGAACAGTGCAACAGAGAACAGCAGAGCCACCAGGATAAATAAAATTCCCAGTATAATCTGCACAGAAAGATTAATACATACATATATAATGTGTTGAAATACGAGAGGGTGATAACAACAACACAAATTTAACATACTCAGCCAATTCTATTGCTTTGAAAAGCATCGACTGGCCCATATAAATCGATCATGTCTTATGTGTAGGCAGGACCATATGGCTTGGCTCTCCAGTTTGAAAATGATGCCAAAGGTGACAAAGGGACGCAGCGGTGCAGCCCAGACATGAGCATCAAGCTTCAAGCTTGGCAGTTTAACGGCAGCCAAAAAAGCAATAAAGCTTATGAAATGCTTGAGGGACATTATATATTGAAAAAATATTGTGCCTGACAGGAATATGAAATGATTGGGCAACAGTTACGTCAACGTATAGAGTTCGATTTAAATAATACTTAATTTAATGAAGTGTGGGTCCATTGTAATCAAAACAAAACAAGCTTATCTTTGGTGTCTGACTGCCAAATGGCCAGCTGGTCACGACTCAGTAGGCGAGCGCTTCAAATATTGTAAGCGGGAGAGAAAAAAAAATTAAAACTAAAAACAAATATTCATTATTAATTGAAAATGGATGAATGGAAGTTTTTTTTTATTTATTTTTGTCATTGACATGATGCTTTGATTCAATCTGTACAATAAGGCAATGATGACAGTATATATTACTATGACCTTTTAACATGGGTGAAGAGGGTTCAAGTGTCTTGCAGAACGCAAATGCACAGGCTTTTTACCACTTTGTTTTAGTGTTGGTTGCGCAGCAGGCGCATCAGGTGTGAGTGTGTGCAGCGATGGCTGTTTTAAAGTGCTCTATATAAATACATTAGAGTTGTAAGGCGCACCTAAAAGCATTCAATTTTCCCAAAAGCTGACAATGCGCCCTATAATCCGATATGCCTTATATATGGTGTTATAGTCTCTTTACATCCGCCACTGAATTGTTTCCCTGTTAGTGTTCCTATGCCATCTAGTGGTGATTATTAGCAGGAACCAATTGTAAGCTAAAAGGGTTCTGCCCGAAAATAACTGACACGTGCATTCCCCAACACACATTCAGACAGACAACTACTTTGTGAGCCCTACGCAGCCATTATGAAACGAAGAGAATACCAAAAGCATTGTTAATTGCTGACTAAACGACAGAAGGAGACAAGCAAGCCTTCTAAGGATATTTAGCCCATTGTGGATGTGAGCCCACAATGTTTGCGTGCCTTTTTGTTGAATCAATTGTCTTCCAAACTTTTGTCTTTCATTTATTGTTTTGTAATGCCATTTGTATTTATATGTTTCATGTCCGTGTTTGTGGCCAGTTCTCATGGCTTTGTTACAGCTGCAGCGGTTGTGAAGGCTCAATATAAATAAAGCTGTATGATATTGTATTCCCTTTAGCGTAGCTACATCTAGTGGATGAATAGCGCAACCGCAGCCACTATTGTAAGGCGTAGAAAAATAAGTAGTGTGTTTCCGGTAACATGAAATTTCAGCATAGGGTCGGTTGGTCGGACAACGGTTTTTTTTTTCATCTTTTTTTTTTTGCCCCCCCATCAAAAATGTAAACAAAATACCCATAAAACATAAAACAAGGAGACATTTTTACTATTATTGAAACCCCCGCTCGCCGCCAAAGGCGGCGAGAGAGTTGGGTACCCCCCGGCTGGGTGTCTCGTTACCTCTGCGTCCCGCGTCCTAGACGGCCCGTGGTGTTCGTCAAATAGTTCGCTGAATCTTTTCGATTGGATGGTATTTTCTTAAGATTATGGTGTGAGCATGCGACTGCGACACACAAAACGCGGTTTAAACTGTTGTTGGAGATCGTGGCCGCCGCCACGATTCAATGTTGTTGACAGACGACAGGGCAAACCACGTGCACGCTCAACGTGAATATCGCGAGAGTTTGCACCGATGTGAACGCCCTAAATTCATCTTTCCTTTTATTATCTATAATTTTGTCTGTGGTTTTATTGTTATTGTTTTGATTGTAAAGCGTCCTTGAGTGTTTTGAAAGGCGCGTATAAATGAAATGTATTATTATTATTTGTGGCATGTTATAACCACAGCCACAGGGTCAGTTTACGACGGCGTGACGTCACGGCCGTAAAAGTGCTCATATGAAAAGGTGACTACCTGTACTGACAATAAACGGCAGTGAGCAGAGTCAGACTCCCCGCGTTTTATTAAACACAACAATGGCAACGAAGATGGAGCTTCCACTCTCGCCTCTTCCTCCGTTCCTCGCCCTGCCTGGCGAGCCGCCTGTGCCGTGGCCCCGCTGGTTGGAATCCTTCAAGACCTTTATTGAAGCCGTTGGGCTCGCAGACGAATATCGCGAGAGTTTGCACCGACGTAAACACTCTAAATTCATCTTTCCTTTTATTATTTATAATTTTGTCTGTGGTTTTAATAATAATAATAATAATAATAATAATAATAATAATAACAACAATGCTCGTTATTTATAAGCGCCTTTCAAGACACCCAAGGACACTTTACAATAACAAAAAACACAAAACAATACGGGTTGAGCAGCGGCAGCCAAACGCGCCAGCGGTCACTCAACCGGAGGAGTCTCTCTCTCTCACCTCCAGGACATCTCCACGGGTTTTATTGTTCTTGTTTTGATTGTAAAGTGTCCTTGAGTGTTTTGAAAGGCGCTTATGAAATGAAATGTATTATTATTATTATTATTACACAAAAATGTAAAAGGTTTGAAAAAAAATGCCGGCCGTAAAGTTTTTGTTCGAGGTAGAAATTCTCGGTCGGTCGGGTTACCGGAAACACACTACTTTTTTTTCTACGCCTAACCTCTATTCTATGTGCCTTATACTGCATTGTGCCCAATATATGAAAACAGTTTTAAAATAGGCCATTCATTGAAGATGCGTCTAATAATCCGAAGTGCCTTATTGTGCAGAAAATACGGTATTTGGCAGTTATCTAGGTTACAAGCGGCAGATGTAAGACGCACACTCTTGAATTCTACTCCACGGCTTTTGGTACGAGGTCTCACAAATATGTTGTCGAGGGAGCGAAATTGGTGTAAATATACGCCAGATTGGTGTGAACAAATCATAATCTCCCTTTCATTGATGGGAGTCACTCTACAGATGATGACTGCAGTTTTTATTTTCCTCTTGGAAAAACAACAAGATCCAACATCTTTTGAGGTGAAGATCAATTCAACTTTGATCCATGTTAATCAAGAGTACTTTTTTTTTCTTTATAGCTCTTCGATACAAGAGAAGTCTGCATCAATATATATGATAATGGAATCCCTAGGTAAGAGTTAAATACATATTCAGTACAAAATCATGCTTAAAATATCTGTGTTTATGAGTGTGAGATGTCAAATGTATGAAATTACACATTTATTCATGACCTGTCTTATTTTTTAACATGATGGGAATCAGGACAGTTTATTAACCCTATGTTGCATACGGGTTACTTACAGTAACCACAACTTTAACTCATATTGGTTATTCAAGTTACCAGTTTTAGTTTTTAAATCCACCGCGAGATGTCACTAGCGTGCGCAACAGCGGGAGGAAAAGGTGAAAGACGGTCCACAAAATGTTGAATAATTTCTATCCGTGAGATGAAAAGGTCCAAATACCCTATTGTACTGGTGCAGAAGAGTATATAGAACATATAGAACACAATAAATAACAGTTTCTATGTGTTACCTATCAGTACTGCCATGCTTTTTGGCAAGGTAATTGTAGTGACCATTATGCACACAAGTACCCCCCTATTATGTATTTTTTTCCCAAAATTGTGAATTTATTATGATATTTGGCCATAATCTACCCTAAATTTAAAAACAAACCACAATTGAATAACTCCTGCAGAAGCCATGCAACATAGGGTTAAAATAAGGGAAAGGACCCAGCCGATTATCAAGCATACTTGTACTTGGTCGATGCACTATAAATTTTCACTCACCTGCGTTGACTCACATATGAATTTAAGTGACATCTAATTCTTAATCCAGGGATTAAGATAACGTTGGTCCACACTTAGTGGCTAAAAAAGCTTCTTTACATCCGAAAGGTGTTCCACTGGGTACAATTCTAGACCCCGTCCTATTCCAACACGAGTGTACATCAGTGCACAAAACAAGGTTCAAAAAGGTATTAACTCATTCAGCGCCAGCTATTTTCAGATCCTCCTTTACACTAAAATTTCGGCAAAAAAAGATGTCCTTGGGATTGAAATGAGGGTTTGGTGTCGATTTGAAACCAGGCAGATTAAAAATGATCTGTCACTGAAGTTCATATGTGAGTCACAGCAGATGAGTGAGTGCTTTGGGCCATATAGTGTATTCTGAAACCTAAACTGAAATAACAATTGTATCATAACCACTTTCTGTGACTGGGGCATTAGCCGGATAAATGATTCAGAGTTATAAAGCTCCTTGCTAAGATGTACTGTACGATTTCATGTTTTTGTGACTGATGTGCTTGTAATAGGTGCTGGCATTGTGACGGCAAAAGGTTACATATCGCATTAGTAAATGGTTGTCCTTGTGATTATTCTCCTTAATAAATAATGGATGGCGATAAAGATTGCTGAACAGTGTTCAACATGAAATGGCTTTGCTCTCTTACACTCAACTTGTGAGGAATGAATCTTTGATAATGTATAGCGGGATGCTGCAGCATCTCACTATTAGTCCATTGCTACCTTACAAGCATAGACGACACACTCACCCTCAGGCGCGTTGGCGTCACAGTTCCTGGTAGTGCTGAATGAAGTGTTGCCTGCCATAAGGCCTGTTGAAGGACTCTTGAGAAAGAAAAAGAAGAAACACACCAAGACAAAATTCACAAATCTGTTTGGAAAAAATCTTACTACTGTATTTATAATACTGTATGAGGAAATAGCCAGAAGCAAAAACAAATCGGAAGGAAGATGATTCAATCCAGATTTTTTTTTTTTTTTTTAAATCAAGTGACAGAAAGCACTGGGAGAAATTTCACAGGCAAACATGTTCTGGAAGATTAGAAATATACCCAGGTGTAAAGTGAACATACCGTAAATTCCGGACTATAAGCCGCTACTTTTTTCCCAAACTTTCAACCCTGCGGCTTATACAGTGATGCGGCCAATTTATGTAATTTTTCTAACGGCCGCCAGGGGCGCTCGAGTAGAAAAGGTAAGATTAAGATCGGTCTTTATGACACTGTTTAATTCCGACACTGAGGACAGTGACTTCGATGGCTTCAGTTCACAGGAGGAAGATGAAGACAGCTCACCGTGATTTTTACAAGTACCGGTATGTTCTTTTACCAGACCTGTTATACTGTGTTGATATTCTGTTGCTAGTGTGTTGTTACCATGTTGCTACAATTTTACTGCCGTGTCACAGGCACCGTTTGTGAAGAAAGTTATATTATTATTATTGTTAAGTTATATGATTAAAACTTTGAAAACTCTCTCTTTCTTTGTAAATATGTTTACATGTTTTAATGTGGGCACATGCGGCTTATATACAGGTGCGGCTTGTGTGTGGACAAAATTGGTTTTCCTCTAAAAATGTAGTGGGTGCGGCTTATAATCAGGTGCACTCTATAGTGCGGAAATTACGGTAAGTGGCTTCAAATAACAATTCATTTTATTAGACTTGAGTGTTTTAATGCCTTCATAATTTGAATACTAAACATGAGTTTACCAGAACGTTCCAGTTAACAATCCAACAAGAACTACAAACGGACTCTGTGGAGACCACACATTGGTCTATCTGGAACCATCAGCAGAGGCTCATCAGGGAGACCAAAAAAAAAAAATAAGTGGAATGAAGGTAAGCAAACAGCTTTGCTCACCTCTATGAGATATTTTTGGCTGCCATACATGACGTATTGTGGGGCAAGACTGTAGATCATGTAGCTGGTATGGAGAACAATCAAAAGCAAAATCATGCAGAGGAAGAGGAGAGCCTGGGGACGGGTTCTTTTAGGTCGGATTTTGTACAGCTGGAGAGGAAAGAAAAGATACATTTGAAAATGCATGTGAGCATCAATATAAAAAAATATATATATATAAAGAGCTATTGTCCGCATTTACCCTTATCCAAAAGAACCAGATGCCCATGTTGCGAATACCCGCCATGGATGTAAGCACAAAATACATTGTGATGACTGTAATCAGGATGTAATCCAATGGAAATACCTGTAAGGTCATGATCAGAGAATAAAGACAGCGATCACATTAAAAAGGAGAGTACTTTCAGACCACCATATCAACATTTTTTTTTTACTGATTCTGGACTTAATAACTTCAAATCAGACAGTATGAACAATGAAAATCGGGCACCACCCATAACTAAAGGAAAGAGTAAAATATTTAATTAAGTGCATCTTAACTAAGGATAATTGTGTCTTGTACATATGACACGAGTGGATACTTACAGGTTGTAAGGCTAATAGAAGTTCATTCAAAGGATTGGTTAGATTGGTGCCAAAGATTATAAAGCCAGAGCTCATGCCAGCAGAGTGAAGAGCTTTATCCAGACTGAAAGATCCAAAAAAAAAGGACAATGAGCAAGTACCGTTTTATGCACCATGAAATGCAAAACTTGTACATTTTTAAGGGTCCTTTTTAGGTGAAGACACATTCACGTCACATTGAAACACAAACATATATCTTTTTTAAAATTACTTACTTTGAAATGAACAGTGCAACAGAGAACAGCAGAGCCACCAGGATAAAGAAAATTCCCAGTATAATCTGCACAGAAAGATTAATACATACATATATAATGTGTTGAAATACGAGAGGGTGATAACAACAACACAAATTTAACATTCTCAGCCAATTCTATTGCTTTGAAAAGCATCAACTGCCCCATATAAATCGATCATGTCCTATGTGTAGGCAGGACCATATGGCTTGGCTCTCCAGTTTGAAAATGATGCCAAAGGTGACAAAGGGACGCAGCGGTGCAGCCCAGACATGAGCATCGAGCTTCAAGCTTGGCAGTTTAACGGCAGCCAAAAAAGCAATAAAGCTTATGAAATGCTTGAGGGACATTTCATATTGAAAAAATATTGTGCCTGACAGGAATATGAAATGATTGGGCAACAGTTACGTCAACGTATAGAGTTCAATTTAAACAATACTTAATTTAATGAAGTGTAATCATTGTAATCAAAACAAAACAAGCTTATCTTTGGTGTCTGACGGCCAAATGGCCAGTTGGTCACGACTCAGTAGGCGAGCGCTTCAAATATTGTAAGCGGGAGAGAAAAAAAATTACAACTAAAAACAAATATTCATTATTATTTGGAAATGGATGAATGGAAGTTGTTATTTATTTTTGTCACTGACATGATGGTTTGATTCAATCTGTACAATAAGGCAATGATGACAGTATATATTACTATGACCTTTTAACAAGGGTGAAGAGGGTTCAAGTGTCTTACAGTACGCAAATGCACAGGCTTTTTACCACTTTGTTTTAGTGTTGGTTGCGCAGCAGGCGCATCAGGTGTGAGTGTGTGCAGCGATGGCTGTTTGAAAGTGCTCTATAAATACATTTGATTTGAGTTGAGTGACTAATTACCGTATTTTACGCACTATAAGGCGCACCTAAAAGCATTCCATTTTCCCAAAATCTGACAATGCACCCTATAATCCGATATGCCTTATATATGGTGTTATAGTCTCTTTACATCCGCCACTGAATTGTTTCCCTGTTAGTGTTCCTATGCCATCTAGTGGTGATTATTAGCAGGAACCAATTGTAAGCTAAAAGGGTTCTGCCCGAAAATAATTGACACGTGCATTCCCCAACACACATTCAGACAGACAACTACTTTGTGAGCCCTACGCAGCCATTATGAAATGAAGAGAATACCAAAAGCATTGTTAACTGCTGACTAAACGACGGAAGGAGACAAGCAAGCCTTCTAAGGATATTTAGCCCATTGTGAATGTGAGCCCACAATGTTTTCGTGCCTTTTTGTTGAATCAATTGTCTTCCAAACTTTTGTCTTTCATTTATTGTTTTGTAATGCCATTTGTATTTATATGTTTCATGTCCGTGTTTGTGGCCAGTTCTCATGGCTTTTTAACAGCTGCAGCGGTTGTGAAGGCTCTATATAAATAAAGCTGTATGATATTGTATTCCCTTTAGCGTAGCTACATCTAGTGGATGAATAGCGCAACCGCAGCCACTATTGTAACCTCTATTCTATGTGCCTTATACTGCATTGTGCCCAATATATGAAAACAGTCTTAAAATAGGCCATTCATTGAAGGTGCGTCTAATAATCCGAAGTGCCTTATCGTGCAGAAAATACGGTATTTGGCAGTTATCTAGGTTACAAGCGGCAGATGTAAGACGCACACTCTTGAATTCTACTCCACGGCTTTTGGTACGAGGTCTCACAAATATGTTGTCCATCATATTGTCCGCAGCAGATGTGACATGTGATGGATAGTATCGCCAATCTGTATGGATCAGTTTTAGGGCATCTCTTAGGTTGCACTTCTCGAGTGGCATTGTGGTATTTTAAGACACCAGGGTCAGTTTGAGTTAGATTAGTTGTGCTATTTGCATAATGGATAAACATGGGATAATGTAAATTAAGAAACCAGGGGACCAAAAGACATTACCTCTTGTTTCATGTTGAGAGGGAAGAAATTTCATCTGTGCTGTATGTTACACATACTGTACATTTGACAATAAAGTTTATCCAATCCAATCCAATCCAATACCTGAAAAATGTCTTTTGGTCCCCCGTTGTATTTTCTCAAAGACAAATACAGCGGAGCTAAAAGGGAATCTAGAGCAGTCCACTTTGGAGTATAGGGAAAATGCTGACATTGTCAGATTTATACACACACACACACACACACACACACATACAATATATAATGTATTTGTTTATTTTTTAATTACCAAACAGTTCACATGGAGCCAGATTGTGAATGTTATACTGATGATTTATTCTAAAAATCTGCCTTACCTTGAAAGGTCTGAGAGCACCACCAATCTTGTTGCAGCAGGTCCTCTCTGCAATTTCGAGGTGCCTCCCTCTCCGTTGTAGAACCTGCAACTTTCCTTCGAGTTCCTGCAGATTGCGTCTGTCCCATGATGACAACGGGCGTCCATCTTGACACTGAACCCAAGACAAATTTCATTTCAAAGATTGCGATTACTAAGAGGTCAGTCAATTAAATTGTTTTCTCTGTACCTGTGTATAATACCGTACCCTGATTTGGTGGTATGCATTATTATTATTGGGTTAAATTTGTCCAAGTGCATGTTTGTAATGCTCCCATTACAGTCTCACAATATACTATAAAGCATGATGGTTGAAATTGGACCTCTTTTTTTTGTTTTGGTCAAGTTCCTCCACTTGCACCTTTCCTGTTTTGAAGAGAGTGCCAGGAAGTTGTGCAGAAACAGGAAGAACAATAATTTGGATGTATTTCATCTTGAACATCTTCATTGAACTGATAAACTAACATTTAATTTGACACCTAAACAAGGTGAAAAAAGTGTCATTTTTTGCAGGGGAAACGTGTATTATGCACAGGATTTTATTGTATGCAAGAATCGTGGATTTAAAATGTTTTTTTAAACTCTCTTTCAATTACTTTTTGTGCATTGAGAATTACCGTATTTTAACGACCATTCGGCGCACCGTGTTGTAGGGCGCAGTCTCAGTAACGGATTTCTGTATTTTACACATACACAAAAGCACTGTATTATTGGCGCAGCCAGTGGTGGTAAAAACAGTTTAAACATATGCCAGTTTTACGGCAATGCACGCACGCTAAAAACACGTTAGCTTGAAGCATAGTGTACATGCTAAGACATGCTAAAAACACGTTTTAAAAAGGCAACGGAAGCAAAACTGAGATCGGTTGTACTAAACAAGGTGAAAAAGTGTCATCTTCTGTTTTGCATTGTGCAAGGTAGTCCATAAAACGTGTCACTCTCATTATTATGCACAGGAAAAATGGCAAATACGGCTTTCCGAATAAGTTATGTAAGTTTTGTATACGTAACAGCACGCTGAAGCACGTTGGTATACGTCGAAATGCGTCGAGTCGTCGAGAAATTTTAAGCATGCTTAAAATTTCTCGTCGTATGTCATGCAAGAATCGTCGAGAATCAACATCCGTGTCCGAACTGCAATACGCTGATTTAGTCTATAAAAAGGCTGGCGCTCGACGTTTCAAATCATAAACTAGACATTGCAGTACCAACATCTGTTTGGGGACTATCCCCACCCCGCACCCCGGTCTAGTTAAAATGGTATAACCCAAGAGGCAAGGTGCGGCTTTTTTTTCACGCTATTAAAAACATTATGACTTGTGTCATTAATAAACCAAACAACATCAGCGTCATGGCAAAGAAAAGTCTGGGAGCTCATCAAAGGTCTGCAGAGGCTCAGCCCATCACAGCCACTGCAGCCTTCGCCAACTACTCTGACAGCCTGGTCAGCATTCAATTACTTTTGTGCATTGAGAATTAACCAATACTGTTCAAACTCGAATTAAATGGACAACAGTACACACCTGGCTTTTAAGGGCCTCTGCTCAACCTCAAATAAAGTTTTGCATTTCAAGTGTACTTTTCCTAACCTTTTTTTTTAAATTTGCATTCCAGCAGAAACCTGTTTTATTCTCACATTGACTGGTATTTGGAGCTATTTAAACTCCCCACCACTTTGACTGAAGTCCCAGTTCCAGCTCAAGGAAAACAGCTTCAAAACATGATGCTGCGCCACCATGCTTCACTGTAGGCATGTTGCTCTTTTTGGTGAACAGTGCTGTCTTTGTGTCAGGCTACATTTTGGAATTATGGCCCAAAAGAAGGGATGGATGATAACTATCAGACGGATAATTATTGGACCGATGATGGCGGGGGAAATGGCGTGACTTGTTTCATTCGGATATCAGCAAAATTACATCGATATTAGAAGTCGCCTCAAATACACTAATGTTTCTCTGAATACTGTCACTCTTCGGAGTCCAAGCCTTTGCTGCATGACGTAGGAGTTATTATGGCGCAGCTGCTCGCGACTTCAGAAGTAACAAGAAGTGATCCATTTATAAAGACGGTTTTAGTTTTCCCAGAGTGGTTTATTTGAACCAGGGTTCTAGGCTGCACCCAAACTTCATGCTGTGACGGTTGAAAAAAAAATGATAGGTTGTGTCTACTCCACTTTAAAAACAATATTTATTATCTAAATTGAAATTTAGTGGAAAATTTTTCGCTAGCACGGTACCGCTTGCTGCGTCCCATTCACTAGAATGAGAGCCACAGCCAAGGGTCCCTCGGTTCGAGTTAGTGTTTTTAAACCACCACCTCTAGGATAGTCTCAATCATATTTTTTACTTTGTATCATGAACTAAATATATTGATCATGATCTGTGATGCATGTTTGTGTCACACCTTGGATCTCAGCTTCTCGATCTGATGCTCGACATCATCAATGTCCTCTGTGTTCTCCAGGCGTTCATACGCCACACTCCGTGTGCCTTTTATCAGATTCAAAGGCAGTACAGACATACCGTATGCCTGGTGAAGAAAAGGAAATAAATTAAAAAAATAAATAAAGCTTCCATATTAATCACACATTGTCATGCTGGGTTGTTGCATATGGCGCATGCATCCACCTACACATGCCCACCCTCCTGCAAAAAAAACAAAAAAAAACCAGTGTGGTGCATTAGATGGAGGTAAGCAACCGTGAACACAGTGAGGAAAGCAGAATAATTTGCTGACCTCCTGGCCTGAGGGGCTTTGTCATTTTCGGTTGAGGAAAATTAAAATGGAAGAATTCAAAGTTGTTAGAACTAACTGCTGCATTTGCTGCAACCATTTTGTAAGGGTAGTGCTCCTTAAAACACCATGCCGCAATTGTACAGCTTAACAGTGCCCCCATGTGACAGCACTCTCCCCTCCATCCAGAATGTGATGCATTTTTTTTTCAAGAGAGTTTTAGGGGGAGAAATTTAGGTTACAGGAGGGGGTATCAAGGTACGATGAATGATGAATGACATGAAGTGGAGTGTTATATACCTCATTAGTTTGAGTCATGCAGGATTGCAATTTACCCACAGAAACAAACACGTAAACAAATCGAAAGAGACAAGTACGAAAAAGGCTCTACATCAAGACACAAAATTGCACAAAATTCAAAAGGTGCTTTTAAATCTTTGACATTTGGGCTTTAATCTCCTGGAGGGATGTTTGAACTTTAATTTAAAATGAGGGGCACCTCTAAAACCTGACAACGCAGCGATCAATACAAATGAATATAACAGAGGCAAGTCAATGCGCTCTTACTCACCCTGTCATGTCTCGCTTTTACAAACCGAGCAGAGAGTCTCATTTATGGGCTCGTAATAAAACAAAAGGACATGGTCTGTGCTACGAATCTTTCAGCCCTGACAAACATGCTGCCCTCTTTCCACTACTTTCCAAAAGTCAGGTTGTATTTTTAAAACAACTTTTAATAGTTTCTGCATGTTATGAAGCGTTCTAAGTGTCGCATGGGATACTAAGAAAGGCTAGCCTATTATTAGTCTCGACTGTGGATCTGCGCTACGGGCGAATGTCGCCTCCTGCAATGAATCATGGAGCTCTTAAGGCCGGAGCATGTCCAGAATATCAAATACTCTCATAAAAGGAAAACCTGTCCAAGATCCCCGGAGAAACATTTCCCCTCCCCTCATGTGCAACAACACGAGAGAAATATAAAAGAGAAAAAAGGTTGGCCCGCTGCTGGAGTCTACATGTGTACTTCACATGTAATCGTGACTGCTTATTAGTTATTTTAAACCTGAAATAGCTTCGAGCATGGTGGGGAGTGTGTATGTGGGGGTGTTGGACTCTGGATAAGTAACTGGCTGAAATCATTGAAAGTGACTGTTGAGTTGGAAGAGGAGGAACTAGGTAGACACAGCCGTCCTGCAAAAAAACATCCCCTTTGTTTATCCGCTGATACTAGTATGGCCAAAAAGCGAGAAGCCCCCTACATTCTTAGTATCCTTTGATAAAGAAGCCAATCAAGTACATGCACGCTCATTAAAACTGAACAGGATACGGGTGCTTTACAGTGATTTGAACTAACCAAGCAAATGGCATTTCAATAAATAAAGCTCAACAGTAAATAGTGTGGTGGATGTTGCACATAAAGCATTTACCGCACAGTAAATATACATTTTGAATGAGTCAGGATTTAGTTATACAGATAATTTATCTTTTCTTGCTATCTAAGCATGTTTATCAAAACCTAGAAATATTTGGCTCATTTATGAAAGGGAAGTTGACGGACTGCCATAGGAGCAACTGTGTAAATACGCATAACAAGTCTGCTGCTGTGTTTCTGTTATCTCTTGAAAAAAATCTTGAGAAACTTTTTGCTAATCTTCTTTTGAGGAACGCAAAGCAGAACAAATGAGCAGACTTATTTCGCGTGAGCGTGGCAGTCGATCGGCAGCAAAATAATTAAGCCTCTTCCCTGACACTTATATAATTAACATTGGAGCGTCTTACCTGACACCTACTGAATAGCGGCAGCTGAAGTCTGTAAGCTTTTGACAAGAAGCTTAAAACTATTTCCCTAAATGTCATGTAATTGCTTCAGTAAAACTAGACTACTTCGACAACGGGTTCCACCAAATCACACTTTAAAGTGTCTTTTTTAAACTCAGAACCCTTTTTTAAAAATGAATCTTTAAATAATAGTGTACCTACATGCTTTATCATATAGGAAGATTGCCACAATAGTTTCTAACATTTTGTTTTGTAATAGGAGTATTTTTAAAACATTAAACTCAATGCATTTAAAAGGGAAACGGCATGGGGCAGAGAAATTGAAAAGCTATTCCAAATCAACACTGTGAATGAAATAAGGCTGACTGTAGGATGTGTAGGAGGGGGAAAAATAGAACATTGGTCTTATTCATTATATCACCTCACCTACTACATCCAGGTCAATGTCACAGTCTGTTATTAGATCAGCAGGGCTTCATCTTCTCAATTTGAGGTTAGGCATTTGCATATGTAGACCACAAATTACTGAGTAAGAGGAAGGTCATCACACAGGTGAGCCATTTGACCCATACATCTAACTCCGATTAAAAAAATAATAATAAATACAATTAATGAAGTCACTGAGGAATTTCATATGCTAGTATGGATGGATGTTCAGGAAAAAAACTGTTCAGATACGTTTGCTACGTGATGGTGAATCCATAGCTTCACACTATAAGGGCTTTGTTTGCAATCTCTGTCATTAGCGCATTAATTGTAATTATATTTAGCGGGAATAGGAACAGTTAACTAAAGACAATGAAGGCAGCATCTCAATGTCATGATTAAATAGGTTGCGGTACGTTAGATAGTGCCATGGCTTGGTTGTCAGGTACAATATTCTAATATAAACACGATGAAGGATGTATTTCCATTAACATTTGAGACTGCATATATTGTGGCCATAAACTGTGCAGATTTGAAAAAAAAATCCCTTTTACAGCATGTGATTGCAAAAGTCAATTACAATAGAGACTAGCCTCGAAATGTACTTGATCATTAAGCCAGTCTATTGAAAAGTGTGAGAACAGTGGGTAAAACCCCCAGTTAAGCTACATTAGTGATGCCAAAGGAAGATTGGTTCTACAACTTAGTAGGTTGTGTATTATTCAGTAGGAGCTCCAGATTCAATTGTTGTGTAATTTGTCAAATGGGACTCTGGGCTCAACAGAAATTGGATAGATTGAGGTTGGCTGTCACTTTTACTTTCACTGCTCGGGGTGATGCCCAAGTATTTTCCTCGTATTCTGGTTTTTCCACCCAGCACTGTTATGTTATTCCCAAACTGAGAGCTGTCCCACAACCTCCACAGAATATTCATCATGATAACTACAAGAAATGGACAGGATTAACAATAGCCATGGCAAAGTTGTTTCTCTGGCAGGAAAAAAAGGAAAATGTCAGAATGGTTATAATAAAATAAAAACATATTAATGGCCATAAAAACGGATGCATAAATAAAACAGTTGGTTTCAAAATAATAATAATAAATCAATAACTTGGTGGGGATTTGTCAAATACAACAAGATGCAGAGACAACAGTGTGATTCCTAGATGTCCTTTACAGCACCTAGACTGTTATTCAGATGATATCAATGTGGAAAGGTGAGCTAAACAATTCCAATGAAATGCAAGCATAATACAAAGTACATGCAAAAATAACACCAATAAAGCATCATGACCAAACATGGCACTCTCAACTCACTGTGTAAGTGATCACTGCCAGCATCCCAATCAAGGTCAAGGAGCTGGTGGAGAAAGCCAGAGCAGGAAGGCCACCTGCAAGTGGAAAGACAGCTTTTTGAAAGACAGACTTTTGAAAACAATAGGACCTTATCATTTTAGAGGAACTCCCATGAATGCAATCCTGTAAAAACGTCTTTGAGAAACAACAGTTCACGAACAAACGGAGAACATTCTTCTGCCGTTGAAGAACCGTTTTTTTTTTTTATTTGATTTGTTACCGAATGTTCTGTAAACAGTTTCAAGATGTTATGCGCTTCCTACACAGTTCCCACACTGAAGCGGATTCCGCATCGACACGTCAAAATGTTTGACTTGGCGCAGTTAAAATGAATTGTTCGTTTAAATCACTTCTGACTAGGACCCATAATAATAATAATGGCTAAATAAACAATAGCTAAAGCATTGGGTGGAAATAAAAACTAAACAGGTTGACATCTCGCTGAGTTGCACAAGCACGAAAAGGTTGAGGGGAGGGGGGGGGACGCCCCAGGACGTGTTTGCTTCAAGTGTCTGTACAGAGCAGTTGCGCTACCGTGATAAGCCATGCCTTGCACATAGCATAAAGAGCACCATATTGTTGAATCTGTCAGAAAGACACCCACACTTAAGAGACAAAGAGAGAAGGAAGAAAGTGAAGAATGTTAACTACATTTTCCAGGCTACAAAAGAAAAGTGTTTAAATGCAAGGCTTTGCTACCGGCTGTACGTGTTTGTCAACGCTATTTCAATGTTCCGTATTATTTTCAAAAGAAATGATTAAAAAAACAGAATGACAAGAAACGTCAGTTATTTACTGTGTCTGAATTCTTTTCAAGATGATGCTGCTGTGAAATTGTTTGTGAGGAATCACCAAGTCTCAGCCTTCGCTTTCAACAATGAGACAGACGGCTAAGAACTGGCGTTTAAAAAAAAAAAATGGAAAAAAAGCTTGATCCGGGAATATAAGTAAATGGAGTTGAGGAGTGCCACCTTTGATTGAAGCATAAAGGGGACCACCCATCAGGCAAGGGCAACAGTAGGTGTCACAGCAGCTGTCAAAGCTGGAGTTAGAAGAGGGGGATTGATGAACAGACTGATAGCCTCTCTCCCCTGTCAGGATGCCACCTGTCATAGGCTTGTGTGTAAAATGCTACACAGTTGTCATTGTACAGATAGCCCTCATCTTCTCAGAAGCAACTTCACAGCGCAGAGAGCGCCTGTCAGCATGGGCGGCTCTCTACTACTTCACATTCTCCTTGATGGGGGTGGCGGCGTGTTCCATTAGGGAATATTTAAGTCAATATTCAGGGCCTGGATAATGTGTGCTGTTTATAGCATCTGTCATCATCTCTTGGAGGGAAGGTGGGGGACATTGTGAAAAAGGAGACTTGAATTGTCGAATTAATTCATCTAATTGGAAATGGGTTTGATCGTACGTTTGCTTGTTTGAACATGTGGGAAAACTAAAGAACCGTCAATGCGTTTTCTTTTTGCAAAATATGTTGGAATAGAATACGAGATCCTCTCTCACTTGGAATGTTGGAAGGCTTTCTGGCAGTGAGCGGTATATGTGAATGGAACAAAATTTGACATAGCTGGCTTTTTGTTGCTCTTTCGATGACAAACTTGTTTTTTGGTCTTTTTTTTTGGTCTTTAAAACGTGGTATAAATTCATATTTTTCTAAATCCTCTGATTAGAATTAAGTATTGATCAAAATGATTTTTATTTGATTGCATTCACCTTAATATACTTATAGGAAGCACCAACAGTATACCATACATTTGGGATGAGTAATAACATTTTCCTCAATTTCACTCACCTAGTTCCTAACACACACGAGATTCACCATTACTGTGTATAGATGAAGGTCTTTGAAGCATAAGGGTATAATGAGGACATTGTCATGAACATAATATTTAAATAATTTCGATCCAGTGACCTTAGTGACCAGCCATAGCGACACAGTCAGCAGCATAATGTGCCAAACATTGCTTCCCATAACACAATTAACCTCCCATCTGGAGGGAGTAGAGAGAGGGGCGAATTATAACAAGGATGATCCTCACATTTCCACCAAGGCAGTCTGGAAATTTCCCCCTGTGCCAAGGGAGGAAGATTAGGAAGCGTGGCGTAGGGGTCCACTAGAGTAAAAAGAGGCAGATGGTTCAACTTCCTTCTTGATCTGCATATGGCAGAGGTCCAGAGGACTCCTAGGAGTTCACATTTGGTATTTTCCGCCAATTAGAATGTATATAGAAGCATATAAGGCGATGTTCAGTTCAACAAGTAAGACACCTGAGGACGCCGCAGTCACTGTTTTGTGATGAACATTTTTAATGCAACATTTTATTTGGGATATTTTAATTTCGGAAGCCACCCCAAGAATCTGCAGAGAAAAAGTGCTGATTCAGCGGAGAACAATCCTCAGTCTCCGCAGAGCAAATCTCAATTCCATGGCTTGAAAGTTGATTTTCCGCAGGTATTAAAAACACGACCCAAAAGGACCAGTTATAAAGCATATTAATGTACTAATGAAGTTCTTCTAGGAAATTATCTGCAAAACCAAAAGACTGACGAACATTGTGGTTGGAAATCAATCAAAATCTCTGTCGGACCGCGACATCTAACTGCCGCAGTGAAAACTACATGCAAATCTAATCTTCGACACCTCGCCGTCATTTTCAGACAGCTTTCAATTCCGTGGAGTACTTTGAAATCTGCGGCAAATTCCGCGATGGTGGAATCACGGATTCCTGCGGAGACTATTTCAATCACTTCATTCTTATTCATGTAATTTTACAAGGAAACTTGCTGCGAAGTGACCTTTGATCGGACAACCAGATGGCAATGCAGCTCTTGCGAAATGCATTTATACAGGGCAAAAATCATTATGATTGCTTCATTGACGTTGTTACACTATTACAAATCAGCTGTGGGCTTTTTTGAATTGCATTTTAGACTTTTGAAAAATTCCTGTCGCGACATTGACATGTATGCAAACATGTGAAATAAAAGTTAAAATGAGCAATTTGTTAAAAGACACAGCAACTCGTGTTCTGTAACCAACAGCAGTACACTACAAAGTCTGCTCAATAAAGTAGTCAGTCTATAGAAGAACAGTACTTACGACCACTGCCAAGCTCCTCAAAAAGGTATTGAACTTTTTCCCACTGCGTGGCATTCTGCTGTGGTGGAGCCTCGAGTGGCACAAATGCTCTGAAAAACAACAAAGATTTGCGATAGTTTTGGTTTGGTTGCATATGTTGGAAAAATGTGTTTTAAAAACTGTTGAGCAAGAATCATATTGCACCAGAGAAAGAGTCAAGGCCTACTTGTTTACAGATATAGCATACAGCACACAACGCGGGGACACACGTTGCTGAATGCATTGAAGGTGCCATAAGAATGATATCAGGCATTTTGCATGCACGCACAGGTGAAAGATCAGGCTTAACCACCCAAACTGTATTTCAGTCAGCTGTTTTATAGCATCCATCCAGTGCATTCCTATCCCCCGCACCCCCAAAAAAGCCTTGCCCAGAGTTCCCACATAATCTATACAGACAAAAGACTGCCCCTTACAGAGCTGAAAGGTTTTGATCACAATTGTCTACATGTGGCAGTAAAAGGTCAGAAACCATTTAAAGATAAACAAAGACTTGTAACATCAAACAAGAGACTGCTGTGTGAACTCTCTCCCAACAAAAGGTTGGTTTTTCTCGGTGGCTGAAAAGGCAATTCGGGGTGAAAGCTAACATGTTATTAAAAGAGAAAGACTGGAACTCTTATCAGAGCAAAACACCAACTGTTTCAATCCATGAAACAAACATTTAGATAAATTGCACATTAGTGTGCCACGAGAGATCATCAGCTGTGCCGCGTTATACATATTTTCAATTAAAAAATGTTTTCTTAATTTATCTTGGTAACCACCTAGAGTAACGGGAAGAACAGAATGCCCTTCCACTAGATGACAGAACGTTAATCTGTGTATCCACTTTATGTGAACCGTTTGCCAAGTGGTGTGCCGTGACGTATTTTCCGATGGGAAATAATGTGCGTTGACTCAATAAGGGTTGGGAAACACTGGCCTGGAGAACAAATACACTTGACAATGCATATTACAGATTGAGTTAAAAAAAAAAACAAAGACTTTTTGTTTCGCGGAATGGTCTTTGTGAAAATGCAGCAAGAGAAGCCACCATGCATCTCACTTACCCAATTAATAGCAGCACCACACAGACAATGGCAAATCCGACTGTGTACTTGATGGCGTTTTTGACTTGCTGCAGTGAAAGAAAAACAAACTGGTCAATCATGTCCATGAGCACAAATACAGACACACTCACCGGGTGCATGCTGCGAACAAACGCGGATACATCAAAGACGCATAATTCATTCGGAGTAAAACCAGCCTACAGAAAAGTAAAACAGCCAACAATGATGGCTTGAGATTATGACTCAATAGCCCCAAATACACCAGTCTGCAGGTAAAAGTGTCAATACCATGCAGGCTGTACTCAGAAATTTGATGTAGCCGGCAAATAATGACATGACTGCACACGTGTCAAGCAGCAGGTTAAGTGCTAAACAATACCAGTTATAGATCTGGAAACGGTACTGCTGCTTCTTATATGATGCTTTTTAGCACCCTATCTTAGTGTGGGTGTATTTGTGTGGATTCCTATTTTTTCAGGGTGTATCTTGTTTGTATATGTCTAGACATTCACTTTGTCAGTCAGCAGCAGAGCCGTTCAATTCGGTGCAAATAAATTCAACATGTAATTTCATCAGGATACCGTGCTTATGACTGTTCATAAAGATCGTTGTTGTTCTCCTTGTTCTATTCTGCCTCACGGCCCGCATTATAATGCAAAATGTCATTTTTTTTCTTCAGGAAATCTTTAGATCCGGGTTGACATTCCATAATATCCTCCCACAAGCGATAAGGAACACGACTTAACAATATGGTCAGTCAGAACTACAAAGACATAAGAAAAGTGAAGTGTTTACCGAACATCTGTTGACGTTGTCATCATCTCTTTCTTCGTAGTAAAAATAAACGAAAGGAATCCATAGAAACACACACAAGAGGATGATGGAGTAAAGTGCTGAGGACAAACATTAAGATCCAGAATTAGTCTCATTCATCCCTCTGACCATTGTCGACACGAAAAACAGCAATAATGCTCAAACACAAACTCTATTTCTTGGTAAATCCCCCTCCCCCCCAAAAAATTCAAGTGCCTTGTATTTTAGTATTTCCGGTATATTGTATTTCTCAGGTGATCATTCATCATCAATAAATATGACTCGCCTCATGGAAGCTTGCAAAAGGTATAAGATGAACTCAGGAAATCCAGTTGCAATGATGTGAAATTTCCACTAAGGTATCTATTTACACTCATTATAACTAGATAAAATGGTTTTAGTTTAGGGTGATGTCAAGAGCCAATAAGTGAAAGCGATGCTATAGTACGCAGTCACTGGCATACGCTTGTGTGTTAAGGCAATGGGTCAAATTAGTCATAACACCATGAATATTAACATACTGAGAGAACGGGTCACACTGCATTACCATACATCATTTGTTACTCTCCAAGCAGATCTTCCACAGGGTCGGAACAAATGGCTGGGGATAAAAGTTTAGCACATTTATTATCCCTTTTTGACAGAGCAGAGGACAATATAATTAAATGTCCTCAGTTACAAGTTCCCTATGTTTTGCATGGTGTGTTGCATTTTACACACGGAGAATGAAAAGAAAAAGACACATTTCCGTCGATGTCACGTATAACGGATGTAGGCATAGAAGCCTGTGCGTAATGAGAATGCAGTGTGAAAACAGTTTCGAATGTGTGCCATCAAATATATCATTGATAGCTGCAGAATCCCTCGCAGAGCCGTAGAAGGCTTAATGAGAAACATTAGACCCTTGTCCTCACCCTACCATGGCCGTCCACAAGGGTATTAGAACGTAGACTCTCGTCCCTTGCTGGCAGGTGAAATATATTACATTTGAATTCAAAGCCAGCGGACATTTCTCTCTGAGACGCTCCCTGACAAAGGACTCAAGAGACTGATGAAAATATCTGTCTTTTCAGGCTCTTGCTGAGAGGTATGGCAGTATGACAAGAACTTGCCTCTCTGCTTAACACCGGGGAGATACCTTGTGGATAAAACTGTATGAGCGAAGGCTGGAGGGGTTTAAACAGCCCATTAGTACCTGTCTCAGGGGGCTCATCAAACTGAGAATATAGTTTAAACTGCTCATATGTTATGACAAAACCACATGACAGAGGCTCAATACTTCTTCAGGTTATAGTTGGTACAAAGCTATAGTAAAAATGACAAAATTTGTTCTAAAACCGCTGCGCACCAAGCAAAAATTGTTTGTCTGAAACCCTGAGGCAGCTGATCATAAGGTAGGGAAATGTGTGTTAGAGCCCGCTGATATTTTTTCTTCTATATTTGGCGGAATAAAATACTGATAACAGATTAATCGACCGAATGATTAAAGAACCGAAAAATAACCATTTCTGATATCTTGAGAGAAAACTCGGTGTCAATGACAATTTGGACATTAACAGTCACTAAAGGTTTCAAAGAAAGTATAAAACCTGACCGCAATGTCAGTACTTAATTGAGTTGGGAATCAATAACCGAGAATCGAATGCAACCAGTTCTCCCGGAATCGTTTAGAAGAAGCAGAAACAAAGGACCAAGAGAAAATGCGCGCAGCCCCTCCCTGCCACCAGAGCCAAGGTGCGGTAGCTCAGCAGGGGCCCAGCGGGCGACAAAGATCGGTCTTCGGTGTTGCGCTCTGTGCTGGAAGCGGCCAAACACGAACAAAGACTGTATAACAATACACACCTCGATCGAATAAGTAGGCTGGAAGTGTGTGCAAGCATTACGTTTGCAAGTTGCGGACACAAATTGCAGGGAATAGAAATTGAAGGGAAAAATGCCCATTCTTCTGTTCAGTGCAGTATGTGTCTTAAAATAATGTAGTGCAAAGGAGAATGCAATTCAAATATGATCCAACACCTTTGGATTCACGGAACAGAGATGATTGTGTGCACCGCGTCTTCGACCTTCCTGTGCTGCCTAAATTCAGGTCTGAGCATGTAAACATTGAGCCAATGAGTCAAACTGGAACTAAAACAGTAGGTAAACACAAATGTAAATGGCCAGCTAAATATTTAGCTTACGCCTCATGCCCATGACACAGCAAGTCTGGCATGTCAGCATTTTTTTGTTTGTTTTTCCACATCGCGTGACATCTCCTAAGAAACCTGAATAAAAAAATCCCCAACAAAACGCCCGTCACTCTCAGACTAGCGTACTCTTGCTCCCTTTATATCCATATATATATATATATATATATATATACGCACACACATACACACACACATACACATTTCCAAGAGGATGGCATCCTCTCTGGCTCCTCTCCTGAAAATGGCATTAAAAAGGAGAGAGAAATCCAATGATTTATTTAGAGGGCCCAGGGGTATTTTGCCCTGTTGCTTAAGGTTCTTCTACACCACTGCTTTGAAGTAGTAAACTGTCGAAGGAAATGTATGAACGGACCGAGCGGCGAGAATGAATGACTAGACTTGCTCTCAAAGCCGGGGGTTCATCAAAGATCACAAAAGCTATTTGAGCTTGGAAACCAAGTTGCTTTTTCGATAAAAGTCATTCATTTCAAGGTTTCCGATGTAGCGGTTATGACATGTATCATAGATGGTATTTATCCATAAATGTTGAAATGATGTACACACATGGACAAAAATGTTTGTTTTCGGTACCTGTTTGGAAATGAAAAATAAAAAAAGAAGGATAAGTACCGTAAATTCCGGACTATAAGCCGCTACTTTTTCCCCAAACTTTCAACCCTGCGGCTTATACAGTGATGCGGCCAATTTATGTCATTTTTCTAATGGCCGCCAGGGGCGCTCGAGTAGAAGAGGTAAGATTAAGACTGCCGCGTCACAGGCACCGTTTGGGAAGAAAGTTATATTATTATTATTGTTAAGTTATATTATTAAAACTTTGAAAACTCTCTGTGTACCGTCTTTCTTTGTAAATACGTTTACATGTTTTAATGTGGGCACATGCGGCTTATATACAGGTGCGGCTTGTGTATGTACAAAATTGGTTTTCCTCTAAAAATGTAGTGGGTGCGGCTTATAATCAGGTGCGCTCTATAGTGCGGAAATTACGGTAATATAACAATGATAATAATAATAATAGCAAATTTATGAAAATTAACCAGTATTTAATAATTTTGTTGAACCATAACGAAAATCACTTTGATTTTTCGTTATGGTTCAACAAAATTATTAAATACATCCATCCATCCATCCATACATACATACTGTGCATATAGGAACATTTGGGAAAGGCACATCAACTCTCTGTTCACTGATGCAAAAATGAAACCTATCAGGAAAAGTACGCCCCGCTGTGGCATATGGAGGAGTCTCTGTTACGTTCTGGGACTGGCAAGGGTGTCTTGAATCTGCGCAGGATAAAGTGAAATCTGCAGACTGTCATGGTAGTCTTGAGGAAAACATGCTGCCAAGTATCAGAAATCTTAGACTCAGTCAAACTAGAGCAGTTCAAAGCTACAAAAATCGCACGATTGCAGCGGTTGATTCAAAAGGTTGTGCAACTAAATATTAAGTTAAGGATTACAGAATTTTATCCAAGCCTGTTTTACGATTTTTCTTAATATAATAATGATAAATACTTCTGTTGAACCAAATTATTACTTTTGTCAGATTTGACTGTGGGTGTTCCTTTCATTGTTCTGTTTTTTTCCTCTCCATATGTGTATTCTGTGAAAAGATTAGTCATATAAATAGTCTGTCATACCTGTCAAATTGCATTGTGCAAAACCATTGCATAATTCAAATAAAATGTATTTTCTCCAGAGGAAGCATAAACACAAGTTCAGAGTTATTTTGATTAATGATGTAATTGTAAAAAGAACACTAGACATGTGACATTTCTTCTTTAACACACAAAATCATGTATTCAGTTTTCAGAGAGAACAATATAGCTGCCACCTATCAGTGTAAAAAGAAAGTGAACTTGAAAAGGTTTGAGCTCTGCATCCAACACACATGGAGCTTGGTCTCCACCTACTGGTAAATAGAAAAGTGAAACGTTTGAACAATGAGTTGAATCAGACAGAAAAATGTTGTATTTGCAGTGTCAGCCAAGTCCTCTTATCGAATATGGGTGCCATTGGCAGGAGATATGAAGGTAGATCACTCCATATAAGACATTGGATTGCCAAAAGAATATAAATGTAAATCTCAACAGGCTACAAAATGGGCTGGATCATTGCAAATGTCTCGAAACTGGAAAAAAGGCACAATAACAGTGACTAGATGGCTTAATATTTCCAAGCTGGAAGCACACTTGCACATTGAAACATTATTAAACGTTTGTGCCGAAAATGCGACATCTTCATGTATAAGCACACATGTATTCTGATCATCCGGTCAAACGTAAAAACAAGAAACTGAATTCATCCTAAACTTCATTCATCGTGGGTGTGTTGTTTGGACTGGTGTACGGGTTGGCCTGTACACAGCCTCAAGAGCATATTTGGATGATGTCGGGCTCACACTGACAGGGGTCCAATCTGTCCCTTCAGATTTTCTTTTCACTGTCATGACCCACATTGCAGGAAAACATAATCGAAAATGAACAATGTAGTCTGAATCCAGTTCAGGATCGACAGTGTTGCATGGCACATAGAAAGAAGCAGTGAGCCAAACTAGACGTAATGTCTTCGAATTAACTGTCACACAGCGATTCAGGGTCAAATACTTCAAATTGTTAAAGCACAAAATTGCATCCCTTGATGAACGACAAATTTAACTGCTCCTCCATAAACTTTGTTTACAGACAGTTTGTCCAACAACTGAATTAAAACACTGACGCAATACATCCTTTGTGACGACACCAACTGAATTATTCATGTCTTGTGTCTGATCAAAAGAAAGTTTATATTTGAGGGTACGTTTAATCTAAACCAGATATTAAATCAAATTTTTATATCCAGCGGAGAACTGATTACAGTCCCTTAAATGCTGAATTAACACGCACTGAAAACAGTCTTTGAAAGCCGCTTTGAAAGTTTATTGTCATATAACCAGTGGAAGTAGTTCATTGGATTGAGCTGTCAAAGCAAGGAGACAGCTTGTCATTTCTTAACAGACGGTGCATAACAGTGTTGCTTGGAGGCACTTTAGGCTAGCAGCTGTTGGAAAATGTGTGATAGTGTCTCTGGAATGGCTGAATTTGCTGTCATCAGAGACAGCAGACTCAAAGCCAAACACGCAAGCCAATCACGGAGACATTTCAGCGCCACTACAGTTTTATGTTCGAGAGTGATAAGGAAAACAGTCTGGATTCGGGCCCTCTTATTGTAATCATGGACAAATAGTCTTATTATAAACATTGTGGGCTCTTTTGGGGGCTGTGTTCTTTCAGGTATTTTTTGGAGCCTCATGCTGGATATGTTATGCACAGTACAATGGAATTGAATGATTGTAAACAAGTGAATTTATTCCAGGTTCAAACTTTTTCTATGATAAAGCCTTTTTTTAACTTTACAGGTGATGTTTCAAGTGTTATTTTAACATTCCTAAATATCATGCAAGTGGAGGGGCAGTGAGTTAACAACTGTTATAATAAAACTAAAACAAAGGGAAAAGTACTAATCCTTGAGGGCCGCCTGACTCATCCTGTATATTGTAGACTAGGCAACAGGACGGTGTCTGCAGAGCGACCTTCTATCTAGTGGTGTTTAAAAGCTATTGCTGGAATGAACTGTTGTGCCAGGTAAAATCACTGTTTTTATGTTCGCATTTGTCACAAACGGGGTCCTTGGCTTGGCAATTGTGCTTGATGAGGTGACAATGCACATAATCTTTAGGGGTATAAGGAGGTCAACATTGTACGAACGAAAAGAAACGTGTGAGGCCCAGAGTCAAACTACTGGTAGATAAGATTTATGCATGAATGGATGATGGACCACAGGTCTTACAATCAAAATAAAGGATATACAGTCTCAAGTCACGGTGGGAAAAAATATTGTGATGACAGAAAAACACTATTAATTTGAAATTTAATAAGAAACGGATACATTTTTAGCCACACATATGTAATATAGCAAAGTGGAAGGATAAGGGAAAGTACTGACCGTAATAGCCATACAGGACAGTATCTTCAATCTGGGCTCTTGTCTCATTGTTGACAGCCCATTCCTAGACGTTGAGGAAAAAAACAGTATGACAATCATTCAAAACATCTGATTTAAAGTAAACCCAACTTTAAAAAAACCTACAGAAGCACCAAAACTGTTTGGCCAAAGAGTCCACTGTTTTTTTGTGATGAAGCACTCTGCGGGCTAACTAATGCAAAATCTCGGTTGCTCACGGGTCAGGTGGGTGGTCAGTAAATGAGCGTAAAATGTCCTCGCCGCGGCAGTCGCCCACGAGCCCAGGGCGAGAAGGCGGCCTTGGCCGCCGTGGACTGCCTCAAAGGCGGTTTTGAAAGCATGCATATCTCTCGGAAGGAATCAGAGAGTTGACACTTAGTAGGTACGTGCGTAGCAGCGACCGAACGGTCATTTGATGAACACATGATCAAGCATCTTGAGTGACAACGGAACAGCTGTTTTCCGTGTTTCGCCACTTTACACGTGACGTAGAACAGGTGTTCAACTTCAAAATTTCTCTCAAGCATAAGTCAAGTCAAGTACAACTTTATTGTCAAATGTGCAGTATGTGCAACATACAGCACAGATGAATTTTCTTCCCTCTCGAACGGACAACAAGAGGAGCCAGATTTTGTAATGTCTTTTGATGTTTCGGATTTCGCCCTGGTGTTCCTCATATGCTATTTTCGGTTTCGACAATTTTCATTGTGGTGTATCCCTCAATGTGACACATATGACAGGTCTGCTTTGCAAATGACAATCTGTTCCCAATTGCCATATCCGTAAGAATTAATGTTAAATTAATTAGTCAACATTGGATTTGATACTAAATTCCCAAATAACAGGCACCAAATTGCTTGTTCGCTCAAAGAATCTGCGCTCTGTTGGACAGTGAGCTGCGCATGATTTATTAAGATTGCAATGTTTTACTCTGATGCCAAATGGCAGGCACTTAATTGAAAGTTCATCCGAATAGATTATATGTGCTAAACTCAACAGGTGTAAAAGTGATAGAAAATGTCATAGTAAAAATAGCATCTTGTGATTAAGGTCGTCGAGCTGATGCATGCAACATTTGCAAGAGAATCCAAGAACCCAATATGAAGCTCGAAGTACAGTGATCTCTCGCTATTTCACGGTTCGTTTATCGCGGCTTCAGTGCATCGCAGATTTTTTCAAACATATTCATATTAAAAAATATATATATATATATATATATATATATATATATATATATATATATATATATATATATAATATATATTTATATATAATATATATATTATTATTATATATTTTTTCATATACATGTAGTACAGTACTGTGTATGTTGCTGTCTGTGACTCACTGTTGTTTTGCTGACTTTCGCAGCTTCTCGCGGACCGTTTGCGGACTTTTAAAAAAAATATTTTTTTATATGTTTACTGTATTTTGTCATTCATAAACTAACCTAACTTATACATGTTTCAATCTATTAGCATACAGCATTAAGTCATGTTAATTACTTCAAAATTTACTTCTACATGAATGTATACCATTAAATTTGGCCTTATAAATATTATGTACATGTACCATATGGGGGGGGGTCGCTACTTCACGGATTTTCGTTTATCGCGGGGTGGTTTTGGTCCCCATTAACCGCGATAAATGAGGGATCACTGTAATGCAATTGGAAGTGTTGATGGAAGGCAAACATATTCGTGCGTTACAGAAATGTTAGGCTCTGATAATTTTGAATCCAGCAACCGCATAAAAGCCATGTTTTTTTTTTACTTTTTTAACTAATACCCATGTTGCGTAACATGCATTTACAAGTTGGGACAGGACACTTGAAAAACTGTCTGGGACAGGGCAGCACCAGACAAATGACCCACAAATGACGCGATGAAATACATAGCTGAAAGGAGTTTTGTCGTAGGTGACTGGCTCCAAGTAAGCCCTTAAATCAGGAGTGTCAAACTCAGGTCCTGGAGTCCTACATGTTCTCCAAGTCTCCCTTTTGCAACACACCTGATTCAAATGAATAGGTTCAATCTTAGGCTTCCGCAGAGCTTGCTGATGATCTGATCATTTGAATCAGGTGTGTTGCAACAGGGAGACTTGGAAAACATGCAGGACAGCGGCCCTCCAGGACCGGAGTTTGACACCTTGTTTAAATCATAGGTAAACTCAGGTCTGGAGGGCCAATGCCTGCATGTTTTCCAAGTCTCCCTGTTGCAACACACCTGATTCAAATGAACAGGTTCAATGTCAGGCTTCCTCAGAGCTTGCTGATGATCTGATCATTTGAATCAGGTGTGTTGCAACAGGGAGAGTTGGAAAACATGCAGGCATTGGCCCTCCAGGACCTGAGTTTGACACCTATGCCTTAAATCATTTAAAACCTCCAAAATTGCATTGCTGAAAAGAAGATATGTCACGATAATGTTTGTTTCTGGCATTTCAAAAATGTTTACAAGGGCGGAAAAGATGTGTTCGACCCATCCCTTCTCACGTTTGCTATTCCTCCTCCATAATTATGGCTACACAGAAAGTGCCGTTTTGCATCTCCCTTTCATACACGGTGTTTAAAACCCCAAATCAGCCATTACAATATGTCTTTGGTTTGATTAATCACACTGCACATGCTAAATGATTGTAATTTGCTTGTACTCCTCCCAAAATGCACAAAATGATCTTGCACATCAATTTAGAGCATCTGCAATCCTGGGAGGCGCGCCCTGTCAGTCGATGAGTATCCACATCTGTTTGCAAGAGCAATCACGTTCGCACATATTTTTTTGCCAAGCAAATCTTTCGTAAATCACCACCATTGTTTCTAAGAGTGGTGACAGACCAAACCGACAACACAATCAATCCTCTTACAGTGTCTAATGACTAAACTATTATTACAGATAAACACAAGATAAAAGCTGGTGTAACCTAAGTTTAAAAAAAGACAGAAAATTCATTCTTCAAGTAAATGTATATTTATTAAAATGACTTTGTGATCTGGACGGCCCAGTGTGCCAGTGGTTAGCGAGTCGACCTCACAGTGCAGAAGTCATGGGTTCGATCCCAGTTCTGGCCTTCCTGTGTGGAGTTTGCATATTCTTTCTGATCTACCTAACTATCCGATCAAACACAAGAAACTTAATTCACTGTTAGCTTTACTCACAATTGCCGTGATATTTGAGTATATGTACAATTGTGTACAGACACTCCCCGAGTTACGAACATCCGAGTTATGAACAAACGGTACATACGAACATTTTCACGGGTCTGTCGAAAAAAAAAAAAGTTAGATTTTGTATTGCGCGCTTTTTCCGAGTGCCGAACGGGCGGAGGAGGACGGCGGAGGGGACGGCGCGGCGACGTTCAAGGCGCCGCGGGAGAGGCGTGGGGCGGGCGTGACGGTGGAACGGGCGGAGGCGCCCGGCGCCGGTCGACGACCGGTCGTCTACTCTCCCGCTGAAGCCGCTGCTAGTTTACCGGGCAGCTAACCTCGAGACCTGAAGAACGTGACGAAAAGCTCTCTCCCGCTATATGGATGTCAATATAAGCCTTAAACATACATTCCAGACAAAATATAGCACTGAAGCAACTTACGAACGAATTCACCTTATGAACAATCGTCCGGAACGTAACTCGTTCGTAACCTGGGGAGCGTCTGTATACGCTAATTGATGGGCGAATTTTCGATGTCAGGCTCACATTGACCCAATGTATGCAGTTGTCCAGTCATTTTTTTTTTTGAGCGTGTGATTTTCCCAGATTCTGTAACGCTGCCTGATTCTCAGTATTGTTGCGCTGATTTTTTTCCACGTCATAAAAAAAAAAAGGCCAATCCCAACTGAAAATGCGGACTTAATATTTTAATTTCATCACAAAACAAAACGTAGTGCTTTATGTGCCATCAATGCAAACACAGCCTAACAATATGAGTTTCTCCCAACCCACACAAAGCAACAAACAAACACTGTCTTCAAACACAAGTGTAACAGAATTCATGAGCCAAGAAATGTATTAAGCTTTAAGACGAGACAAACAATCCATATTGCTTAGTTCTGAAAGAAAATTACAAACTATTTAAAAGGTGCCTGAGGAAATCCAATTTCTTTGCTACAATTTAGCGAGGCTATTAGCAGAGCGGATAACAGATACAAACCTTATAAGTGCCATTTGGGTACTTCATGAAGGAGACAAGGAATATATCCACGGGAAGAAGTGCAGAAGTTATTAGCGCAATAGCCAGTGCGCATATTGCCGTGATGGTTGAAACAACTTCACTCTCCTGGCGACTTTGAAATTTGCGGATGTAGACCCAGCAAAAAGCAAGGATGACCTTAAAAACAAGATCAAATATAGATTAATTCATGCAGCATTCAACATGGATGTGACTTGTCACATTTAATAATGCAAACTAGAGCTGTCAAACGATTAAAATATTTCATCTAATTAAAAACTCAACTGTCATAATTAACTCAAATTAACTAAAAATTAATCGTGATTACTCACGCATTTTTTATCGTTTCTGAATTTCCTTTTATATTTTTTGTCCTATTTTCCCCCATTTTAATGCTCTCATCAACATGGAATCATGAATCAGTTTTCTATGTGCAAAATGCAAATATTTACTGAAATAACAATTTTGATTTTCAATTTTAAATGAACATTTTTCACTTGGAGCAGTTATTCACACATATCTCTCACACAATATTACTGTCCATCAACAACAGTGAAAACAATATTTTGTCACACAACAGCTGCTTGAACAGCTCTTTTTATGGAATCAAAACAGTGCAATAAAACATTATAAAGTGCACATCTAAGGTAAACTAGTACTCAGCCTATAATGGATTTAAGCAATGGTTGCATACTTCGTTTTTCTCAAATTTGCTTTGAACACAGCAGTCAGGCTATGCTGATTCTGTTGATCCTTCTTGCTCGGAAGTCTCTCTACGGTTTTGTGTCGACATCATTTCGGATGCTTGTAATGGAGGCTCTCGCTGGCAATCCGTAGTGGAGTTGTTCAGTTAATTCCATTTTTCACGGCCCCCTGAATAGGGATCGTTGGTCAGCATGGAAGGATCTCTCGTTCTGTACTTTTTGATAATTTATTGGAGCACTTTGCAGCAGAAGTAGTAGAAGTAGTAGTTGTAACAGAAGTATCAGAAGCAGGTAATAACCTAAACTACACATAAATGCAGTAATAAATCAATATATCTATCTTTCGGCATCACAATGTAAATATGTATATAATTGACATTAATTAATACCTTTATTTAACAATATGTTTAATAAATAATGTAATCAACCCTGTATCATTATCGTCATCATTATTCATTGTTTTAAACGTAAGAAACATATCAAGTCGAATCGAATAAAAGAACTACAAGTCCCAATAGTCAATCCCGGAAGTGGAGCGCCAGCATGATTAACCCCAGCTGCAACGCAATTTACTTCGTTTAAACATCAGATTGCAGACGGACAAACATGACAACTATGCAAAAATGAGCTAAATAAAGACACCCCTGTTCTAGCAACATTTTAGCCCACGCTGTTTAAATTGCCGATTGCAAACGTTAACGAGTAGCGAGTGTATTCACTCATGAAACAAAACGCTATTTATACATCGCGCGAACGGTCACCTGTCAGTGGCAACCCCCCCCCTCTTAAAGCGCCAGGTGAATCCCAACAGGAGTCGTTTGATGCAATGCGAATTATTTCAGCTGGAGTGGAGCTGTGGACAATGTTGACAGGCTTGCATGCAGTAGCCATATATTTAGCTATGGCTTCAGCAAATTTGTTCTTCGTCGTGTCATCCATTTTCTTCGCTTTGAAATGATCCAGAGCTGTCTGTCTGAGACGAGGGGGCGGAGTACTCACGTCAGCTGTGTGCTTGGCCATTAAGTGGTATTTCAGACTTGACGTGCTTTGATGATAGCTCAGTTTACGACTGCAAAACATACAGGTAACTTTGGTCTTGTCAGTGGAACAATCTGGCATTTTTTAAAAAGTAAACTTTCCATTCATAAAGTATTTAAGTATCGGTTTTTGGTGTCTCGCGCTGCCGTGGCTGGCGAAACAAAAGTGCGCGGACCTGTGCAGCCCGCTTGATGTTTTGTTTCTGGTTTATTTATAGAGCAACATAACATCCGCTGTGACGTCTGCCGCGTTAATCTCGCGAGAAAAATTTGATCCCGATAAAATTCATTTAAATTAATGCCGATAAAAACGCGCTAAACTGACAGCTCTAGTGCAAACACATGTGAACATAAGATTAACATTCAAGACATGTATTTTTTCTTCAGTTCTTGCACATCCTCATGCAACCCTCTCATTTATGCAGACTTGGGACAGAGGCTGGAACAACATTTTATTGAAAAAAAAAAAAGTTTGGATCACTGGTTTAAAATTTTTGAATTGTTTGTTTTTTTTTCTTTCTCTTGTTGATAATTAACTCAGTTGTAATATTATGCTATCTTGAGCAACATAATGAAAATGTGGATAGTCTGTCTCAACTTATGTTTATGTCTGCCGGGCTTGCATGGGTTTTCTCAGAGTACCCCAGCTTCCTCCCCCAAAATCCTGCATGTATATTAATGACTATTGACTATGACTAATGAATTGTTCATCAGTGAGATTGACTGGTGACCAGTCCAGAGTGCACTTTGCCTCTCATTTGGGATAGGTTGCAGCTGACCACAGGAAATGGGTGGATAGATGACAAGTGTGCTCTCTCACCCTAACCAACCTAAACATATGCCAAATGAGAATGTTTCAGACCGTGCTATATCGCAGATTACCTCTAGCACTGCTATGTTGTGAATTTTGGGGGGATTCTCTTAAGCATTTTTACACACACACACAAACAAACACACACACACACACACACACACACACACACACACACACACACACACACATACACATAGTACAGGCAAGTCAAAATTTTGATTTTCAGCATGTTGTGCTGCAGTGCTCACAGAAAGACGTGCAGCATAACAGAAGATATTTTTTTAGAAAAGAAAATTCTCCAAAAGACATTATTATAACATCACAGAGACAACCAAATACAGCCATGAATATTACTGAACTTTAGATTTTTGTTTTTTCGGCCACACAGAATAAAATCCCCTCACAACCCCACAACTCCCCCAAAATATTCAAGTTCTCTGTGGTCTTGAAGACGGAAAACTTAAGTGTCAACTCTGGGGCAAGAAAAAGAAAGGGGCACAAAAGGTCCCCAACCAATCACCAATAAAAGTTGTCCCTCCCACACAAAGAATAAATACTATATACACATGTGGCTAATGGAGCATGTTATAGCTGCATGTGTGGCTGCTCCGTGTGTTAAATTAGCAGTTATTTGAAAGTTTAGAATTCACAAAACAATCATGCTAATTTGCATCAACGCATCTATGGCATTTCACATTATACATTTGCATTAGGCTGGAGCAATTTGGTTCGAAAAATATGGTATTGTTCAACATTTTAAGGTTCACCTGCCAATCCAATGATGCCCCCAAAAAATAGCACTGTTAAACAAAATACACTTTGACTGGGGGAAGCAGGATCAATCTTGTTTGGTTGTAGTTGCTATCACCATTTTGTTGTTGAATTTGAAAGCACAAGTGATGCAAAAAAAAGGTGGTGGAATGGAAAAATTCTCAAATGACAAGGTCAAATTCAAGGCACACATGCAGGAGGAAGCAAGGAGACTTCTAACACTAGTCTCTTCAGATAAAGGGCTGCCACTTATTGGCAGGATCAATTAAAAGACAAGCAGCTTTAAGCCCTCTTGCTTGTTTTTTTTTTTCAGGTGATGATGCTAGCTTTGCATCCAAATCAGATCAATCTGTGGTGGTGTTGAAATAGAAGGCACTTCGTAGTGTTGTCAGAAAGTGCAGCAACTTTTTTGACAGCCAGACTGTTTCTGGCTAATCCAATAGTCGTGGCTAATATGCACTAAACCTGCTGAGCTACTTTACTTTAAAGGCATTCACTTGAGCACTACGGGTCAGTGTAAAGCACTTAACGTATGTGTAAAAAAAATCGCTTAACATCACTTAATGTCATAAAACTGCCATCAATCGTCATCAAAATGTATGTGCACATCTCAACTCATGCCCACTTTAACCTCTGAAAACATCAGATTGATAATTCCAATATTTTCGTTTTTTTATAGAAGTGGTTTCCTCTGGATAGACGCTCACTATAGAGCGAAACTTAATGTTGTTTAATGTCAGAAAAAATTGATCAATCGTGACTAAAGTTAGTATGGACATCTCTACATATGACGAATTCAACCTCACAAATGATTAGGGATGTCCTGATCAGACTTTCTTATCACTAAAGTCCAAATCCGCGTCTTTGGTTTTAAGTACCTGACGATACCAAAATTCGATACGATACTTAGGCAAAGCATCAGATTTTTCTCAAATGAATATGGAAAATACAGACTTGTATACATTGAATGTGTATGTTACATGTTGTTCTATATATGAATATATTTATAGTCTATGGACCATTCCACCGAATCGATACCAATTGCTTTTTCTAAGACTCATAATAAACTAAAGGTTTTATGTTTCCTTTTTCTTTTAATAATACCGATATTGAACAACACAAAATGTGTATTGCTCCATCTCAGACTTATTTTCATATCATCATGTTTGTACTGAAACTCTTTGTGGGTTTTAAACATTCAAATTACCAAATACAGGCACAATAGCCATGGCATATGCACTAATTGAATGTTAACTTTACACCAAATACATATCACTGACTGACTCCATCACATAGCCTCCTTTGCATTATCAGAGCAATAGCTTTTCACGTTTTGATGGTACGTTTGTAATCATGAGTGTACATAGTCAACATTGCACTGCAGTGTCATTAGAAGAAAATTGTGAATTTAATAAAAATCTGAATATCTGTCAGAAAAATTGCAATTAAATCATTCAGCCTTTGCCTGAAGGAGGCATAAATTGAAATGTCCACATAAATTTTGGTGTAAATTACTCGCAGATTTCCAACATTAAGTGATTTTAAACGCAAGGGGAATAAGGCATAATGGTCATAAAATTCGAAATTGGGAGATTGTTTTAGTCTTAGATATTGAACTGGTAGGGGTAGAGATGTGCACATACATTTTGGCGACGAATGGCTGTAGTTTTTGGATACAGTATTTGATGACGTTAAACATTTTGCCCATGAGTGCCATTGGGAAGAAAAAGGCAGACAGAATGTCCATAAAAATTCCACACATCTTCTCCAGTTTACGGAGATGGAAGTCGGCATCAGTAGAGATGTGCATACGTGTTAAAAAATGCAATATGCATATAAACTATGATCAGCGATTACATTTTTCTAAATGCGCAATATGCAGATTTTGGTTGCAACGTTTAAACAAATGGCCACCGTTCCCTTAATTACTTACTTGAATATGAACGTACAGTTAGTGGATTGTCTAACATAAAATAACAACCGTTGCTTGGGTAATGATGACAAACGTTGACTATATCAAATCCAAGCGACAGTAGTATTGTTCGAAAACGGTAGCCATGATGGCTCGAAAACACACGAACGAGACAAGTCAAGAGGTCGCAAAACGGTGTCAGGCAATGTTTCTTTCACTGTGATAAATTGTGGTACAATGAAACAAGTTCACAAGTGCTCACCAAAAGTATAAAGGTGAAAATAGACCAACCAAGAGCCGACTCCGAGAGAAAAGACTGAGCGGCCATTTTCACTTCCTCCAATAACAAAACCACGTGGGTTGAACGACGTCATGGCGCAGAAGATTACGTCAGCACGACACGTGTTCTTCGACATAACTTGTGACACGAATCTAATGCCGTGATACTTTTATGGCTACAAATGGAAACAATGTGAGAAAAATACGGATTAGCAGTAAGTAAACAATGGAGGGACATGCATTTCTGACGTGGAAATTCACCAGACTCAAGCTACCTTTTAAAACCACCAGTATCACTTCATAATTATGGAAATTATTAATTTTGTACTCGTCGAGGAAAAAAAGTTATCCATATTGTGCTTGGGTAATTCATCAATTAAGAGGAGTAAATAACATTTACACAATTTAATGAACACGTTGGCATTTACAAAAACAAAACAAAACATAATTTGTTCTTGCCACACAAAGCATCTGGTATGAATGGTCAGAAAGGAAATTTGCAAATTTGACCCTCAGAGAAAATCCACCCATCCATCCATTTTCTGATCCGCGTATCCTCACAAGGGTCGTGGGGCGTGCTGGAGCCTATCCCGGCTGTCTTCGGTCAGTAGGCGGAGGACATCCTGAACTGGTTGCCAGCCAATTGCAGAGCACACATAGATGAACACTCAGAGAAGAGGTTGCTTGTAATCTGAATGTTAAGTGTCATCTTCAAATTTCACAAGCAAGCATTCAAGCTTTCGACACCACTACAAATGCTTCGTCATTGCACTGTTATTCGTTTAATCGTTGCAGCTTGTGCAAGACATTATGATTGAAATAAATAATTATGGTATGTGTATTCTTGGTAGGGAGTCAACTTAAGGCCAGCTGAAAACAAGGCTTACATTACACATGCAGAAACACTCCCGTATCAGGTAACATGCTTGGCATTATTAACTTGTTCATGCGGCACCACCTACTCAGTCTAACAGGGGAAGTTGAATTTCCTTTGCGGTTTTTTTCCTCATTCAGTTGCACTTGATAAATTGTGTTCAATGCCTGTCTCAATACGCAGTGCGGACAAAGGCTGGAGTGTGCCCAATCTAATGAAGGGCACGAAGATACCAAGGTGCTGGCAGCGGAGCTAAAACTACTTACTGTATTACAGACAGACAAACGGACAGGAACTGGTGTTCTAAGTGGGCCGTCACAATACTGTCAGTCACATATTCATCATTACTGTATCCTGACTGAGTTTTCATCGAGTATAGAATATTTTTGAGATTACAGCTAGGGAAACCCATGTAGCAGTTAGGGGGCCTGGATCTTGCTCAGCGTACTGCAATCCAGACTGCTAAATCGTGGATGGAGAATCAAGAATCTAACTATGCTTATTATTAGAGTTTTAGAGTGTATTTTACATTCCTACTCTACCATGTTTCTACTGCATTTTCCACACCTGTTTCAAACCAGGGAATGTTTTTTTTTCCCCCTCTAAAGTTTCTCACAGCTATTCATGAAATGTTTCCCGCTGATATATTTCTTTCTTTCATTTCAGTTATATGGTCATATTGCATAAAGACTCTATTGTACTGAAGCTGCAGGCTAAATCGGTGCGTAATTGTGTCTTTTTTGTCTTCGATGTCTACACGCGTACTCTTCATCCCAGCAAATGCACGTCAATGGCTGTGTGTGCACAGAGATTGGCAACACATTATGAAGACAGGTGCCTTACAACAAAAGTGCTTTGGATGGTTTAGAGTCTGAATGGAGTGCTTTTGTATTAACAGCAAACATTGAATGTGTGGGTTTTTTTTGTATTGCAATAACACTATGTTTGCTGAAGAAATGAAGGCGATACGGAGTACGAATAATCTACAGATGCATCCGAGAACATTGATGCACTCTTGTGAGAGCAGCATCAGGGTTAATGCTGTGTTCAAAGTCATTCTGTACTATGTTGCGTTCTGTTGAACCGTTGTGATTTTCAAAAGTTTAGGTTATGTGAACAGAATATAATCCATGACAATCTGTTTATTTCCATATTTTCATTCTTTGCATCAACCTTTCACAATGAACACTGAACTGTCTAAAGGCAAAAAAAATAAAAAATAAACCCTAACAAAAACAACAACCAGAATAGTGACACCAGCCCTCCTCTTAGAAAATAGCAACTTTCCACTTTCAGATACTATTAACATCTTCTGCGTTTTCAAAAGCAAAAGGTCATTTTCCCCTGGATGACAACATCACATTGTTTAATGCCAAAAATCACAATGCGGTGAGAAGTGGAAATTCTCTCCAAATTAATGAACACCTTCAAACCTAAAAAGTCAGTCGGCACTAGATAAATTGCTAGCCAAGGAAAAAATAAAACTTTTTGTCTTTGCGAAAAATGTCAAATAAATGTTACAGACCATGCAATTACTTTGATTTTTATGCAGAACATTTTTATGCTCTGTTTAAAATCTTAATTAGGCATTCTCCTGTAGAGTTATTGTGGGAAACCTTTTAATCCATGTCTTTTCACTACTCTGCATGTGGTAAACAGGGAGGGAACATTTACATCAACACTCTAAACATTGATCTGCATGGGGCCCTGGGATATTGGTCTGAAAGAAATGAAAGGAGACAATGACAGCACCATTTTGAAAAGCCTTCACTGCAAACACACCTGAAATATTCATCCATCCATCTAGTATTTCCGCGAATATGTTCTCATGATTGCAGACACTCATATAGCAGCGTATGGTCTAGTTTTGAATTTTTTCGAGATAGCAAAAGTACTGACACACTGTAAAGTATTCAAAGCAGAAGTACAGAGAAGACTCTGAAACGTACTTACTGTAAGTGCAAAGGTATACTCGAATGTTAAATACCAGTATTGATACCTCGGCGTAACTGAACCCCCGATTAGCACTCAAAATAGTTTTGGTTGCTGCACATTCATTTCAGACATTCAAATGATTTTTTTTTGACAGGAAGCACACGCTATGTTTGAAGGGTTTATATACTGTAATCAGGTAGGATCTACTGTATGCTGCGCATCACATGTATAACCTTGACAGTGGTATAACCCATTGGCTAATTAGAAAGTGTAGAACTCAGTAGGTGTCAGAGTGATGTGGGGGGGGCGATGATAATTTCAGAAAAAGCAGTTCTACTTCAAGATATGGTGTGTCTTTCTCTGAAGTCTCTGCCAGTAGTTTAGAGCCAATGAAGAAATTAAGGAATTTATTTTGACCGTTTGAGTCACTTTAGTGGAAGTGTCTGTTCACCAAAATCGGAATGGAACTTGAACTTTTATTCATCCACAGACTGTAACGTGCCATCAAAAGGACAAAAAAATAATAAATTATCCTCCTCGTTTTTGGCGGAATGAGTGGTCACGAGTAAGGGGGGAACTTGGATTACGCAGAGGTCTGCGCAATATTGTAGTGATGTATGATTGACAGCATTGCTACGAAAACTTTCTGGCGAGCTATTTAGCCCTTTTAGTTACTTTTTGTTTTCTACGGTGTTTAAGTGCAGCGTCAGGCTACTGGTACTCATAGCTCCTTGACCACGGAGCTATGGATAAATGAATAATAAAAATAATATAGCGCCAAATTCATTCTATAACACGATAATAAAATGCATAATAAATACATTAATAATAAAGAAAAACATACAACTCCACTACGGTGTATCTTATCTTCCCATCCTCATAAATCTTCACATGTAATTAATTAATTGAGAAATCTTAAAGATGGTGACGCTGGCAATCGACAATATCCACTTGGCTGTGAGTTTGTTGTTCGTGTCGTGTATTTGTTTTGCTTTAGATCTCCTGCGTGGAGTGACAGTGTTGTGGGAGGGCCACTTCGTTGTAACTAATAAGGAGCTCTATCAGCAGGCGATCCGAGTGTGACTTATTTCCAAGTCCTCAAACCCGCACTCGGACTGATCGTTATCTCACATGGATTATGCGCTGCTTGCTGCCTTTTCTTGCTTACTGCCTTAGAGGAAACTTTCCCTACAACTGTAAGTACTTAACAGTTATGAATTAACGGTTACAAATTTGCATGCTTGCCCACATTTGCGCGTTCAACCTCAGCACTTTACCTCATCTGAGCAGCTTTTTTTTCCTCCTTCCCCCCATTCTTAAGCGGACATGCTGCGCTAAAATTTTCATTTGCCAATTTTGAAGTGTGCCGGATGACAAAACATGTTTGCCGCTAAATAGTATTAACATCGGATAACCTGAGGAAATGAACCGCTATGTACCCCCAACACCCCCAAAATTAAGTCAGGCAGCCAATCATCGAACGCGCTCAAAAACAGTTTTTTGATTAGGATGGTGGGTGGTAATATAAGATCGAGAGCTGTCATTAAGTTATAGAAAGCCAAATTGGCAGATTAGAACTCAATGAGCGTTCAAATATTTTAAACACCTCTCATTATATGCGTATAAAAACTAATATTTAGTGCCAAAGTATTGGATTGGTGCATCGGGTATGTCATGTTGACATGATCCATAAGTGCTGGGCTCTGCTTCAAGTAAGAGCTGTGTGTGTTGAGAATAACATCGTGCCTTCACACAAACAAGGAACGCGATACCTCTGTAGTGCTACTTGTCCCATGCTTGACTTGAAGTTGTCACTTCATCTCTGAGCGCCATCATGCCAATGGGCCAAAAGTTCCATGCTGTCAGGCTGCAGTGCTGCAGCGTGGCCGTGTTCTCTTTGGATCAAGTTTAATCCTCCTGTCCTCTCTCAGAGTTGAAAAGAGGGCGGCTTTTAGTCGAAATACAATGCAAATATTTTTAAATATACTCATTCCTTCATTGTGAAATTCACCTCACACTCTACTGTATATTTGTGTTGCATACCTCACCGTCAACCAGTTCCACATATGCAGGCATGCATAATGTCTGAGTAAAAGGTGTACACGAAGTCTCCAGCACCTCTTGAGCTAGGGGTGGTGAGGTTGAGGATTTGCCTATGTGCGAATAGTCTGAAAGGAGACTAACATTGTTGTGAAAGCGCTATATAAATCGGCATGTATGGTATTGTATTGTATTGTAACATGTCTCCAGCTTCAATAGTTGAGATTTTCATTTTGAACTGTGACCCTCCAATTCCAAAGTCTACTAAAAAAAAAAAAATGAAGTGCAATTTTTCTAAACGAAGGTTCTGCAGGCTGTTATTCTTCCGGAAAAAAAAAGAATTGCAACGTCAGTAAGTCACCATTGCAATCTCACGAGCTCCAGAATGGAAGATGTATCAAAAAATGTCCCATGTAATGACTGACTGTAGAGGACCACGATGTATCCTACCAGACATCTTATCCATTTTTACAAGATTGTATATGAACCACGAACATCCATCCATCCAATGTCTATCCTGCTGACCTAGTTCAGGGTTACGGATGAGCTAGAAACTTTCTCAGCTGACTTTGGGCGAGAGGCGATCAGACGATGCAGACCCACGACTGTTCACCAGTCAGTTACATTTTACATTTGTGATCACAACAAGGGCAAGATTCAAACCCAGAACCTTTTTTGCTAGTCACGTGCATCACTGTGTGCTGCTCAGCATGAACATTGTTGTAAAAGCGCTATATAAATCAGCATGTATTGTATTGTATTGTATTGTTTAATAAACCAAATATATTTCAAAAATATGTTACTAATATTCTGTATGCCCCGAAGGTATCCAGCAAAATCAATTCCTGATAATAAATAATGAACAGTTTTCAGTTATTGCCACGGCATTCGGTGCATTGAATAAAATCAGGCCAACACTCTAGCAGAAGTTAAAGTATCCTTGCATTATATTACATGAATAAAAGTCATGGGCGGCACGGTGTATGACTGGCTAGTATGTTTGCCTCACAGTGCAGAGATGCAGGGTTCGATTCCGGCTCAGCCCTACCTGTGTGGAGGTTGCATGTTGTCCCTGTGCCTGTGTGGGTTGTTTCCCAGGTACTCACTCTGGTTTCCTCCCACATTCCAAAAACATGCATAGCAGGTGAATGAATCTAAATTGTCCCTAGGTGTCATTGGGAGTGCGAATAATTGTTCGTTATCAAAAATTTTGATGAACACCACTGTGACAATATCAATCCAAAGTGAAAATTATTATCTTGGCTCTCGGTGCAGATGTACCTGATGAGGCGTCTACCAATTGAAATATTTTCGTGTTGGGTCAGTAATGTTTTGTCAGAATTGCTGATATAAAGTGAAACAGCTATTTAAATAAAAAAGTTTCTCAAAATATCGTTAGGTGCGAAGTAAGCTGACATAATTGCAGGTTGCCTTTTTGCCATCTGCACGGCGGCATCATAATGATGGCAATGCTATCGTGCCACGTGGTTCTGCCGTCTGCGCACGCTCACAAGTTGAAGTTGCTCGGTTCGCTTCCTTTCACTTTCATGTGAGGCTCTTCATCACAACACTGTTGACAGCGCACGGATCAAAACACTTGTGATTTAAAGCTGCGCATACGATCAAGTTGAGTGCTTTCATAGCTGGACTAAAACACGACAAGAATCAACCTTCATGGAGTGGCATACTAATTTATAATACAACTGCAGTACAGAAAATAGTGACAATCATTTAAGAATACACAAAGGCAATGCCCAACTGCACATTCTGCATTATGTAATGTGTGCCCTTTGCTGTACAGTATATAGGTTTCTGCGTTTGCACAAATTGTGGTTATCACATAATACTTGTATTGTAAACAGTAGCAGTAGATATGTTTGACTTCATAAAGAATTAAATGATCAAATTGTGTTGGACTGGATAAAGACGCAGCAGCAGGCTTTTGGGGCATATAAAGCCACCAAAGTGCATGTGAAAATGGGACTGATGAACCGCACAATCAGAAAGTTATATGAAAGTGACATCAACAATCATACTGCTTATTACTGTCTTTTAAAATGAACAGAATGCTTATTAGGATAATTGATAGAGCTCAGTAAAAGTGACTGCAGGCTTTTTGGAGAAAAAAAAACTCAATGATAATAACACAGACTGATAGCAAAGTGTTGCAGTCAAGCAGAGTGGGTTTAAAATGTAATACTATATCGTGCCTCTATTCAGATTTTCAAGGAAACAGCTTTATTGTGTCAGAGCCATGACCTGCCTGCAAAGATGGACGGCTTTTTTATGGACTGTACTCTTAGCTCCTTGCATTTTCGGAATGGCAGTGAATGAACGGACAGGTAAGTACTTTGGTGGTCACTTTTCGCCCTCCTCTTTCACATGTGCTTATTTTAGACATTTGTACAAATAGTATTTTATTTTCAAGCTATTTAGCTATTCCATAAGTTGTCTGTAAAATCTGTATGGAGTGTTCATTTGTTTTTGCAATTCCTGCTTTGTTTGTCACCGGTTTGTTAGTTTGACTTCCTTGTTTTGTTTAATTTTCTAACATTTGGTCCCACTCACCTGTTTTCAGTTCAGGATTAGTCCAGTCCTCTTTATTTATATCTGCGTTGTCCCCTCGTCATCGCTTTCTATTTGTAGTATACAGCCTATGGAATGGGTTTCTCGGTTTGCCGTACACGTGGTTTTGGGTAGAAGAAATAATCGATTCATAGCTGCATCACAATGCAAATGAATCTGAAACGATAATAACGTTTTAGTAATATATGGTCAGTCAAAAATCTAATTCCCATACCAACATTAAAGATTTACATTTCGGAAAGCCAATTATTTAAAAAAAAATTAAAAAATCTCCGACCATTCGTGGTTTGTGCTGGAGGCAGAACTTAACATCCACTGTTGCGTCTCTGCAGTCTGGACATTATATTCAGTGAGGTGGTGCATTATTACCCAAAATTGAATACATATGGGAACCCCTTGACCATTGTGACAAGTCCATCGATGAATAATAGAAATTTTATGCAAATGAAAGATTTGATTGACACATCACATAACCGTCTGTTCGTGTCACTCCTCTTCTAGCACAATGAATCATGGAATGAATACACTCGATTTATGTGATGAGATTGCGATGGAACCTAACTCAAATATTCATCACTACCAGTACCGTAATTTCCGCACTATAGAGCGCACCTGATTATAAACCGCACCCACTACATTTTTAGAGGAAAACCAATTTTGTACATACATAAGCCGCACCTGTATATAAGCCGCATGTGCCCACTTTAAAACATGTAAACATATTTACAAAGAAAGACGGTACACAGAGAGAGTTTTCAAAGTTTTAATAATATAACTTAACAATAATAATAATAATATAACTTTCTTCCCAAACGGTGCCTGTGACGCGGCAGTAAAACGGTAGCAACATGGTATCAACACGCTAGCAACAGAATAGCAATGCGTCATATGCCTTTCTTTTTGCATTTTCCATGATGAGGGTATGTTCACGCTATTTTAATTTATGCACAAGACAAGAAGTTGCAGTCTTCCTCGCCACATATATTCCACCGGTCTTAATCTTACCTTTTCTACTCGAGCGCCCCTGGCGGCCGTTAGAAAAATTACATAAATTGGCCGCATCACTGAATAAGCCGCAGGGTTGAAAGTTTGGGAAAAAAGTAGCGGCTTATAGTCCGGAATTTTCGGTACTTGATTATCTACTTTGAATGATGTTTTTGCCAATGACTTAAACACACACAGCGGTGCTGCCAACTTGGAAACCTTGCAGTGATATCTACTAAGTTTAAAAGAAAGTCCTATGGCGGCTATGTTATAAAAAAAAAAAAATGTAAAAAGCGATTAGCAAAATATGTAGCGACTTGATCTGCTTTTATGTGAAACTTTTGGTGACATCATCCACATTCCGAAGCTTTGCGTCCATGCGTCACTTCTCTCTATCCATATTGTAAGAAGCCACCACTGCCTGATTAAACCAGTTCCTGTTTAATGAGGTTAATTTGAATGAAAATTCAAAGTTCAATTCAAATCATCCAAACATGTCCAAGTCGAAATACCTGCTCATATAATTGTCTTGTTTTGTCTTCCTTCAGGTGACTCCTGTCCCCTACTGAATGTAGAAGTGCTCAGGTTTTCTGACAGCTTCGATGAAACACTGGAAATCACAGGTCTGTACAGAATGAGAAAATCTGCAATCTAAATAAGACAACATTAAAATCTACTGACATATACCCTGCCCCACATTCCTCTTTTGCAGGATTTGATCTCACAGAAAAGTTTCTTCTCCGAAAGGGGACAGTCACAGAACACCTGCCTTCATTTCGCCTGGGAAGCAGCCCACTTATCAAGCCAACTATGTGAGTCGCAAATACAGACGGTATACAATATACACACACACACACACACACACACACACACACACACACACACACACACACACACACACACACACACACACACACACACACACACACACACACACACACACACACACACATACACATACACTTTCACGTTTGAGGACAGATGGCCTGTCTGGCTAGCTGAGGCCAGTAAATACTATCATTGTATGCATTCATTGCTTTGTACTCCTGTGTTGTAATGCAATGCAAAAGCTCTCATGTGTAGCCAAGACTGTAAACACTCCGAAACTGCAAAGCCCATTGAGATTTACACCCATGTTTTTATATGTTGTCCTTCTCCAATCTCTGGAGTTTCGAACAGACCAAATACAATTGTATAATTATAAAAGACTAGAATCCTACCGGTAGTATAAATGTGAGTTTGCCTCAATATGCTTAGTGGTATCACTGTGTGCAGGTTTCATTTAACAGGAGGCAACCCAGATGAACTGCACTCAGAGCAAAAGCTTCATTTGCCTCAGCTAGTAAGGGCAAACGGTGAGGTCAGCCATTAGATGAGGAATCATTTGAACAGAATGAGTACATTCTGCATTTATTCTATAGATGGTCCTAAGGGCAAAAAGTGGAACTCTGGGTGGGGGTGCGTAGGTTATGTGCATGTGTAACAAGACAGGAATTTTAAAATAACTACAGAAATGACACACTGAGGTGCCACTTATGGGGAGACCTTTAAGCTTTGGTCAACTGGTGGGGGCACCCCGTTACTTCATCATGAATCTAAAATGATGATAAATTGGGAAATTTACGTTTTTTTTGTTTCATATTCATGGAGGCCTATTGCACCTTTACACCAGCAGTTCACCCTGTGGAATGTGCATGGTTATCCAGTAGAAGCTGCATTTGAACTCGGTACACTCATGTTCTTTGTGTCCTGTTGGAACTTATTGTCATTCTTCCAGGAAGGCGATGCTATTTTTAGTCTTTTACATGACCCCCAAGTAGTAGAGACCACTCCTCTCCTTCGGGTGAGATGAAAAAAATAAAAAAAATCTGTATGTAGGTTGATTTGCGGTTTGCTTCCTCTCTGTCCGGTCATTCGGCTGAAAATACATTTGCTTATCTGCCTCAGTCCCTTGCTCTGTGTCTGTCCGATGTGTCCAAGAAGATGCTGCTTCCAAATGACACTGCTGACAGTGTCTTTGGTTATAGTGAAGAGCCTGTGATCCCTCCCATATCCAATTATCTAAGTACTTTGACAGGTGATACTGCATGTCAGCTGAGGAGGGAGCTGTACCAAGTGCGAGGCCCCTCTGCACGCCGCCTTCCCTTGCGTCCTCCCTTCTGTCCTCCTTCTCTCCACAGCCACTAAAACATTACTCCCTTTAACATCTAGTTCGGATAAGTGCAGTAGTATATTCCTCACGCTCTCCATCTGGCTAATGTTATGCTGGATCCATACCGTAAAACACATCATGGTGCATAGATCATGACAAGGGGCATTTGTCTGAGAGGACAAATTATTGTACAGTCTTAAGTCTGTCCATTATGACCATGTTTGGCCTTGTCCTCTTTCTATTTTATTTTAACCTGTGTCACGTTCAGGTATAATTTATAGCGGATAATTACATCCGGGATATGTCTGATCCACTTTGGATTCCAAAATATTATGCAATGATAACAATATTGTTTTCAAAAATAAAAATTGTTTCCAAATTATTATGCAAGGCAGTGTTTCAAGGCAATAAATGAGTCATTTGTTTAACTTGGTGCATTAGGATGTAGTATTTGTGTAAATAAGAAACTCTTTCAATCACAACCATCTCAACAGGTCAAGTTACTTTTTAAGATAGCATATTTGATAGCAGTTTTTGCAAGTCTTGCATCTACTAAGTGTGAGTTGTTGCAGATTCTCTTGTGTGTGACCCATATTGTCCCTGGATGATCAGAACTATTGAGAACATGAGTAACCCCTCACCAGTTTTTAGACCGTGTCGTAACTGATCCAGATAATAAAAACAAATTGTAATGTCTCTTCCTTGTATGTCATTTGTGAGTCAGTTGTCCAATATTCCTTAGTAAGATGAATAATCAATAAAATAAGATTCAAGGGTAACTAAGTCAGTGTAACACTAACCATGTTTGGTCAATGAATTTGTTAAATAGTGTTTACAAAGTGTAATAAGTCTAATGACACACGTCTTCTTCGATACAAATCGTTCCAGTTCCGAAGCATTAGCTGATACGTAAACGGTAGATCTTCTATCATGTTTCTTTTGTATCTGTTTTAAACATGGGACGTGGGCTTGTGCTAAGTCATTGTTAAAGCCCTTGCTCACATGAATAGGGCATCTAACTTGACAGTTCACCTTGTTGAGCCATCTTTGATCCCTCGCTGGATCGTGTGTCAGCGATAGGGTTGAGAGCCAACTGGGGTAACATTTGAGCTTTGATTGTTCCATCTGTTGCAATCTGATTCCGTGGGCTCCTTGAAAACAATCCGCCTGCATAGGATTTCCTGAAAGACACCAAAGCTTCTTTATCCGGAATGGGAGCATTTTGCAGTGACATTTTGTCAAAGCGTTGACACGCTTTGGCCATGATAAAGTACCCTCCATATTGCAAGTTAATCCTAAAATAGCCCCAACTCATGAAAATCGAATTAGCTGGGTTTTTTTTTTTAGCTCATGAATCTACACGTTTATTGAAAATACATGCAACATTTGCTGAGGAGGATATTTCTGACTCCTACTTTTCATTCAGTAATACAACCCGTAAATTTCTGCAATCCCATTGTCGCATCAACTCTGAAGCGAATGGGCGTCTTGACTGTTATTGCAAGAAAAAAATATGTCGCCGTATGCAGTTCATGTTGTACTTGAATTCCCATTTGCGAATGTAAATTAGTTGTACATGTCTGGGAAAGAGAAATTTGTTGGCGAATATGATGTTATGGCCGAGCAGGTATGAGGGTTTGAGGGATGGAAAAATATATTTGCAAACCAACCTCCTCTGAGGTTTGGTTGAGGCCATTTACGGCAGATGGCAGTAAATGTGAGGTTGTGAACGTTGATCCTCTGGGCCCTCTGAGATCATGCCTGTTTTACAGTAGATGTTTTGAAATGGGAGCTGGCTTGGGGAGTTAGTGGGGTGTGTGGAGAATTCTGGGTCATTGTAGAGTATCTTTACTGTGCTAGCAGCATAATCTTGGTTAATTGCCCTACGACTATTTTAGTACAATTTCAGTGTCGTTTCTACCTGGCACTACGCATAGCAACGGGGGAACATTTCTTTAGGGTAAGGATCCTATATTAGCACGCCAAGTACTATCCATCAATCTCAGTAAAAAAATAAATAAATAAAAATAAATCTGTTTTCTCATGACTTGTTTATGATATTGACACATTTTGTATTGGATTGGATTGGATAAACTTTATTGTCAAATGTACTGTATGTGTAACATACAGCACAGATGAAATGTATGAATTACTACATAGTGTTTCCAATGTATTCCTATTAGTTGTTATTATTATTATATCATGCCCCAGATTTCCACTTTCACCAAAGCATTGGTAAAGACCTCATTTATGTGCACAATGCTCAAGTGCCGTAAAATCCCATGCATAACACACACCCATGTATAATACAATTAGTAAGTCCTAGTTGTTATTCTTATGTATCATGCCCCAGATTTCCACTTTTACCAAAACACTGGTAAAGACCTCATTTATGTGCGCAATGCTCAAGTACCATAAAATCCCATGTACAATACAATTAATTAATAATTCTTTTGGAGCATTATTTTTGTCTGTACCTGTGCTGTGCCAAATATATTTGAATAATTTCTGAGTAATTCTGAGCTGCAAAGTCCAAAAATGACATCAAATTTGCGCTAGTTATTTTCTCTTCATAAAGATATGTTTATGAATCCATGTATTGGACCAGACCAGCTGAATTCCTTTGGACAATTTAATGTTTCCATTTTTTTGAGAACATTTGGGGAAGGTCTTATTATTCAGCATGACTATGATGAAATGAATGATATTCTGTTAAACTGAACATCAGCCAGCAGAAGTAACCTAGGAGCTGAAAAGTATACAAAGTATTAATATAGAACTATTTTATGAACCTAATTTATTCAATGATGGTATTTCTGGGTCACTATTTTTTTCTGATCTAGATTTAGTTTGCTTTGGTGCCTCTATTTTGGGGCATGAATAACAGTGTTTTAAAAGGAATACTGTCTGTTCTTTATCATGCAATCTATGAAATCTATAATCGTTCTAAGACACATGAGGCTGTGCGATGAGTGACTGAACAGGCTGCAATTCATGCAAGGGTGATGGGGGTGAGCTGGTGTGGTGCCGCTGATGTAAAAAAATGATATTGTTTTTCCTATATCGTACAACCTCCATCTTCTCCACATATTCGTTCTTTGGCTCGGAATTGTTATTTGACTTTCCAGAGCAGCTGAGGTCAAACACATAAACAAACGTTTTCATTCCATGAGGCGTCTATGAGCCAATAACTGCAGCACATAGTAGCGCAGACAAGGTAAAAGATTGGTTCATGTGACTCTGGATCAATGCCTATATGTTTTCATTAGCTGAAGGCTAGGGAGGCTCAAAGTAAATGGTATCAAATGCGTCAGCGTTATTTATTCATGGAGCAGAAGCTTTATTGATTGCAGACATTTGTGTTGGGTGTTAATCCGTTACTGAGACACGCCTCTTATTTGAATCATGATATTCTTGTCATAAATTTAACATATTCACATAACTGTCTTAAAATCTTTTTTTTAGACAAGTATTCCCAAATGGATTGCCGAGTGAATTTTCCCTTGTCACCATCTTTCGTGTGAGAAGAACTACAAAAAAAGACCGATGGTATCTTTGGCAGATATTCGACCAAGCTGGAGACACGCAGGTGGGCGTCAAAATCAACATTACATACTTAGTGGAACTTCCAAAGTCAAACACAATACTTGGTTGACTTCATTTTTGTTTGTGTTTTATATTGTCTGCAACTTTTTCCCTTGGGAAATAAGGGAAATATGTTAAACTGCCTGTCGAATTGTTGCTGTCATTTAACCTTTTATGATTTTAAGTGTAATTAATTAAATTATTTAACTGTAATACACATGTAAAAATAAGTTCACCACTGTTAATTACATATTAAAACTTGATTGACAACATGCTGTTCTCGGCTTTTTATTTTTGTTAAAACGCTCTACCCTAACTTTGGTAGAGTGACATCAGAAACGCTACTTTGCTGTAAAAGCTACTGGCTAATGTTAGCATTTGGTGTTTACAGTGAATACAAATACAGTAGCAAGAAAGCCCCACCCTCCACCTGCCCCCACTCCACACAATAAAAAATTACCATTACCATTGAATTACCATTAATTTTGGTAGATTAAGCCCGAAATATACCCCATTTTAACCTGTTTTTAGTTATATATAAAAAGGTATACAGCTTTGGTCCTCTCAAACGTTCTGAACTCTCAAGTTTTTGTAACTTTAAGAGATTTTAAAAAAATCAGTCACACTGAGAATTATATAAACTCAGGTGTGTTTGACTCTAAAGGTTCCACTATACAAGAAAAGGGAATAGGTGGGTATTTTTGTTGTTGTTGCTGAACTCCCCTTTGTCCCCGTAGGTGTCAGTTGTAGTTGATGGTGCCAAGAAGGCGGTGGAGTTTTCCTCTCAGGGTCTGCTGAAAAACCTGCTCCGCTACACATTTAAGAGCCGTGACCTACACACCCTCTTTGATCGCCAATGGCACAAGCTGAGCTTTTCTGTTCAGAGCAACATCGTCTCTGTTCACATGGACTGCAAGCTAATAGAAAGGAGGCTGACTGCCGAAAGGGACGGTATCGACCCGAGTGGGCGTACACTCATCACCACCCGAATACAGGATGGACGACCTGTGGATGTGCGTGCTCCATCTTTAAGTTCCCACTGCTTTCTAGAAATGTCCATGGTGTTGCTTCATATATGCTGAACATGTTTTCAAGATGAGGTCAACAGTGCTTAAAAAAAAACAGTATGTCACTGTGTCTTTTAGTCAGTATGGCTTACTAGATTAAAGTTCCATGAGCGTCTGACCGTTAGGTTCGCATGTTATGTAAAGGTATGAGTCAGCGCATCACCAAAATGGAAATGTTAAAACTTGGCTCAGAATAAGATGCAGTTCAAGGTGAAGCTAAAACCTTAAGTGATCTGAATTTACAGGATTTCTTTGGACACAGTCTCTGAAGTTTAAATGTCATGATTCACAGCGTTCCACTAAAAGTACTCTTTTCCCCAGGTTGAACTCAAACAAATAATCCTGTACTGTGATCCTTACCTAGTCGATATGGAAACATGCTGTGAGATACTGGAGTCAAAGGTAAAATATTCATGTCAGCAACATGGTTTTTTTTTCCTCCAATAGTATCAGCATGCATTTATTCTATACATACACATTATATTCTATATCCAGCCTACATACAAATATCTTATCTCCAGGGTCTAAAAAGTCATACCATGGCCAATTTCTGTCCAATCCACTCGAAAAGCATTCACATAATTCATCCTTCATTCATTCATCTTCCGAACCGCTTTATCCACACTAGGGTCGCGGGGGGTGCTGGAGCCTATCCCAGCTGTCTTCAGGCAGTAGGCGGGGGACACCCCGAATTGGTCGCCAGCCAATCGCAGGGCACACAGAGACGAACAACCATGCACACCCACACTCACACCTAGGGACAATTTAGAGTGATCAATCAGCCTGCCAAGCATGTTTTTGGAATGTGGGAGGAAACCGGAGTACCTGGAGAAAACCCACGCAGGCCCGGGGAGAACATGCAAACTCCACACAGGGAGGCCGGAGCTGGAATCGAACCCGGTACCTCTGCACTGTGAAGCCGACGTGCTAACCACTGGACTACCGGGCCGCCCCATTCACATAATGTTAAGCACATACCAAAAGGATAGGCAGCATTATAACCTCCTCATGTAAGGCTAAGAAGCCAATCAGAATTCTGCCAGTATAGACTTGAAGAGCTACTGTATATACAGTATGTGTGAAGCAAAAAATGATTAACGCCATTGAACATATCACATCTGGGGGAATCTTTCATGCAAACACTGAAAACACTGTTTTAGAAAACATGGCTGAGTGGGACTTGATGGCCTGAAACACAGTACCGTATCCATGTGGGACTTAAGGCCACAACATAACAAAAAACAAAAAACAAAACAGACTAAAGTCAATACTTACTAATGTTACATTGATTTCCAATGGTTCGGTGGCCTTTGACCTTTACTGTTCTATCTCTCTAGGCTACTTGTGTTGGGCTGTCACACATAGACTTATTATTGTTCTGTATGTCAATGGTCTTTTCTATTTACGTCACCACATGAATGCAACACCGCTCCCAAGACGTATGTTAATTGTGATATAGCTGGTTTTTTTTTAATTGTTTAGCACGTTGCGAACAAGACAAAAGCGTCTCACTGGGTGTATTCTTTGTATTGATCCAGTGTGAAGCCAAGAAGACAATTAATGGCACCTCCCCAGCTCCAGCTACAGCCCAGCTTCCACAGATGCTGTCTCAGCGAGCTACACAGCCAAATGACAGATGTCACTGTCCAACTGAAAAGGTACAATCAATTTTAAGCAACAAGGGACCTTAATTGAGCACATGTAATGTCTATTGTAACCCTGTCAACAATGATTTTGACCATCCTTTACAAACACCTAATGTCCAGTTAAAGGACATTTATATGGAAACCCATTTCCCCTCCAGGAAGACAGGCAATCATGGTACACTAAGAGTAAACACCGATACCGTGTTCCTTGATTGTTTCTGCATGGCACATCATGCACTATGTCACGAATTCTTCATAATAGTAAATAATTATTTCAGCTGCAAATATAAAGCGCAAATTGAAATGCTAAATCAAACCTGGAAACACTGAGTCTTCTTCGAGAGTAGCAGATGGCCAGTTCCACACTAAGGCATCATTTTTGGGGTCAGTAAAAAAAAGTACAGTCATCTAATTAAATTATTATTTGGTCATTCATTTAAATGCTTATGCACACATTTACAAAGACCGATGGCAGCTTTCCAATTGATACAAAAGTAAAAATACGTCAACAAAAGGCTTGAATCATTTCTTTTAATGCAAATAAATTCAGACTGTATAAATTAACTACTTATGTATGTGTATGGTCAAAAAAAATGTGCATAATCTATGATTGGTATGTTATCTACTGTATGTTTATGCGTGCCGTTGTGCACATTTATCTTTTTTCTTCGATGAGAATGTTTTAAAGATTGAGAGAAGCCAAAATCGAAATCATGGTTAAAATTTCCATTCATCGTCCAGCCCTACCAGCTATAGTTTCTGAATATCCTAGTCAGCAGTACTGTAGACACATTCCCACACGGTGGTTAAATGTTTTATCTTCTATACCACATTTTGGGCACGTTTCAGGACGTAGCCCGACCCGATGTTGTTCTCAGGTTTCTGTCAGATTGCAGTGTCCTGTAAGGACTACCGCATTCAGTTGATTTCTACTCACACCCATGATGCTTTTGCACACCCAAATCGAAGGCCTTTCAATGCTTTACTTTGTTCTTTTGTGGGTATTTACACAGACAAATGTGCGGAACTAAAGCAACAAATCCAGTTGATGTAACTTCCTAAAAATGGAATCTCCGATTACTCTCTTTTTGGATTTGGTGGTTTTTCATTTCAGGATATTCAAAAACGGTTCATGCTAATTTGCATGTAGAATTTCCGAAGAGCTACAAAGATGGCCATTGAGAAGCATTGTCCTGGTTTGCTTTTTCACTATTAGCTTGCTAAATTGCTCAACCCGTATTGTGTTTTATTTTTTTTGTTATTTTAAATGTCCTTGGGTGTCTTAAATAAAATGTATTATTATTATTGAAATATAATCAGTACCGGTATATTTATTTTTGTTCATTGCTTTTACCGGGTTGAGTGAACGCTGGCGCGTTTGGCTGCCGCTGCTCAACCCGTATTGTTTTGTATTGTTTTGTGTTTTTTGTTATTGTAAAGTGTCCTTGGGTGTCTTGAAAGGCGCTTATAAATCAAATGTATTATTATTATTATTATTTTAACGTATAATTTTTATTTATTTATGTTTATTTGCATAGGGGGATGCTGGTCTTCCTGGTCTAGTTGGACTTCCTGGACCAAAAGGGGATGTGGGAGAAAAAGTACGTTTAAATGTGTTACAGTTGTACCTGCGGTTCGGCACCCATGAATTTGCATAATCGCGGATTAAAAAATATAGATGTGTTTTTTTCATTAATATTTTTTAATACTTTGGGTGTTTGTTTTTTGCCACCCTGCATTTGCTCCCCGGTTATTTTTATTTCTCTCTTTATTTATTGTGTGAAGAATGCATATTGAATCTCGGTCAGCGTTTTTTGAAGAATTCTTTGGGTTTGAATGTATTCATTTATTTTCCCGATATATTTCAGTGGCCGTCAATTATATACTGAGGGATAGTCCCTATCCCCGGTGAATATCAGGGATCCATTGTATTCATGCGTAACCATGTGACACATGAAATATCGCAGGAAGAATACATTTCTATGAACATTTGCGATGCACAGTCTTTAAATATAGAAAAAATAATATCTAAAAGTTGATGGGAGGACAAAAAATCTTGATTATTATCATCATTATTATCATCATCTTGAGGAGTCTTACGTACTTGTTCCATAAATCATGAGATTGGCATTAGTCCTGAAGAGAACAATCCTGTTTCCATGACAGTCTAATAGCCAAATCATACTTGAACTGAAAAAGTCAGCAAAAAGATGGGCAAATAACCTAATATCATGTAAAACCAATCTTTTGTTTTTGAAAATTTAATATGCTTCAAGTCAATTTGAAAGGCATACAAAATACACACGATGCTCTTCATGTGAGGCCTCAACACTTTACATGAGGTATCAGTACATTGGATTGGATTTCCACGCATTTTTTCTGATACTTTTAAGCTATTAATGTTGGCAGAGGAAAAATGTGATGATGGTCTTGAGAGCCCAAAAGATCACAGTAAAGTTGCCTCAAAATAACTGTAGCTCATGGATGAGCCCGAACTCTCCGAGATCCTGCCGTGACTTTAGCAGCTAATGTACCTGTTTCCTTTTCGTTGTTGCCTACTCCTCTCGCTCAAAAAAAAAAACTAGTGACTTATATGGCAAGCTTGAACCAAAACACTGTCCTTTGCCCTATACCGTGGCGAACGCAGTACAAAGCGATACCAATGCAAAAGTGAAGATTATTAAATGGACCCAATGCATGGAAACGTATCAGGCATTTCCAGTGGAAAGTTCAGATGAGTAACAGTTTATTTTCTCTAAAGTCCAAGCTCTTTCAGTTCAACGCATGAAAAATGGATGAAAAACAAGCATTGTGCTTATATTTTTACTCAGTGTAAACTCAGAGGGCAATAATACAAATTGCATGCGATCCAAAATGCAGCACAAGCAGCCAAGGTGGCCTTATTTATCATCGCATTCTTTGGTTAAAAAAAAAAAAAAAAATGCCCTTTTGGTTTATATCTTTATTTTCAAAAATAATCATTTTATTGAAGTAGGTGTGATTTTATACTCAAGATAGGTTTCAGCATGCTTCTCACAAACCTTTAATTTTTTTTCTCATTACCGCTCCGGACTATGTTTTGAAAAAGTTGAGGTGCTGGCCTCCATTGTTAACACCTGAAATGCAATTTCTAGGTTTCAACCAATCAATACCTGGCACCATTTGTTTACTCGCTGAACACCAAAATTCATAACAAATCCTATTACCATCTTGAACACGAAATCAATGACGATAAGGAAAACCATGATTGAGGCCTGCACTCCAGGATGATGGTGGCAAACAGGCTTTGTGGGCTGATAACATACTGTGCCCTTCACTCCTTCAGTGGCACGCGGTGCCTTTCAGATGTAGTATGTCTTCGCTCAGCGCCACATAACCCTCCCATAGCACTCCTAAAATAAATATGTCAAAGTCGATTTATTTTTTTTTAGTTCAAGTGAGGTAGTAGAAAAGAGTTGGTTTTGGAATACGGTTATTTTGGAAAGACTGACACACAAATGATCCTAGCAGTGCTGCTTCTTTCACAGCATGCAATTTTCAGCGCACCCCGATTTAAGATTGTGTCTCTCAAATCGATACCCAACAGAGATTAAAAGACAATGGAACCCCTAGGGATTTTGGGAATTATGAATGTACACTTTTACAAGTGTACATTCATAATTCACAAAAAGAGGCTAACAATGTCATTAAGCAAACATTAATGAGGTGAAGTAGAGAGGCTTGCAATTACTTTTACAGAATCCCTTTCTGCGTAGAGATGTAAAAACCAATGCTCAGTGTACATATTGGCAATTTAGCATGACTTGTAATGATTACTCAAAGATATCTGGGCAATTCGGAACATTTAAAAGATGCATAATGAGAAGTGCAGTTCTTGGCTTACTTTGGCTGTTTTACTCTAACAGAGAGTACTATCCTGCATTACAGTGAGGGTTTGATGGAGGATTCTAATAAACTGCAAAAGGATTAGACAGCAATGATTAATCCAAAATCCCCCAGGAAATTAAACAGATAAGTAGTGGTTATAAGAATGGAGCTTACTTGAATGGAAATCCATTTTGCATAGCCTCGCATATAAACCCTGGTATTACTAGGTTTAGAGCTTCTGTATGTGGACACAAAAGGACGGGGGAAAACATAATAGTGAAATTAAAACTTCCTCTTCAACAATTACCTTTGTGTATAGCTTTTCAGCACAACGACCACTATCCATCCATCCATTTTACGATCCGATTCATCTTCACAAGGGTCGCGGAGGGTGCTGGAGCCTATCCCAGCCGCCTTCGGGCAGTCAGTGGGGGACACCCTGAACCGGTTACCAGCCAATCACAGGGCACACCGAGATGAACAACCATCCGCGCTCACACTCACACCTCAGGACAATTTTGAGTGTTCGATCAGCCTGCCTTGCATTTTTTTGCAATGTGGGAGGAAACCGGAGTACCCGGAGAAAACCCACGCCTGCAACATGCAAACTCCACACAGGGAGCTGGAATTCAACCCGGTAACTACGCACTGTGAGGTCGATGCGCGAACCACTGTACCACCACTTTGACCACTGATGTCAAATTAAATTCACTGTATTTTCATGACAGAATGGATTGGCCTTCATGCTAAAAGACAGTGCCCCAATCAAAAGCCTACCAATTTTATTGCCAAGGTAGCAGTTGGTAGTGGGTGGGCGCGGGGGCGGGGGGCAAATTATTGTTGTTTTCTCATGTCAATAAATCACACCAAAATCACACACCAAATAGAACTCAGTAACTCCGTTTGATTTTTAATGTGTCACTGATTCTTTTTTTCTTCGCCACTTTTTTACATTACGGTAGTTGTTTATCTACCTCTACTGTTTCTTTTTCTGTACTATCCCGTCTTGTACCTTCTTGCCCAAAGATACGAAAGATAATACTAACACATCTATCTTCGTTATGTGGTTGTTAGGAAGTAGTCTACAGGCTTCGAGCTGCTGAGCGACTGAGAAGTCAGAAATGATCAAGCAAGCACTATAAGAATAACTTTAGAATACCAAACCATTAGTTAACTGCTCTTTGTGTTTCTGTTACAGGGAGACCCAGGGAGGCCTGCTGTCCAGGAAGCCAAGGTCAGAAGGTAGGTTCTATAATTTTTAACCTTTTACTTTACTAAGTACGTTAAGAAGGAAATGCATGAAGATCTTCACTTGCAGATTATGTAAATTTGGCCGCTATGAACTGGGCACTTGAAGACCGCCTTCAACACTTGATCGTGAGACTGTGTGTGACGCCTTGATCAAATCCACCAAAATCACGTTAAACCACCTGTGCCACAATTTAGACCTAATTACATCCGGTCTGAAGTCCAGTCAATTTTCTGTCAACGAATTGTCAGGTGCGTCTGTGCATGTAATAGAAAATGCTCAGCGAGGTGTCGCACGGTCTGCCAAATTGCAAAAAAAGGGTATGCTGTACTAGACTTGCCCCGGACAAAAGCTCATGTATGCCTGTCGGTGAAAATATGGCCCTTGGAGTCAGAAGCTGTCCTCATCCTGGGCCTAAATCATATGGAGATTTTTCTATCGTGTCAGCACGACGCTCCTTCAGAGTCATTCAGAGGATTTTATTTGTCATGATCCAATCAGTGTCTATCATAATGTGTAATGTTTCAAAGTAATGTCATTTCATCTATTTATAGTAATACTTTTAGTTCCTGCCATAAGGACTGAGTGATGCTGCATTTTTTCAGGCTTCAGTGATAGCCACATTGGAAAAGTTTGCCGCGGCTACTTTTATCATAACAGTAAATGCAGTTTTGTCCTTGGATGAAACAGTCAGACTTTTTATTGGCCCACAACTTGGCCATGAGGTTATAAAACTCTATAGGTTACATTAATACCATTGCCAGGGAGTTTCATGACATTTCACCCACAGCTCAGAAATGAAAACTGAAGAGCATCACACAGAATATTTGGTCTCTTGAGCTTGTAGTTATGTGACCAATATGGCTCTGATGAGAGTGTGTTGCATGGCACTCAATTTTAGGGAATTGCTGGGTAAAATGCATTTGTCGAGGCATTGCTTTGTTTTCTACCACTGCACAGAATTTATGTCTTGGGACACAATTTGGCTCTAATCTTTCAATTACTCACAATAAAAGGAATGTAATCGCATAACCATGACTCAAAATTGTTGTCGACTGTTTTTATTTGCTTCAAGATATCCTACAGTGTAGCTGTTTAGCAATTTTATATTTCGACAGGTTTCCTCCAATCATAATTAACAAGAAGTTGTATAATATGATTGATTGACAGTACAAGGACTGAAATGCAAACTTTTCAAGGTTTTTTTTTAAACTTTCACTCTTGTGACTATAGGGAGAAGATGGATCAGAAGGACAGAAGGGGGTCAATGGCGAGAAGGTAAAGGGCCTCCTCCAGCCGACATATATATATTCCATGCATAGCATATCAGGCAGATCGAGCATCATCTGAGAATCAATTCTTATCGGCTTTTCATTTTCTGTGGGGTGCGCCGGGGCATGAGGAGCAAAGCATAATTTACTGTGTGTCTGTTTTCTTGTGCCTAACATATTTGAAGTAGATCTGAGTCTGCTCTCGCCCCCGGTGTCCTTTTGCAGTCCAACTAATTGATATGTGTGCTGCCATGGGCTTGGCATACTAATGGGCGAAACTAATTTCTCAAATTACTGTATGCCTCTTCGATGTCACTTCAGGTTAAACTTTATTGCAGGCTCGCAAATTGAACTGCGGCGATTCGGCTAATGTGTCCACTGTAAGCCATATGGTTGCCACAGTATGCTCAGCAGCAAATGCCGGTAAAAGGATTGCTGTGAGTTTATGAATTCGGTCCTTTAGAACTTTATAGAAGTTGTTTTATCCTAGATCAGGTGAGAGCAACTTACATTTTAGTACCCATGAACATGTTTAATGATAAACTGTTAGTTTACCCACTGAGGTACGATATAGGTGGAGGCTGTGCAGATGGTCACTTTATTGTGGATTGGCTGGCACACTCAAAGTCATCAAAACATATCCCTATTCAGAAGGGAAACATTTGTAATAGTTTTTTCTTCAGTGGGGATATTGAAGAAATGCCCTAAATTGTAATTAAGATGTGTTTTGGCAAGGTAAAGTTTGTCTACCTTGAGAAACTGCCATGGAAACAAGAATTTGCAGATTTTTGTTGTTTGAATAGCACACATATCCTTCAGGCCATTGCCAAATGATTCTCTATGCTCTCACTATCTTTGTGATGTGTTTACGTTGCATTGCAGCTGGACAGCAATCTTCAATCGGAGTAAATAAAAGCAGATAATTTATGGTCGCATGCAGTAATGTATGTAAAATGCAGGTTACGGGACAAGTGGCAAACAACAAAAGCTTCATTAGCTTGTTACAATCGTGAGTTTAAACATCAACATGCCACCCTCATCACCAACGGCCCCACATTGCTGACATTGTTCAAGATCTGTAGCTACAAATTTATTGAGGAGACCACATAACAGGACAGAAACTCCATCCGTTCAAAAAGCGGAACATTCAATGGCAGTAATTCTCCCGCAAAATTAAATACGTGAGAATGTGACCTTTTTAAATCACAATGTGTCTTCACTTGGGCGACCCGGTGATGGCCTGGTTAGCACGTCGACCTCACAGTACAGTGGTACAGCGTTTGATTCTGGCTCCAGCCTCCTGTGTGGACTTGGCATGTTCTCCCCGTGCCTGTGTGGGTTTTCTTCTCCGGTCGTCCGGTTTCCTCCCATTTTCCAAAAACATGCATGGCATGTTGATTGGGCACTCCAAATTGTCCCTAGGTGTGATTGTGAGCGAATGGTTGTTTGCCTATGTGTGCCCTGTGATTGACTGGCAACCAGTTCAGGGTGTCCCCTGCCTAATGCCCGGAGATGGCTTGGATAGGCTCCAGCACCCCACAGCGACCCTTGTGAGGATAAAGCGGAATGGAAAATGTATATATGTATGTATGTATTTCCCAAAATTTTACTTTCAACTAGACTAAATGATTTGAGTGATCCTATTTAACACCATGACCATCTACAATCTACCTGACCTGTCTGTTGCTGTAATGAGCTCATGTTCCTTTTTAAAGCCTAGGTTTTATTTAAGGCTCAACGAGACATCTGAGAAGTGAGAATCTTAAGTACGACCATGTGATCCAGGATCTTGTTCAACAGATACACATCCTATGGGTGGGAAAGAGAGAGAGAAAGAGAGAGAGAGAGAGTGCAGTGGAAAATCCAGCAACCACTTCCATTTGTGTATACAGAACACGATGTTGGACGGAAGACGGAAGCCTCAAAGCAATTGATTCTTTGACTGTGTTTTCTTACAGAATAGTACTTTATGTTTCGATCCCTGTGGTAAACTATTGTCATTCATAAGGAGTAATAGGCATGCTCAGAAGCAGTAATTCCCAGTACTCACTGTGATTAGTTTCACAGCAGGAGACCATGTGTGATGGTGTATCGGTGAGAAAATGGAAAGGCACAAAGGCTGCTGCAACATGGCTGGCACTCAAGATATCTACGTTGCTTAGATAGCTTGATTCTACTCTCGGTCTGTCCTTTTGCTGGAACAATATTTCTCTGCTGGAATACTAGAAATATTTTAAACAACTTCTACTGAAATGTTGACTATTTCCCAACAGACAAAACTCGGTTTGTTGATGATTATAATGTATATAGTTGGAGAGACTTGTAATCATCCCACTGCTCGCTAGACGGGGCACACACCCCGAGCTGGTTCAGTTAGTAATACGTATCAGTAAACATAATTAGGCTGCATTGGTGCACTCCTGCTTGTGTGGCTTTAGTTGTCCCGGGCTGGGGAGTTGCCAGATTGTCTTGCAGCCCCACCGCTACAGGAGTAACGAGACACAGCGGTGTGTGTAATTAGCAGGCAAGTGTACACACAGCTCCCCATAGCGTTCTGACCTTGTGCTGCAGCACAGTCACACAGACAGCACCCGTCATTACTTCCTCCTCGCCTTCATCCCATCATGTACAAACAGCAAAAGCCCACAGCTTGCAACAAAAGATAACTAAGTGTCAAACTCAGTCCCTTGTGTCCTTGTGCATCTGAAATGCTTCAATGGTCTCACAATGCCGTGAAAATAAGCATGCAAGCGAGGTTATGCAAAAGACGGAAAGCGTAACGACGGTAGGAACAAACATTTTTGTTTGTTGAAAATGGATGGATGGGACTGAGAGGAGTCACTTCGATTTGCCAATAATCAAGTTGGCTGTGTTCACTCCCGCAATGGTGCAAAAGCACTTGTCTACCTGCGCCCATCTATGAAAATACTAAAAGAAACAACACTTCATCCATGTGCAGTTAGATTTCACTTAGTGCTTGACTTGAGCTGGAAGAGGTGCACTTTGGCACAGTGTACTTGTTCGTACATGGCCAATGGTGTGTCATATCACAAGTAATAACATACCGAAAGACATTTGAGACAAGACACTTATGCAGTCGTGAAAGAGGAAGGACGGTTTAACTGCGCTTCAGCAGACACACGGCTACTAGCCAAATCAAAGTACAGTGATCCCTCGCTATATGTTTATCGCGGCTTCAGTGCATCGCGGATTTTTTCAAACATATTAATAAAAAATACAAAATAATATACATGTTGTACAGTACTGTAAAAAAAAACATTGTTTTTTTACATATACATGTGATACAGTACTGTGTATGTTGCTCTATGTGACTCGCTGTTGTTTTGCTGACTTTCGCAGCTTCTCGCGGACCCTTTGCGGACTTTTTACAGACTTAATTTAAAAATTTATATATTTACTGTATTTTGTTATTCATAAACTACCTAACTTATACATGTTTAAATCTATTAGTATACAGCATTAAGTCATGTTAATTACTTCAAAATGTACTTCTACATGCATGTATACCATTAAATTTGGCCTTATAAATATTACGTACATGTACCTATATGGGGGGTCTCCACTTCGCGGATTTTCATTTATCGCAGGCGGTTTTGGTCCCCATTAACCGTGATAAACGAGGGATTACTGTATGCCCTTATTTGGGACTAGAATCAGCACATACACATTTTTTTAAATCAAATTCCGATTATGTAAGGATTGCAGCATTTGATAAATGTTAAAATGTTCAAATGTCAGAAAAACGGCAACAACACCTATTTGTGCAAGAGTGAGCATGCAGCAAAGCAACAATTATAAGTTATGTCATGGCATTTGGAATTCTCTTCAAGTTATCAGTTTAAGATAAGAAAACATTTATTTGTCTCACAATGGGAAAATTCCCAAATACAATATACAGGTTGTTTGTTACCTGGGCAACAGGGTGGGCGAGTGACGAAATGAGGGCTCAATACCGGACTCCAGGCTTACGTGCTTCCTCCTACATTCCAAAAGCATGTTTCTTGGCCCCACTCAAGGCTCTAAATTGTCCGTAGATGTGAATTTGAGTCGGAATGGTACACCCTACCTCTCACACAAAGTCAGTTGAGTTGGCCTGCAGCACTCCCATGACCCGAACGAGGATTAATGGTTGAGAAAATGTATGGAAAGAATAGATGGATGGATGTTTGTTCGTTAGCTGCTTTTCCGTATGAGATAATTGTTAAATTTGTGAAACAGTGACAAATTAATTAATGCCCTGGTGCCTGTGAAATAAATGTCACATATCACAAGGAAAACTGTTTTTTTTTCAAACAATTGTTTCGTCCTGCATTATTCCAAACTTACAATGTTGAATGAACTCGCAAATCACAATGCATTTGATTTGAATGAATGTACCTTCTATCACAAAGGCACACATGGTAAATTAAGAAGACATCTTTGCAGCTTCAGTAAATTACAACATGAATAGGTTCTGCTAGGGTTCTAATTAAGATCAATTTATCAGGACATGTTGAAATTGTTCCTATTCTACAAAAGCAATCAGTAATTTGCAATGAGAAATGGGCAACAAGAGAAAACTCTTAATTGACACTTTATTAGACCCACCCAGGGATCTATCACAAGAGATATAGCAAAATATAAGAAACTAGAGAAGCCAGGCCAATTAGTTAATTCTCCAAATGAATTTGTGTCATCATGTTTTATGCAAAATATTTCCGTGTCATTTGACTGTGTGCAAGTCTTGACAATAACACATGCAACTCTATATCGTAACCAAAACATTTATGCGAATAATAAGGCCTGTGTCTTGGCTGGTCCACCAACTACCGGCCTGCTACTTGGCCACAGACTGGTAATGGGCAGCTGGTCATGTGGTACCGGGCCGCACGCTCGAGAGACTGAGCAAAATATATTGTAAAGATCATCAGAATTTAAAAGTTTCATTTTGGAAGTCAAGTGAATCCACCCGTGTTATGGAAAAATGTCAGTGAGCTCGCAAAAATAAGTATAGAAACACTTTTCAAAAATAGAGTAGGCCAAATATCCCAAAGACTATATTAGACGATATCCAAAATGTAATACAGTATTGGTAGTCCGATATTTTTTTTTATAGTCAAAACTCATCCCACGTAATGCTGTATGCTTCAACAGTCTCGCAAATGAGGTGATGAAGTAATCAAAACTACTTCTCCACTCGGAGCCCAAGCAAAGGTAAACCTTTGGAGTTTTTTTGAAGAGATAAAAACAAATCCCAAAATAGGACTAGCTCAATGAAGAGAAACCAGCGTAAGGGCATCCACAAATTACAATAACTACATTCAGTGCAATGGCATAATGCTGACTTGTATGGCTAATCATTTGTTTTTATTTGTTTCTATGCCCGTCCATCAACATGTCTTTATGTGAAACCCTTTTGTGGCGTAATAAAGGTTGACGACCAATAGATGACTGAAGTAGGTGATCCAATAACGCAGTGATGAAGTTGTTGTTCTCAAGCAAGTCTAGTGTCTGATGAGCTAAAGCAGGGCTGCCCGTGTCCGGGTCCTCGAGAGACCTTATCCAGCCAATTTTAGATGCCACCCTCCTCTAACACACCTGCTTCAAATGATCAGCTCATCAGCAAGCTCTGAGAAACCTAATGGTGATCTTGATCTTTTGAATCAGGTATGTTGGAGGAGGGAAAGATCTAAAACAGCATGGATAGGGGATCTCAAAGACCGGACCTGGCCACCCTTGATCTGGTGGTCAAACTCAAGGCCCGGGGCCAGATCTGACCCGCCACATCATTTTATGTGGCCCGCGAAACCAAATCAAAAATGTGAACTTTCATGATGCTTATTAAAATCTCTACCAACATTTCAAACTCTCATTTGTAATAAATAAGAGTGATACTGGAATCATCCTCTTGTTACCAAACTCCTCATAACAGTAACTTTAACAATAGGTGAAAAAACGTTATTCTTGACTTCTTCATATGGTTTCAGTCATAACGGCCCTCCAAGGGAAACTGTCATTAAAATCTGGCCCGCGACAAAAATGAGGTTGACACCTCTGATCTAAAGCTTGTGTAATAACTAAATTTTCGCAAATTATAGCTTTAATAATTGATTAAATGTTGCTCTTATGTCACTGTGTAAGCCAGTTTTTATTTCTTTATAGCTGGAGTGAGTATGTAAAAATCATTGGAGTCAATGGTTTTAATTTGTTTTCAGGCCACAGATCTATGTTTGGGAATTACTGTCAGTCCCCAAAGTGTTTTTGTCCAAACAACAAAATGACTGTTCAAGAATACCGATAACAAGACATCGTGTTCATATTACCAGACCTTCTCAGTACAATAATGAGAGCAGGGCTGCTCATTACAGAAAGGGTGGCATATTCCGATTAATCAAATTCCTTTCTGTAATTGACTAAGCCTAGAGTTGTTTACGTGCTCGTTATCAAATTGAGCCTTGATCCCCAATACTCTTTCATTCCTACCATGTCGAGTAATAGCTTCACAAAGAAATTAGCTGCAGGATTCCTCCCGTGTGTGTCACATTGCCACAGTTAAGTGCTTGGCCTGTCAATTTGAATTTGGCTCTCATGTTTTACGACCAGAACACTTTTGATCCACAGCCATTTTCTGGAGGCGCGCGAAGACATTCACATTTTGAAAATCATGACAAAATCATCGCAGCCGAATCAGGTTGGCGGCAATTCTTCTCCATCTTTTTGGATTCCAACCTTTGGTATTTGTATGACACTGATTAAGAAGAGGCTTGCAGCAATAAAGAATAAGTCACATCTCTGGTTGAGCCAGACTTGTGTGATAAGGGTATGCAATCATCTACTATTAATAGTTTCTCGGACACTTAATTTAACCATTATAAATGTTTTTGCAGTCCTTCTCAATCCCTCCCCATTCCTCGCCTCTCCTAACTTATTTAGGAGACTCGCATTTACCAGCCCGAATGTGTCACACCTAACGAGGCTTGCTAACAATTTACCCTGTCAATACGCGTCAAGGCTCATCCATCAGCAACTGCTCTCCATCCCACCTATCTCTCTCATTTCATGCTCGCAAGGCTTACCTTTACTCAGTCCAAGCCGCTGGTTGTATGTGTAAAAGCAATTATAGAAACAGTTCTTGCTCAGGCAGAAAGGGTCAGAGATTGAGACTTTATAAGTGACCAGATTGTGATTTTCCTTGCTGGTTACGTGTGTATGCTTTGACATCGTATCCACTCGCCTTAAGTGACATAATTCACATAGTATGCGGCGGTGACAGCATGATTGCGCAAAATAGAAAAACAGCAAAAGTACACATGCCCTTATGTTGGAAAAAGATGGACAAACAAGTCGAGTGAAGTAATATGGAGATAACTTGGCTTTTGAACGACTGAATCCAGATCAAACCAAAGTGAATATAATGCTTACTGGTAATGTTTGTTTACTTCTGTGTTATCGGTGTCGGCCGTAAGACAGTGTAAAACCAATTAAGAGTTTCAAGTTTCAAAGGATTTTAATCCGGTCTGAATGTTTAAAGTCCATTCTTCTTACATTTGGGATGGAGAAACAACCAATGTTACATATGTATGATAAAAGCATCGCAATGCTGACACACAAAAACACTTTCTTCTCAACGTAACCGCTTTCAAACATACTGATGTTGCATGTAGGTGAAAATCATACACCTCATATGTTTTCATTCTCAGGGTCCAGCAGGTGACCCAGGACCAATTGGTCCCAAGGGACAAAAAGTGAGTGTTTCTGACACCCATAGACTTTCAAACAATGGAAATTTTCTGTAGAATAAATATGGTTAACTCAGAGTAGGGTCGGACACCATTTGACCATTTGTAGTGTGAGGGAGCTCTGCGCTCGTCAGACATGACACTCCTGTTATAAATTATACCTGTCATGCAACTGCCTTTGCACAATCTAATCTTATTGTATATTTTTCATTGAAACACTATTCATGTTTTTAAATGTTTTTTCCAAAGTCAAGACACATTTTCTACCAGCCTCAGATGCACATCCGCGATGCACACTTCTTCGTTGGATTAACGCAGTTTCTTCTTCGGGTCAGTGGATAGGGCATCAAACTGGGAAACTGGAATTTTGACATGCGAACAAATCCGCAAAAATTGGAATGGTACTCCCGGTTCCAATTAAATCTAGAGACTCAATGCCCAACTTTACTTCACAGTCAGTGCTTGACATGTATCACTTGCCTGGTTGGAAATTGACTTAATCTGTATCTTTAAGGGGTGGGAATCGAAAACGGTTGTTGTAATTTGATTTCCTGGAATCAGTTATTTGCTTGGCGGATGATTCCTCTAATCGAGCCCTCTTGTGTCACAAATGAGTCATTAAATCACACCTTCTAAGTGTATTTGGTTCTGAATTTTTCCAACATGGAGTCAAGAAGGACCAGAGCTTCTTAGTCCCCAGGGTGTCCTATCATGCTGATGTGGAATTGGAAGGAGTTAAACGTGTTATTTTTTTCCCCCCAGTCAAACTGTCAAAAAGGAGGCAAATTTGGAAGCATAAAGTAGTGATCAACCCCTGAAATGGTCCTCAGCAGGCATATTTTCAAATGTGATATTCAGTCAGATATAACACGTGGATACAAACTACCATCACAGTTGTATCTTTCATTCAGTTTGAGATCCAACCGATTTTATTCTGGGTATTGAAAGGGAGCGATCTCTTAGAAATGTTGGACAGTGTAGGAGGAGGAAACAAAGTGAGAGAGGCAAAAGGATGAGCAAATAATGATTATATTTTGCTGCGCTGCTATCAAAACATGTTTTTTTTCCACAACCACTTCAATGTCAACATTGCTATCGTAACTGTCCATTCTTAATGCGGCAAAGCTTTCACACCTCTACAGTACCACTTTACTTGTTTTAAGATGTCACATTTAATGGCACAAGCCAATCCGTCCTGTCTGACTATGCAAGCGTCCTTTTGACAGGCTTCATCTCACGATACAGTGTAAATAGAAGTTAATGGGCTTTTCTTTTATGCATATGTTGAACTATTATTCTCTTATTCTGGTCTTATTCTAGCTGACATTACTGTTTGATAGCAGTGATTACAGTTGAATAATAATAAAAAAAAACATTAACAAGCTTTTTTTCCACTAGTAATGCACTATTATTGTCTGCCATTGACTGAAATTAGATTAATTACCCTTGTCTTGGTTCACAGGGTGATATTGGTCTGCCCGGAGCTCCAGGACTGCCTGTAAGTTCACAATTTTGTAATTCAATCTCATGATGTTTCCTTTACAAATAAATTGTCTTCCTTGATGAACAGAGGCTGTTATAGCTAAAAGGTAGATCCACTCCATTTTTCTTCGATTTTATGACATCTGAAAATTACCGGAAGCAAAGCACGCTCTGCTCCATTCCAACCATTCGGAAACTCACAGTGTTGTCCGAATGTGCCATTCGGGTATTCAGAGTGCCAAAATCTGGAGGTGCCTTGAACGAGCGATGTGAGTGGGGACACAGAGCGCCAAAGCATCAGGCAGGACATTTTCCAAATGCACACTAATTAATAAAACAAAAAAAGTGCATGTGTGAGTTGTTGTCAGTTCTTGTCATGTGTTTTATTGGGCTGAAAAAAAATTCACACAAAGTATTGGTCAATCATAGTTGCCCAAAAAGTCATCTGTATCGTGTTCAATCAAAATTGTCACTACTGGAAAGTAATACACAATGTGTGATCTGATAATTGACACTTTGATTGTAACAGTCACATAAAGACAATTCATGTTAAAATTTCATTTGTCCTGCAACATAATTTGTTTTATCAGACTAATAAAAATAAATGTTCACCCCCTTTCACTCCAGAGATTGTTAGCACTTCTCAATTTTTAGTGTTCATAGTCTGCACATTGAGTTGCTTTGTGTCTGAAATGTGCTGTATAAATAAAACTGCTTGCCAGTGAGCATAATAAATTGCAAACTGCTAACTAATTACACTTATGCGCAGTGTAGAAAACTTCACAACATGACGGAACATTTTGTTGGAAGTGAAAAACTTGTGGTGTATGTACTCTAAAATTCTGGAAATTAAAATAAGCTGGATATATACTGCACATTCGAATTCCCCAAAGGCAGCTCAGAGATGACATTTTACACTTCTGAAAACCGAGAAAAAATATCTCAGATAGATTACTTGAGCAAAGTTATATGCCTAGTATGCAAGTATAAAATCTTCCAAGGCATCACCAGATTCATCATTGTACATGTGTTGAATGAATGAGCTGTGACTGACTGTCCTGAAGCTTGTAGCCTCAAGTGTCTTTAAGCTTCTTGTTAACTTTCCAACCCTGAACAAGGCCTCTGACTAATTCAGAAGACATGGGCCGGGGGCGTCCGTTTCGGCAGCTGTTTCCAAGAAAAGTCAACAGCTTTTGACTCTTGGATGCCAATTGAAACACAACACCGTTCATTTGGCTTGTATTTGAAAAGTGAGACGTTCTGTTTGGTCTCGTGTCCATTTTGTGGCCCAGCTGAGGATGAACGCCTGTTTTCCCGATCCGGGTGGTGGGCATTAGGCTGTCTGGGGACTTGTAATTACCACGATCCCACTACTCTCAGTGTCATGGAGGCCAAGGCTAAATACCTTGTTCCCAGTTGTGTGGCCTTAGTGAGACTTTCCAACTCATCGTATATATATAAGGTGACATAGCCAAAAGTATTAAGACACTCCTCTTCATGAACCAGTTTGAAATGTAGGTCACATTATCACTTCCATGATTACATCTGTAGGTGTACAAACCAAATGTCTAAATATTTTTATCCATATAGTGTATGAAAAAATTATCTTTGTAATCATAATGACTGTTTTTTTGTTTTGTTTTGTTTGATCGTTAGGCTGAATGCCTCAAAGGAGATCAGGTAATTGACTTTTCTTTCCTGATGATAACAAAGCATGACATTTTTAATTGAACATGTTAATAAATGAATTCCTTTCGTATATGCTTGAACACATTTTCTCTTCTTTCGATCTTGTTTTCACCCTCAGGGCCCCCGTGGTGACAAAGGAGAGAAGGTAACTGATTTAACATCACATATCCAATGAAATGGAATGTGAACTATGAATATCCATACACAGACCTTCTATGGCAATCAAACACGGCAATTAATTTTAAGACACAAATTGAACCTGTAAAGCATTTGCAAATAAGTTGTGAACAAACCAAGGCTGTCGTTGAAGTCTTTTAAAAAAAGGTGAAAAGTTCTTTTGTCATTATATATGCTGTTTTAATGAGAAACACCTATCCATAGGAACAGTTCCACTAGTTATTCACTAGCGTGTCAAATACCTTTCTCCATTGCCTTTGTTCCCCCAAAAAGCAATATACACTATAATATATATTTCCAATCCAGGGACTGGATGGCATGCCAGGCCAGCCAGGCGAACCAGGCAAGGAGGGCAAAAGGGTGAGTAAACACAAACAGTCATCTGGTGTATGGCTGGGCTCTTGCTTGAACAGATTTTTGGGGGGGAAGGCTGGGTGGGACCTGAGTGGCGAAACGCCCAAACAGCAGCTGAGTTGTTGTATTTATTTTGTGTGGAAACAAAATGACATGTAAGCTCTGGTGGTCACACAAGAACAATAACAAAACGGACAGCAACAAACAGGCGGCGTGATGATGAATGAAAAGCCTTCAAGACTGAGAGGTCGCAGATAGTCACAGCCAAATGCCGGCACATACTATACGATTCACTCCTATTGGGGCACTTTGGTGGACAGTTTTTAGTTTGGGAGAGTTCAGAGGGTGATGTTGTGTAATAGGGTCCTACATTATATTTGTTCGATGAAAATAACATTTTTGTTTCGGTTGTTATTTTTTTGATAAATCATGTAGGGTATTGTGCTTTAGAAGATTGTCAATGGATGATACATGAACGTTTAAAAAGGACATCAGTAAAATGCATTACAGTAGTATTGTTTTATTGGTGTGCAGCCAACCCAAGTGGCTAGTGTCACACCATTTTAAATCTATAAAAGCCACTGGAGATACAAAGTAATCTAAATTATATTTTGGTGATGTCCGATTAAATAATGACTTCACACTGGGATGAATGTTTTCCTGACAACAGGAATGTTGTTATTCCTTGACATCCCAGCTGACATGCGCCCTTCAAGGACAGGTGACGTCCTTTTGTGTTCAGCGTCATTACCTTGGCATGAATCCTTCTGCTGCTGTTCCCAAAATAGACCCGTCGGGATAGTCTGGTTTAGAGAAGAATGGACAAAACAGCACTAAACAGTTGGCTTTCCTCCAAGTAAAAGGAGAAATATGGAACAGGATTCATCAGCCTGAAGTAGACCAGGCAAATGTTTCCAGATTCAGAAAAAGCCAAAGTGGCGTGTCAGCTTTGAGACATCTGGACGCAAGTATCCCAAGAATGCCAGCCTTCTGTTTTCACCCCAAATGTGTTTCAACAGCATTACAAATTTATGAGCTTCCATCAGCTGTGTTATCTCTCAATAGCTAAACACACGAGGCCACTGAATCGGTTGTTACCAAGTGGTTGTGGTCCGTACAATTGGCTTTGTTTTTTGAGGCAGTTCGTCAATACTTCACAAATAAAGTACATAAAATAACCCCTTGACCCCGAGTGATTTGGATATGTAGTCTTCCTTTTGTCATATTTTCTCAATAGTCTCTCATAAATCCAGATTTTCAACTCATCTTGATGAATTATTGTAATGTTGCATTCATATTACAGCGATTCATGCTGCCTCTGTTACAGTTTTATTTTTTTCAAGTACAACAGTCACTTTCAAATGCTGTGCCGTTTGCAACAGCATTTTTTAGTTCTCAACCTGTCTGAAAATATCTCATAAATTCTAAATTTGTGAATTTGGGGTTTCCTCCCTCATATATTCATTCTAATGGGAAAGACTGAGCTCATTTTATTATTGGCATTCAAGTATTTTATTATACAACACGGTGCATGTTCAGTATCATAATCACCTGAAGGATGCTTCATGGCATAGCATTTACACATAGACATTTCTGGTATGAGTTAAATGAAATCAGATAAAAGATGGCCAAGGGACTGGTATCAACATCTTTAAGCGCCTTTAAAATCCATTTTTTTCTCAATTAACATTCACGTTTTCAGGAATTCGTCACTTACATTATCTCATGAAACCCCTCACACATGAATATATTTTTAAATGGTCCACACGGCAGAAATGACACAGGACATAGGATCCAGTAACAATGTAAATTTACCGTTCCCTCAAAATTACTTAACACACAGTCATTCAAACCGCTGGACTTCACAGGTCACAAAATGATCAACGATCAGTTGCGCTAACATCCACCAGCGAGGACATGATATGATGGAGGAGTGGAAAAGGATTCCTGACAGGTGACTCAAGATCCAAATGTACAGTCAGTGGTCACTTTGCAGGAACTGAAAGATTTTACTTTTTGAAGAATTATTATAGTGAGTAGTGCAACAATTTTATTGCCAATAACACAGTCTTGCTCTATTTTTAACCGAGCTATTGAGCCCCGGTTCCCGATGACGGTTCATGTTAATGTGCTGAGATTTCTGAGTCACATGCGACTATAGATTTGCCGAACAACCTTGTGTGTCTGCAGCCTGACAGCGTGTTTTAGTAGAATGCATGTGTATCATTATCAGGGGATCACTAGTGGCCGAGCTGATACAGCAAGAGACTCTCGCCTAATTAGCCACTCTTGCCCACACTTGCAACTCATTGGTTCAGCAAAGAGTCATCGGCGTGCCAAAATGACGCAGAATATTTTGACGGGTGCTGACCCGACCACACCACATCCTTCATAAAATAGCCGGCAGTGGAGAGCTTTCACAAGACCTTACATTCAAGTCAGACCATCTCTTATACTGTCTCCTTCAATTTATTGTGGAGGGAAAAAAGACCACTCTAAGCCACTTAAGAGTTGCTTCAAGGAGATGTGGAGGACATTGTGGTGGGGGACATGCTGCCTCTGTCCCCCTTCTCCCATAATTTGAGGTTTAAGGAAGCATATACTCTCCAGCAAGGATTGCCATCCAAAGTCGAACACAGAATCTGGATTTTATCTTATTATCATGATGGATGACCACTTTGGTCAGGGTAGAGGTAAGGGCCTCCCCAATTGCCTAGATTTTTATGAGAATATATAGTAGCACCCACATTTCACACTGCCATTAATGGTGATGCAGCTTGGGTTTTTTAAATTTTTAACTATACTGAAAGGAAGGGGCAGATAATAACAGCAGAAAAGGAGAACGTTGGCAGTGCGTGGAGCAAAACGGCTGAAGATTGGGAGACACGATGGTCTGTGAAGTTCTGGATTGCCATCACAAAATGTTCAGTGTGGTTTGAGTCAAGGTACGGAATGACACAAAGTAACAGGATGCTCATTGAGCATGCTGTGCCGACAAATGTAAGGTTGACAGGCAGGTGAGGAAAAAAGATGTGTGGTAAAACACAATCTCACACTAGAAACAAACAAAAACAGTAATTGTGACCTCTTAACACGACGTGTGAAAATTGCCTTCAGACCTGGTTAGTCAGTTGAGTTCTCCACTTAAATTTTGTCGAAGCCATGACCTGTGCTGTATACTGTACTGGCCTTTTTTTTAAATTGCTTTTCAACCTTTCACTCATGGGCAAACTGTGTTTTAGGTTCACTAAAATCTGACATTTTGAAAAACTCTAGCCAGAGTAAAGAGGTTTCATAAATTGATTGTAGACAAACATAGAAAGGGCTGGTTTTAAATAAGTAAATACAAAATTCAACATGTTTAAGTATTCTTCTTTTCATTCATTTATTTAAAAAAATAAAGGCATCAGAATGCATCAGAAGTATAAAAAAGTGTAATATTCTGTTGATTCCCCCCTCCCAAAATATAATTCACATGCCATTATTGTTGCCATTTTGAGGAATTGTCGTCACCCATTTTACTAGTTACAAAAGAGTAATGGCTTGTAATGGCATTGATGGGGACTAAAATCTTTCTAAAAGAAATGTTGCAAAAATGCCTTGGACACAAAAATAAGAATATATTGGCATTATTTCTGTGGCACTGGCACATATTTTTCAACACTGCTTTACGAGAAAGGGATCAAGTCGTGTTTGCATACACTCCTGAGGTGACATTTTATCGTGGAAAGATTTGGAAACGTATGGCAGCAGAATATTCTTGGCACCAAACTCGACTGACAAGCTGTGTTTGGTTGTTGCTTGCACTTGCTTAAGGCTAAATACTCAAGAATGTCAAACTTCATTCATAGGTTTCCGAACAACTGTTTGTTAGTTGGCACAGAATAGTGGTGGTTCAGTCATATTGTATTCACATCTCTAGGAGAGGCCGGCTCCTGCGACTTGCTAAAAAAAACCTCCAAAGAAATCTCTTATTTCATGGATGGATTTGGGATTTTTAATCCATACTTAACACCGAATAAAGCTTGAATGAATGAATGTACAGTAAGCATCTAGTAAATGACGTTGGATCAGAGCAAAGCAAATTGACTACATCCATATATTTTGGTGTCTTGTCTCTTGGAAAAGTTCCACTTGTGGACAGTTCGTATTGTACTTTGAGTTCTAATGAGACACTGCATTTTGGAAAGCGGTGGAGAAATGATGAAACTTGAACGAGCCCTAGAGGAAACAGTGCACCGCAACCTACTCTGTCAATAGATGTTCCCCAATGAATAATACAGTGGTTAACATTCACATTCTGAAGCTGTTGTATAAGGCTGCTCATGTGTGTGCTCGAAGCCCAATGTGTGAAATGACATACAGCATTTACATTTGTGCATATTCAAAAGCTGTCACCACGTTGATATCTCGTGCACATTTTTTGTTGTTTAGCGATCATATCAGTTTCATTTCCGAAAATCTGAACTTCCTTCCACAACAGCTGGCGGAGCATTTTAAAATGTGTATATACTATGTCAAAAAGAAGTTGAAAAGAGATCTGTTTCATCTGCGTTTGGTTGCCGGACTTCTCCAAGTTATGTTTACTTTTCCCATCTCTCCCACTTGCTGAAAATGTGAGACAGCTGTCTGTGAAACCCTTATATTTTCTTTTCCTACATTTCCTGTCTGTGACCTTGTGTCGACACATGTCAAAGGTTGTTTCTCTTCTTGACACTGATCCTCTACCCAAATGTTTCTTTTTTTTATACCAGCACAGGAACAACCAGACTGTGTAATCTTTCACTTCTATCATTTTCTTGCCAACCGTCCAAAGCGTTTTCTCTTCCCTCAAAAGCAATTTGTGCATTGTTCAATAGCTTTTTAGATTGAGTATGATGAGATTCGGCACAGTAGGTTTTCAGTATATGTGAGGTTATTTCTGATTAAAAGGTGATTTAGCAAGATATTCAGTCATGAGTTGCACTACATTTTTTGAATGCTGCTTCTGCATCGTTGCCTATTGAGCTTCGGTTGTATTCACCTAATTCTATTAGTCAGGTCAACGTGATGCTAGTGGACCCAAAAAAAGCAGGCGAACCAGGGAGTACCGAACAAAATGTATGAAAAAAAAACCTACTTGCAGGGATACACTGGAAAAAATAAATCCAAAATACAAAGTCCTGAAAAATCCCAATTAACCAAAGCAACAAACAACCATGACAGTAAAACAAAATGCGACAGCAGCAACGATCTGACCAAGAAACCAGGGAACGAAATACAAGCCAACTGACGAGCCAGCAAAGAACACCTGGACAAGCCCCAATGGGTTGAGGGAGCTGATTGGTTGACGCAAGGCACCTGGATGAAAAGAACAGGTGGAAAATGTAACCTAACGAGGAAAACAAAAAAGGCCCATGAGGAAATAAATCCAAATCTAAACAAAAACAGAATCATGACCATTAGAACCACTATGGTAACGCTGGTTTGTTTGTATTTGTATTTATAAACAGACAGAATACATTTCTGAGTCAAACTGCCTCACTGAAAAACTATGGGGATGTTTTTAAGTTACCACCAATGTTACTTTTCAGATGTAGAAGCAAAAAAAACACTCCCGACATAAATGATGGTTTCATGGCAAGGTGATTTGTGTTACATATATGCTTCATCCATCTCGTTTTACACTCGTATTTGTCAAACAAATATAAAAAGAAGTTCATCAGGGTAAACGATAAACAAACAGCCTATCTTATAGGCACATGTTCTTTTTCGATTGGATGACAGGAGGATTTTCTCATGTCAAGTATGCTCCTCCCAGATGAATCTCTTCTAAGAGACATTCAAGCAAATGTATTGATGTGATTGGAGAAAATATGTAATTAACAGATGATGAACTTGGCCAGTGTATGACAAAGTAGGCACTGTCTCGTGTCACAGATAGTGGCAAAGTTGTAGTCTGATCTGAGGGCAATGGAGCCTATCAAGAAGGCAGCCGCTGAGCTGCGATGCCACTCTTACAGATTGTTGACCTCTGCGGGAACACCTGCAGGGCCAGATTATTAGGTAACGAGTCCCTGGTGAGAACACCAACCTTCCTGCCAGACACTCTCCATGGGAGGCTGCGACTGATTTGGGCATCGCCGTAAATTACATCACTTATTTTAATGCAGCTGTGCTAGTTCCTGTTCTGCCTAATTGTTGTAACATTTCCAAAACTCTGTTGGAAGGTATATTCTATCAAGGTCATCTGACTACAACTCTCACTAACCTTCAGTGCTGGATTCACGTTGAAAATTGAGGCAGGAGGATATTATGGTCGTTATGGTAGCACTGTTGCTTGAGCTAACACGCAAGAGGTGTCCTGCCAGGTCCATCACTGGCCATTTCAGTAGGTGATCAAGATCACAATACTAATGTACTCACAATTCACATTATAACAATCAAGTGTACCATCAAAATCACTTAGAAGAAAAAAAGAAGTTTTAAAAACATCATCAAAATCCTTGGAGTTGATGATCATATCAATTGTCTGTGCCCTTGTAGCTGTATTTTAAATACGTCAGTGTGATGTACAGTGCATGTTTAGTTACAGTTTGGACGCGGGCCGTTGAAGCTCAATGACATAGTAACACACAGAGAAAAAAATTACAGGTCAGTGGGGCTCACAGCTGAGACTTTATGGCAAGATTTACAGCCTGTGAGAGTTTACAAGGGAGGTGGGGGGGGGGAGTGAGGCTTCGTGAACCCTTTGTTGGACAAAATGGAACAGGTTATTCTTATCCCCCTGAATTTCATATTGAGGAAATCCAGAGAGTCAAATTTTGACACCTGTATTACACTAGGAGGTAACACATTTGCCCAGTGCACAAGGCAATTAATCTTGCCAATGTCAAGTACATTAGGAGGGGGTGGGGGTGAAACCAAGCTTTGACCTGATTGGCTGTGAGACAGTCTCACATTCGGGCCATTGGGGAAGAGGAAGGTTACGGGGGAAACGTTTGGCACTCACAAGGACAGATGCACCTCGCTTTGATTTATCTGTCTGACTCCTCGATGTTCCCTGAGAGGCACAGTACGACTACATCTGCGGTTGTCCAGAATAAACACACATTAATTGGCCCATTAATTACCGGAGCGAATTCGAGGGGTCAGAGAACTGGAAAGGACCACTCTGATTGCACATTGTTCCCCACCTATTGTAGTGTGTTTGAGCACGTGTGAGAAGAAAGGGGTGGTCGGAAAGGGTCATATATGTCAACATATCCGATGAGAATTGGGCAGTTTTCCTATTGTTGTCTGCTTCACGGCTGTCATTCACACTGTATTTTTGAGACTTGGAGACACTCCCAGACAAAAAGCATCCAACAATGACTTGAATAGTTAAAGTTTTACATAGCATTAAATATTGAGTTATTCCACCTCAGACTGTACTTTTAAATTACTTTGACCAAATAACACCAAAATTTTGCTGTGCCCTGCGATGGACTGGCGACCAGTTCACCAAAATCAGCTGGGATAGGCGCATGCTCACCTCTGATTCTAATGAGAATGAATGCGTTATGCATATTTTATGATTAAAGGGGAACTAACGCCCAACTTTTTTATTTTTACAAGAATACGTGGCTTAAAACATGTGGAATAACAATGAAATAGAATAATTCATCAATATCATGGGGCCGCCAAGTTGGGTGAAATTGCGTTCTGTTGAAGACCAGAAATGACGTCACAACTACAGTAGTGCTCTAATACAGCATATTTGAGTAAGCCTGGTTTGTTAAAAATGAATCGGTAGGAATGGCAACTGTGTCATGCTGTCAGCATCAAAGATGAGTGTGAAGATTCCTTTTCGCCTATTAAACTGCCTTTGAAAAGTAGTCCACCGATCGTCCCGAGCCGAACAGGTAATCACCTTTAGCAGCCAGCTGCTAACCACCAGCCTTTAACACCAGCATGATGGCAGTTTTATACATTTTAAAATATGTTTTATCAATGACAGTGTGATTAATGAGCATTTTTTGTTATCATATTACATTTCTTAGTGATTTCAGGATGGTGTTGTGTTCTTGTTTGTGACAACAGTAAACAATGACAAAATTAACTGCGGTCACATCAGCTGGAGACTAAAAGTCAAAGTTAAGCCAACCGCCACAACGATAATATGCATTATAGTAAACGCACTATGAGGCCTAATGTCAAAATGAGAGCTGAACAAGGCGTTGATGTGCATGTATTATTTGGATTTTGTTTTGAATTTGGAACGATCAGTGTGATCCCATAATATTAGCATAGTATGAATATTGAGATTTGACATTTTGGGCTTAGCTCCCTTAAGATGGTGGATGGATGATGTGATTAGATGCTGAGCTATTGCAGGTCAAATGTTTCACTAAAGTGTTCAATTGTCAATAATTTCATGAGACCAGTTTAGAAGCAAATCTTGTCAGTGAGGTTTAGTACCAGAAACATGAATGTATCGTTTTACAACCAAATTACTGTGCCTTGATTGTGTTGATTTAATATTTTGAAATGTTTCCACAGACTGATTGAGGCTCTGCACATGTGTAATTAAATAAATGCCTTCCCGTCAAGTATGTTCCATATGTGCATGTAGAAATTAAACTGCAATTTCAACAAACCTTACAAAACAATTTGAAAATTGTTATGATGTTTCCCATTCATGGTTAAATAGCTCTTTTGAACATGTGAGTTTTTGCTCCTCTTCAAATCAGACATGAATGGGTAATGAGTGTACGATTAGTGAACATTTATTGAGTTGTCGCAAACCCTTTTGTCACTGCAGCTCCACAATTTTAATACAGGAAATCTCAGAAAATCTAAATTGTTCTAGAGGGGACTTCAGAGGTGGTCATCAGAATGCAACAATTGCCGTGACGCATCTTGTGTCCCTACGCGCTAATCATTGCCTGAGTTTAACAACAGCTACTTGAGTGTCATGCAGCACGCGGTTCTAAACCTAGCCGATATGTCACCGGGCAGAGGCCCAGTGGCCCCTGTGACTCTTCCAGGTTCGTGCTTCACACCATAGCAGCAGTCATCCTAACAATAAGCTTTCTCTGGCTCCAAACTGTCTAGCCATGCAAAGATGCTCTGGTGACATTTTGGGTCACTTTTAAGGTGAAGGTAAGGAAATGCTGAGAATGTGAATACTTTCAAAAGGGCATTTCGGATGCAGGAGGCACGGATTGATGCATGCCCCTCGGTAAGCTCTGTTTATGCGAACTGTTGCCTCGGCCAAAAGGCGAAGTGAGGGCACAGAGAACTAAGAGTGCAGGGTGGTTGAGGGTGGGGGCGGGCGAGGCTTTTGAGGCTGTTTGGGGAGACGATGCAATGCAGCCCAGCACACTGCAGAACACACAGAGGCGTGGTAGTGGGAGGTTGACTCTTACAGCTTTTCTATCCTATTCTGATCCTTCTTCCTCTCATCCTGCCCATGACCAATTTACGCACATTCATCTGCGTCCACTCTAATAGCATGCTAGGAAGCAGCGTTTGCCCTGGCCTGGTGGTAGGACCTTAGCGCAATCTGTTATGCACGGTGTGTGATATGAAGCATACGATTAGCTACAGTGTACCCTATGGATCTTTGCACAGTGCATTTTCTCTGACTTCAAATATTTGGTTGGTGAACTGAACCAGGGTTTATTCAAAGTAGATCTTTGAGCCTGTCCTCTTCACATATTGGAGGATGCATAAATGAAACACCCGCCGTAAGTAAACGTAGTAAGGGAGCAATCTGGATGAATAATGCAGCCAAAAGTCCAGATGAGACTGTGAAATGTTTTCTCACCACGACAAATAACGGTGTCCATTAGGGGCTGAGAACATTCTCAAGGCGAACAGGCAACCAGAAACAGCTTGTATTGAACCACTGCAAAGACATTCATCTGATTCATAGTTTCATGTAGATTTGACATCTTCACCGCCTAAAAATGCTCATTCGCGTACTATCGTCACCGCCTCTTTCCTCTCCTTAGCAGTTGTTAAAGGCAATGAGCTCTTAAACCTCATCATCATGTGACTGTTGTAAAGTAGACACCCATGGGACCGCGTTGGCTTTGTTCCTCTAGACATCCACCGTCTGCATTTCCTGTTTGCCTGCGGCTCTGTTTGGTGTTTGCCTGCTGTGCGTTGGTGGCAAGAGCTTGGAAGTTTTCTCAAGATGCTCAGTAATATATTTTGCCCAATGAAGGCGGCTCTTTTATATGCCCACCTGTGTCCCTTTTGTGTGTGAGAGTACACAATAACAATTGTTGGTGTTTTCTCCCGATTATTTCCCCTCATCTCCTCACATTGTTTTTCAGCCCTCTTCTGACCAATCTCCTTTAGTGTACGGTATTCAGAGTCTAATTGCCACACTGCCTAATTAGTGATGTTACCCAACATGCATCATACATTCATGCATTGAGGCCATCCATCCTCTTTAAAAGAGTTTGGCTCTCTGGATGGCTTTGCGGTGAAGCTAGTTTGCCATCTAGTGGCACATGAACAAGGGGTGCATGACTGAATCTCAGGGAGCAAAACGCCTTCGTGGAAAACTTCAACCAGGAGACGATATGTGCAATCTCGGCCAACTGAGATGTGTCTTGCGTCGGCTGCGGTGTCAGCCATCTCTTTATACCACTCTGAATATTTAGATGGCTGGGAGTTAAAGGGGAGCATTGTGTGCCAGTCAGAATGGTAAAATGCTAAGCTGCATTTGAGCCCCTGCCAGGCAGCTGTCGGCTTTGCCGTTCTCTTCCTGCCCCATCCTCTCCTCTTAACCCTCAGTAAACAACTGGAACAAATCCTATTTTATTGACGCTTTTACAAAGTGCAAGGGATCTCTGCAAGCTCCAGTGCCCGGGCTCTTTCCTCAGCATGTGCAGTGTCCTGAGATGGCATCCAGCATGGGCAGTCAAAAGTCGGCATCACCTCTCTCTAATTGCGACAATGATGAGGAGCAAGTAAAGCGATGCTCTTTGGATTGTGCTTTTCTGACATTTCCAAGACGAATTGCGAGTGGTATAAATTTCACAGAACCGCAGGCCAATGACAGTGAAAAATAGTGAGTCTGACACGTTGAGCTGCAAACGTGTAAATTCACGGAATATCTTTTACGTGTTATCAGCCTGCAGAGTAAGTGGATCTTAATAATGTGTGCTTTTGAAGCCTTGGATATGTTTCTCCTTAATGGAAAACACTGACTATTATGGTTTGTTTTAGATCGAGATAAGAGTATTTTATCACTGCATCTACATGAGGTGAAAGGTGAACGTTGTCGGCCATCAATATTGGTTTGGCGGCCGTGTGCATGTGTGATGTTGCTCACGGTGGCCCAATGAATGCTCAAACGTATGGTGTGTTGAATGCGGGTTGAATTTACTTAAGGTGTGGTGGTCTCAAAATTATTACAGAAGAAAAATCCTGGATGGAAAAATACTGCAGTATACCTTTTTAGTGTGCATATACCTTGATGAGGTAGTCATTAGTTTAGAGCACAATGAAATGTACGGCTTGTTTTGTGAATTTTCAATTATCTTGAGGATATTAGGATACGTTCGCTGTTTTGTGCACATTTGTTTACCAAGCAAATACAGCTGCAGCTGACGACGAATATCCAGTGAACTCCTGTGCAGCGTTCAGACAAAGGCTCAGGTGGCCCGAGTACACGTCCCCAGAGGCAGACGTGTTCTCTGCTCAGGCAGAAAGAGTGTGAGTGTCATATGAGTCTTTCAGTCAAGAAAAGGTCAGCTCTCCTATGAGCTTCATAACATTGGAGCAAATCAACTTGGCTCGCTAATGTCAGAAAGTTTAGCCTCCGGGACATTAAACTTGGTTGTCACACAGGAGACAAGCAGAGGAAATGAAAAGCAAAGATTTTTGCTGCCAAGAGCATTGACGCTCGATGTTTGGACTAGCAACCAGGCTGCATGGAAAGGTCAGGATCTAGTAGACAGATACAGGGTTCGGTCTAATTTGGGACGGATGGTTTGTGATATATGTCAGAGGAACTTATTTCAAGCCCAAATCTATCTAAAATCGAATTTGCAAGTGAGTCTGACACCTTCAAAGGACGAGCTCCGCTCTAATAGTTCATTCTCCTCAACTGGTCAGGCTGCTTGGTCCATTTGAGGATGAGGAAAACCCGCATTACGAAGAGAGACTAAAAATCGAAGGAGACATGCAAATGGTAAATGCGAGCCAGAGACAATAAATTCCTATTGTAACATCTAAGCTAAATGGTCGTTCACAGTTTACCACTCAACAGACATCTGGCTGTCTCGCGGCATTCTTTCACAAGCACTTAGACGGCGTTAAACATGTCATTTCAGTTAAAGAGCTTCTACAATACTGGTGTCACTATGAAGTGGTGCAGCAACATTTTTTAAAATGTATCATAATCACCAATGCTGTTAGTTTCAGGCAACCTTCCATTCGGTGCTAAGCGAAAACATTTGTTCAGCACCGTCCCTTTTGAGGATAATTCCATACCTCAGCATTGCACAGAGTGCTCAATTATGCCAATGTGACTACAGAGCTGCCTTTGGGTGTGACAATGTCCTCTGACCCGCGCCATTAAATCCTGTGAAAATCAGCCTTGTGTTTGTGGGCACGCCTGCCAACAGACAAAAACTAATGTCGTTAAAAAAGATAACCTACTACAGTTAATTGGGGATGGTGAATGACCTTGTCGTATGACATAACAGCCTAAGTGATATCTGTACTCTGTGAGATTAAGTGCGCCCGGCTTGAGCTGAATCCTGTTTCGGTCATTTCAAAAGGCCTTATCTCGTGACCCCAGTCAACAGGGGCACTCGCCAGGTGGATTACCTCTTATTTCCACGGTAGATTTGCTTTATTGCCCAAAACGCAACACGTTCTGCCTTCTCCGTTTTACACCGCAGAGGTGATTCTGGCATTCTGGCAAGCATGAGCAGTCAGACATGGAATGTCTCAGAGAATCTGGTGACATTTGGGATAAGGATTATAGAATCATCCTAAAGGAGCGCCTCCACAGTGTTGCCGTTGTTGTTGCCTTTGCTGTCATTTTGGGGCATGCCATCCCGAACTGGGCTTCATGTTTGCTGTTGTCTTGTATGCTTAACAAGTTGTTGCAGAGCAGAAGCCAGCGGAGGGCTTGGGATTCATGTGGATTAAAGACGAGTTCCTCCCCAAAAAATGCAGGCATCTTTGCTGACGGTTGCAGCTTCTTTGTATCGCATCTCAAATACAGTTTTACTCCCACCTCTTTAATCGGCACTTAACGTGGAGTGCTTTACATATTACTTTTTACTGGATGCTGGTTTTTAGAGGGGGTCTGATGAATATACGTGGCTCTGTGTCGATGTTTAATTTACTCAAGAAGCTTGTACCTCTTTTACCTGATCTTCCCTCAATTCCACTCCTCCACAATCCCGTCTTCTTTGCCCTTCTCTCTCTCACCCCTTATTTCTCCCCCTTTGCCTCCCTCATTCTAATCTACTGCTCTGACCTGAAGGAAGGCTTCACACTGTGGCGCTCAAATAATAATCAAGCACGAGGATGTTGTCAAATTTATAGGACACCGAGTGTTGCATAGCAACAGAGATTGCTACGGCGATCCGACAGGCGCTGGAAGTTGGCTGCGTAAGAAACAAGGCGTGTGAGGAGAAAGGAGATGGAAAGATGACAAGAAAACCGGAGAGAGAGGCTCAGATGAGAGGAATACAACTGCGATGGTGTATGCGCAGGATGTGGACTGAGTTTGAAATTTGGTAAATTAAAGTTTACTTTGCTGAGAGGAAGGATTCACAACCATGTGGGCTCACTTTGTGTTCTATTCTTGAGGTATTTAAATTACAATTACCGTCATGTTGACATCTTGTATTATTAAAACATTCCTGCAAACATTGGGTAGCGTTACGTTGATGGAATGCAAAGCTTTTGTCATTTAACAATCCCCTCATGATTGCTAAGATTCTGGTACATGAAGCACGGTTTTTCTCTCTCATCTTTATTTAATGTCATCCCACATTCTTTTATTTTCTGCAGCTAGAAAATCCTCTTCCACTGTGGCGCTTATGCCACATGCCTAGAGACAGCTTTGGACTGTTTTTCACCTCTGACACTTATGTGCACTCTGGCATTGAGGCTACACCAGAAAAATATCAGAGCTGTGCTCATGGGAGAGAGAGTTTTTTTTTCCTTGTTTTTTTTTTTTTTTAATTTGGAGCAGATAACTACATGAAGCTGTTTTGAATTCTTTCTATATCTTTTAATTGTGATACAGACTAAGGAACGGGTAGAAATGTGAAAATTATAACAAAAAGGTAAAGACAGACAGGATGAAGTGTCTCAACAAATGAAAACTGGTGACCTACGACTTGAAACGGCACACACAGGTGGCAGACGCTGCCAACAGGAGAGGTTTGACAACCACTGAAAGATGACAGACAGTTGGAGATCACCATCACACAAAAGAAAGTTCCACACTGAAATAAAAGACACTGTGACATAAATTGATGGGAAAAATCTCGTTCGCGCTTTGACTTTTGAGCTCAGTTATCTCAGGCACGAATCCCTTTAACAATTTGACTTATTAAATCGAGAGAGGATTCTCTAAAAAAAAATTTCAGTGCAAGTGCTAACTCTTTTGCTCAGGATTTCATTCTTTTTTTTTGTCACACATATTGTGTGTTTTGCAGTTCCACATACAGTGTATAGTCTGCCAAAGGTGTTTCTGAAGATGAAGGAAGAAAGATGAAGCACTGATATGGGATATTTTAGTCAAATGTGAAACCCGACCTTTTGAACCATTTACAAACAAAATGTTATCGTCAGGCTGTTTGTCTAAATGGAAGTTTTTGGCACAAGACCAATCAAACACCAAGATAAAATTATGGTAAACTCAATTGAGATAGAAAGAGCGAATGAAACCAAGTTTCTCGGATTAGTAATAGACTCAAAACTATGTTGGAAGCCACATATCGATAACGTAAAAAGAAAAATAGCCAAAACTATAGGGATCCTCTACAAAACCAAGGAAGTGCTAAATAAGAGATCCTTGTACACATTATACTCTTCATTATTATTACCATATATGACCTACTGTGTGGAAATATGGGGAAATGCTTGCAAAACAAATACACTCCCGATTCTAAAACTACAAAAAAAAGCAATTCGAATTATTAATAGATCAAAATATACGGAACCCACAAATCCATTATTTATCAAATTAAATACGATGAAATTTTATGACCTGGTTGACTTCAAAATTGCACAATTAATGTACAAAGCACACAATAACCTGCTCTGCCAAAACATTCTAAAGTTCTTTGAAATTCGAGAAAGCAGCTATGATTTAAGAGGTATCAACTTATTCAAAAAACTAAAAACAAGAACAAACATCAAGCAAAGAAGTGTAACTATCAAAGGTGTTAATCTGTGGAATAATTTCGAAACGGACCTGAAAATGAGTAAATCGCTTGCTGAGTTCAAAAACAAATTCAAAAAAATAGTACAAACAACCTACATCAATCAGAGTTAAAATGATAAGTTCTAAACGTTAAATATAATGATAAATTAGAACTAAGTTGATAAATAGGGAAATATCCATTATGAATACAAGAGAAAATTGACACAAGAGTGCCAGGGTGTGTATGTATAAAATCCGATACACACCAAAAGTTGTAAAATATCATGGTTAAGGGTAAAGCATGAGCCTTAATAGAGACTTCTTTCTTCTTATTCACTTTCTTTTCTGATTGATATAAAATCTATTTATTAGATATAAACACGTAACACGGGGTAGGACTAGATAAGTTCTCTACTTCTTCCTACTCCCTTGAACATAATAACTGTTTAATGATGACTGTGTAGATGATTCTGATTCTGATTCTGATTCTGATTGAATGATGACTGATTTCTCTTACCTTATTATTACTGTATATGTTTTATGTTATGTTCAATAAAACCAAACCAAACCAAACCAAGTTAGCCCCCCACATCCCCCCAAAAAAAACTATTTGTTGAGCACTGTGACTGGTCTACCATTATTTACTTTAATTATAATATGCAAAGCTCACGGTCAGTATGCACTTTGCCAGCTAAAAGCAATGTTAGGGCAAATGTGTAGAAATGATTCCAACAGCTGAATAATTCATGCCCTGTTTGGAATAATCACATATGAAATATTCATTAGCTAAATTACTTAACTTTGTAATCTTCTTTTGTTGTGATGTTGGGAGAAAGGGTTGTGGCGGAGGTCAGGATGGTCAGACCTTTTTGTCAAAGCGAGCGTTTATTGAGTTTTTGCATTTATTCATGGGCAGTGGATTGCGCAAAATCAACATCCACCTTTAATTAAATGCTGTCTTTCTCAGGTTTATACTGTATATTGCTAATAATAATACTGATACTTGTGTTAATATCAGAACACATTGAAAAGGTAGCGCTTACCCTTGCCACCAAGGAAAATATTCGGCATCACACAGCATAAAAACAGACACTTGCAGAAACCAATCACCCTTATTACTTAGATTGAACTTGCTGCACCTATGCTGGTTTTGTTTACATGTCCCTGCCATCTCTACAGTGCATAAACCTACATAGCACAAAAAGATGAACACCCATGCAAACAGATGATTACGCAGTACAACTGACAGCTCTCATCGAAATCTAGTCTTTTGTCACTGTTGCTGTCACGCACGCGTTCATGGCAAATTGCAAACCAATTATTCAAAGTCAACATACATTGAGCGTTGGCGGAATCAGCGCATTGCTTTGTGATTCTTTTTGTGTCGTCTTCAACCCAGCCATAGGAATACATACAAATTTGAAATACAGTATATTGATTCACCCTATCAAATGTGTAAGATGACAAAACTCCAATTAGTTGTAATACAGATAAAACATGTTGATTTTGTTGATTGCATTCACCATGTGGCCCAACCTTTATTGAGCCAAGGCATACGTTTTAAGACAAAAACCTCAGGTGGTGGCCCCCAGGTATTTAGTTTAGGTGGGGGCATTCAATAAATTTGTGGACTAAGGTAGTGGTCGTACAGTTTTAACACCTACATGTTTTCAGGGTTTTTTTTGAAATAAATATTTCGATTTGTTTAAAAAAATCCACCCCCCCAAAATTTGGGGTGGGAGATTAGTCAAGGGCCCACTCGGATTTTGGTTGCAGGCCGCCAGTTGTCAATAGCTGGCCTTGCCTTAGAATTAAAGACACTCTGACAATGAGAGCACCACTGCCACCTACTGTAGTGGATGTGCAATTCCACTTTATTCTAGTACGGCCAAAATAAGCATGTTCCTTCAGGTCACACCTGCCCCGCTATTTGATAATTGCAAGTACTGCTTATCCAGTGATGCTCTCCCAGTTGAGATTCTTCTTACAAGGGTGTTACCCAAAATCCGTTCCCTCACATCCATTCTTTCGATCCTACTCCGGTAACTTTAATTTGCTTGACAAAGCAATACACCTCATTAAGACGTCAGTGTTTGAAGTCCTACATACTTTCAAGGACTCAAGGCTTTTTTGTAAAACGTTCACTTCCCACTGACCTTGCTCGTCAATACTGGCCAGCTCTGTGGCTTGGTTGGCTCACTGCTCTATTTGCTCTCTGCTTTGATTGATGCACGGGGGACTCGCACAGCTGGAAGAAAAGACAGTGAACCAGAGGAGGGAACAAAGTTGCAGGCCACACGGGGTGCAGCAATTAAGCTGTTTTCTTGTTGTTAATTAAAAGCAAATTAGAGAGTGTGACAGGAGTTGCTGTCAAGCCTTATTTGCTGGCAGCATGTGTACAGAGTAACACCTGTTGTTTCATCTTCGCTCTCTCATCACAATCTCCTTTTATTTGTCTTCCTTAGGGACGTAGAGGAAAGACTGGGAAGCCTGGACCTGAAGGCAAGCCTGTGAGTGATACTCAGTAACTTACACAACTAAATACAAGAACCCGATTAAAGACATGACGTCCACATCTACAAAATGTGTTTTTTCTCATGTCAGCATCAATTGCAGATTAATCCCAATCACAAACAGCTCATGGGCTTTTATCCCATTTAGAGTCAAATTTAATTCAACTTTACTTTGAAAATCCTCATGCACCATCAAAAAAAGCATAGTAGCCAAACATTACATACAAAATTCATTTTTTTAAAGACAGGGGGAAAAAAATCCACTGCATTGAAGTCTGACCATGTAATCATTTACCATTCAACTTTTGGTTAATTCCGCATTGATTTTTAGGCATGAGTTATATGAATAGCGATTTACTAACATAGTGGAATGCAGACTCTTGACAACAAACTAAACATTGATTTGCGAGCCTTTTTTTTTGGTGATAACTTTGAAATATTTCAAATCAAGGCTCTAAAAAGGTAAATGAGCACTTGACAAAGCTTGTATTAATGAGAAGACTAAAACGTGACTGTATGCCCCATTGCATTTTTGTCATCTTTTCTTTCTCAATCCAAACCAATTTAAGCTTCTGTCTGTGTGTTTGCGTCGTCACACGCACACTTGAGGCTCCAAACATAGGATGCGTGAAAAAGAGACTGCTTGTCAGACTCTTAACTGCTCTGATGTCGGGACAAACAGGAGTGCCATATTGCTCTGCTGCTTTGGGTGTCCAATTATTTTCACACACTATTGCCCTGATTGCACTCCTGATCTGGATCAAGGGTTTTCTTACTTTATTGAGTACCAGAATCCAGAGAGATCCCGTTCTGCTTCGATCACTGTTATGCTCTATAGCTTCAATTATCTTTTGTATAATTGAGCCACTCGCTGTTAAATGTCTCCCACATGACTCATTGTAAGCCTTGCCTCCTTAATAACTCATAAAGTTGTAGGACGCTAAGTCGAAAGAGAAAGGAAAGACAAGGCTGGAGACGGTGTGACATTTCTAAATGGCAAGTTCTTGACAATACTCTTAGCATGTGCCAGCTTTGCCTCCATCCCATGGAAATGACATTTATGATTCACCTGTTTTTCTCAAGTTGGATCTCGGGGCCAAATTTATCTATTCAAAAACCCTAAAGGCCGTCATTCGCTCTTGTCCTTTGGCAGCAGGAGAGCGCTGGCAGCTGAGGGAGGGAACGGGTACTTTTCAATGTCATATTAGAGTCACACCATGACAGGAGGGTCTGTAAACACAGCACAATAAATAAAGACACAAAGATGATTCATAGACTGCTGTGTGTCTTACCGGAATGAAGTGTCTTTAGTTTTTGGGCTGCCTAGTAATGGATTTTCAAGTGAATGTACCCAGCATCACTACTATGCTCATCTTGACTGAATACGTAAAACAACCCACATGTGCTCATACGTCATAGTAAAAAAAAAAAAAAACATAATATAAATATTAGGCATGTATACCATTCAGTTGGCTTTGAGTGACTTTTCCATGCGTTAGTTGAAATTAAGGTAACCTCATCATTGCTCCACTGATTCTGGAGTAATGTGTTTACTTGATTTAATGGACTGTGCACCCACAGTGATCTATATTTAGACCATGGGTGCATTTGCTCTAGTTTGATTTACAACGGCTGCCCTTTTTATGTGTGCACTACATTATTTGAGTTCTCACTTGAACCATGTCGTGTAAATCTAGTAGAGACCCCGAAAATTGCATTCTATCATAACCTCTAAACATGAAAACCTCGGCTAAAAATTGCAGTCTGCTGTCCGCATTTTGGCCTTAAATAATTCAAGCACCCAAGGTAAGCTTTGACCTAATTCTAAGTAAATATGATACTTGAAAAGGATTGAATCAAATTACAGTACATGACAAAAGTCTCGCTTAGTTTTTACTTCTAAAAAGGAGTGAAATACTTTATTTACTTGCCTTTTTTATTGAAAGAGAAAGTGTCAAGTTAGTGTTTATCACCAAACTGTCACGAGGTGAAATGACTTCCTGTTGGCAGACCAGCTCTGACCTGCACTTGACACGCGTGTGTGTCATTTCAAATGTTTGAGTGCTTAGAGACCAGTATTCACAAGACATCAATGCTATGCAAAGAAGTTCCCGGCAGTGTCGTTGTACACACGCCTGACTATGGTGTAGGTCGTGTTAGTTTCAGTTCCTACTCAGTTATAGTGTGACAGTGCATGTCAGCGGTAGTGTGTCCTTGTATCCTTATATCTGCCCTTTGGTCAGCTATATAGCTAGCAGTGTGTGATTTGCCTTCTACACGAACAGCTGCAGGCTCCAGGTTCTTGGTGACCAGGAACAGGATTTCTCACAAGTCATACTCAATATAATGACTTACCATGTCTGGTCACTAGTTAGTTAGTTCTAGCTATCAAGATATTTCATGTCAAACCTGTCGCCCTAAGTCAACTGTATGAATGACCAGTAGAAAAACCTCCTTTGTATTTGACGGGCATGTTTGTATTCATCGTGAGAAGCTGATATCTCATCATAAATGTCAGCTTTGAGTGTGGTGTAGCTTATCTTGTGCATCGTAGACACAAACGTAGACCTCCTGCAGCGGCACACGTGACTCACCACTCACTCTCAAAAGAGACACATAGTCATTAGGTACAGCACCTTTTCACAAAGTCTCCGCAATCATTTTTCATGAGGCCCATGAGGTGCTGTAGCTCACAGGAGGCGCATAACATATGTGGTGTAAAACATCCCCAGACATGGATCTCACAAGGCCTCCCACTGGTACTGTTGCTGCCCCTTTTGCCTCCTTAGCCAGCACCCACCCACCTGTTCAACACCTCCAGCGGCCAACTTGTGATGAAGCCAAGAGTGAAAATTAGAAGGCAAAACCTCTTGACTGCCCTGTTGATTTCTTGTATTGACATGCCGTGTACCAGGTTGCATCTCTCAGTCGTTTCCTGCACTCTTTGCCAAGAGGAAGGGGGAGTATATTTGGCTGACCTTGACAAGAAAGTTGTATGCATGAGAACACACTTAATCTGCCTCGAAATGACAGGGCACAGCTGGAGGTGTATTCAGTGCAATTATTTCAAGTGTTTTGTTCGCGGATTTATTTTGATCTTAAACCAATACAGTGCACTGGGAATAATGTCACTATAGCCTGGTTCCACTATAACCCCAGGAGGGGGCAATCCAGAAAACATCTTTTTTTTCCAACACATTCTTATAAAATATTGGGCCATCATGTTGGTGACATTTGATGGAACGTATTATGATCTCAGGTTTAGGACAGGTGCGATATTGGTTTGGTATGTATGTAAATGTATGTTTGATACTGACCATGTGCATGTGTGGTGTTGCTCACCATGGCCCAATGAATGCTCAGACGCATGGAATATTAGAGGACACATTGGTCAGTATGCAAAAGTGACAGTCATCACTCACTGTCAGCGGCTGTGAAATGACTCGAAACATGTGATGTTTTGACTTTGAGAGGCGCTCGATCTTAGTCCAGGAGGACAAAAGACGCTTAAGTCATCAGTAGAATGTGCGCACTGACAGATTTTGTCAGCATCGCACCCTGATGTCTACTGTCTCCACCCAGAGCGTTTACATATCATAAAGGAGAAGTCGATGGGAGAATCTGCGCAGCCCCAAAAGTACGCAGCTGACTTAAGCACCCGGAGAATATGGCCCAAATTGTTTTTATCGTTACAGGCAGACGGCCTTCGTGCAATACATCTGTAGAATCCACCATTGGCTGCTGAATTTTGTGACCCACAGCCAATAATGGTTAATCACAGTTACCGCTAAAGCTGACGTCATTTTCTGTCCGGCTCTGAGTGACAAATGCCTTTGATGGGAATTTATCAACGCTGCAATTCCTGCTCTTAGTTTTACTGCTTGTTTAACCCAAGCAATATGTGCATGTGTCATTTTATAAAAACGTCATACCCGACTTTGCTTTTTTCCTGCATTGTGGATGACAATCTTTTAAATCAGGAGAATAACATGGTAATCTAACCAGGTACTTAATGGAATCGAATGCAATTTATACAATCAAACACGATAGGGAGAGTCACTACTAGTAATAGGTGAAGATTTCTTGGGCGGCAATAATAGAGCACCATCAGGATTTGCCCACTCATTCCTTCTCACTGGCCAACTTTGTACATCGTGATTGTGTGAACCATGCAGTTCATGCTGCTTGCAATCACCCCACAGTGTGAATTTTTCAAGCTAAAAAAACACACTTACACAGACACGCCTTTTTCGGAAAGACATGAATCACGTCGCCTGTATCTCTGGTCAATCACAAGCCCTGGAAGAAAGCTGCACATATAGATGATGTGTTAGCTCATAGGAATCAATCCAGGGGTTTTTGCTGACAGTTAAGCATTCACAAAAGGCAATCCAGCCAAAAAAGAATCAAGCAGATAGATACTAAGGACAGGTAGTGTCGGACACAACTACATCAGTTCAAAAGGTACCGTAAAGTTTTGTCAGTGAGATTATGTGGTAGAGGGCAAATGCAAGGTGGCTGCTGTACTTGCTGGAAATAGAGAAGGAAAGTTGAGAAATGGTGAGGAGAGGACGGAAGTGGAGGAAAAATTGGGGTCACCTACTGTATGATGAGTGTCTGACTTGGTCTAACTAAATAGAATGGCGGTAGCCCCAAGGGCACACTTGATTTTTACATTTTGGGAACACACCTGTAATTGTTTTGACCTTGCAAAAGTTCCAGACTTTTACAGTGCCTTGGAGTCCTGTAATTGTCCCTATGGGGGAAATTACCGCGGATCAAACTCTGGCTGTAAAAAAAAATTATGAATGAGTCTTCAGGTATTATGTCAACTTCCAAAGCTTAGCCAAAAACATATGGGAGAAAAATCGGCAAAGAAGTTCCAAACAGAGCACTGCACATGGATTCTTTTTAAAAATCCTTGATATTTGCTTGAAAAGAATTCATTAAAATGAAGAGAAGTAAATCAAGGCCTGTGTGGGGATCTAGACAGATGGTGTTATTGGGAAACAAGAACGGCTCCATATTTGCAGAGAAAATGTCCAGGCTTGATACTGTTTTTTTTTTAAACAGTCAATGAAGTGCTTACGTTCAAAGGTCAAGATTGGTTTCAATAATTGTCTTTCACAGTTGGACATGCACTGGGGATGTCCAAATTGAGGTTTTAGACTTATTTTGAGTAAATGATGCTCTTTTGAATTGGGGCCCGTTTCAAGTTTCAGGCACCGCTTGTTATGTATTGTACGGGGAACAAAGAGGAGCGATTATTTGCTTCCAACCAGTCATAAGTTGATCGTGTAAATTGTGCCATGACGATACTCTTAAACAGTGAAAGAGTTTCACATCGATTTTCCAAACTCTGCCTATCTCTCTCATTATCAAATTGCACTAATAATCATATTTGGATAGAATAGCATCTGAGTTATGAATCCTTACCGGAGTCTCCCTAAAAATGACCTCTAATACAATACATTTATCGTGTACTTTGCTTCTTGAGATGGATTGACATCGTCAGTAAAGTGATTAGGTAAGTTAAGAGCGAAGGGGGGCGGGTCGGGGAGTTGGGGGGTAGCACATATGGTTAATAAAGCTTCACCAAATTCAATTAGTCCAGTTTTCACACAGTGACTTCACCTTTCCTAAAATTGTAATATGACAATCCATCTGTTCATATACAGGAACAGACTGCTGATTTAATAAAAAAAAAACAACAACTGAGGAAACAGAGGCTATAACTCATTAAAAGAAAACTATCACAGCGGCTGTTGTCAAAGTAAATGGGGGAAGGTTGAAGCATAACTTTAACTTTGGCCAGGTACATCTATGCAGTTCAGAACCTCGCTCTGATGTTCTTGTATTTTAGTTTATGTAGCGATACTTTGTCGCATCTGAGCTGTTTCTTGGTAGTGTGTCACCATACCCACAACGAAAAAAAAAGTCGCTGATGAATCTCTCTGATCCAAGGGTGTTTGCAAGTTTATAAAATATGAGGTCAAAAATGGTGTAAAATGCATAAAAGTAAGATGAGAGGCAATCCCCCCAGAGACCCAAAAGTTTTCCCTGTTTATATTTCAATCACAGATGTATCTTACTTATCATTCCCTGTGCATCATGGCCAATGCGAAGGTACACTTGCTGTTTCCTTTGACATTTTCCCCACCTAAGTGACAGTGAAAGAAATCTTATTAAAATGCACCGAGGACGGCTCACCAGCAATCATTAAGTGCCATCTATTGGAAGACGGCGGAATGGAACATGGAAAAAGTGCTGCAATGCAACAGGGGCAGATCTTTTCCACCATCTTAGATTCTCGCACCGTTTCCATTTTAAATGATCGTTTGAATGTACTGTATTTGGATTCAGATGTTTTGTTTTTCTGATACCTTATTCACTGCATCTGTTCTCGCGTGATGTTTCGCTGCGACATTTGTGTGTATGTGTCTTTGTGCCCACTCTTTTCCTCTCAGTGAGTGGGAACGATCTGTTCTTTTCACATGCAGGGAGAGAAGGGCGAGCCTGGCATCTCGGAAGAAAAGTGGGCAAAAGGAGACAGAGGAGACCCTGTAGGTATTTTGTCGCAGCAACATTTTAAATGCTGCCGTGCCATTGAGTCATTTAGCAACACCTCCTCCCACAGGGTCAGCCAGGTGCCCAGGGGGCCGAAGGGATGAAAGGACAAAAAGTGAGTCAATGTCAAGTGCCAATACATGACGCTACTCTCTGTTTGTTTCTGCTGTCACTGTGCCTGCGAGTGTGTGAGTTATTATTGGTCTGTTCGGACCGCAAGGATATCTGAATGTCAGTCATCAACAACTAATGAATTGGCAGCTCTGTTCCATTTTTCTCCCCCTCTCAGCAGGACTACGCAACACAACATAAACTAGCAGCAGGCAACTTGTACTTTTTTTATTTTTCACTTATTTTACAGTGAAATGTGGATAGGTCAATCCAATGTGTTGCCACCCAAACTTGTTTTTGTCACAAAGTAATATTTCTGATCTGCACCGTAAAGGCTTATTCATGTTCACACTGAGTAGACACAAGAACCAGCAGCTATATTTGCTGTAGTGACCAAAACGGCAGTATATTGTACTGTGGATAGAATGTCAAAATGTAAAATGCAGCTCATTGAATCAGTACTTGAATTCTTATTGTGTGGCATTTAAGAACAACGCTGCACTAGAATAAGTTTGGTAAATACATAAGGAATGTTTAGCAGGCTTTTGGTGTGAAGGAAGGTAAAATTCGTTAAAAATACAAGAATGAAATACAGTAGGTTTGTGTGTGTGTGTGTGTGTGTGTGTGTGTGTGTGTGTGTGTGTGTGTGTGTGTGTGTGTGTGTGTGTGTGTGTGTGTGTGTGTGTGTGTGTGTGTGAAAAAAACACTACCATTTTTTTCTGGGGATGTCCCATTCGACTTTATGTTCCCTGGCTCTCATCGTTCTTAAAAAAAAAAAAAAAATTGGCTCCCTCTCTATCATTTGCATTTGATCCCAATCCAAATGTGCTTTAAAAGCCTATAAAGCTTTGCTGTCTTAACACTTTCAAATTTAGAAGATTGTGTAAGCTTGGCAGTGAATGAATTCTCTGCGTGGTTTTGAGTTATTTATATGTTGTCCATACTAAATATAGATAGATAGATTGTTGCTGTGTTGTGAAAGCATGAAAGTAATAGCTTATAAATGACGAATGGGAGAAGGTAGGCTCCCAACAGCCATGCATCACAGTTAGGGCTCCCAACACGGCCATTACAAAAGGTTGTATGTGCTTTAAGGATGCCACAATAACTACAGGGACTACTGTGTGCATGACATGAAGACCAGTGATGAATGTTTTTGCGGCACTCACCTCATATCACTTGACTTCCACTTTATTTTCCATTTCGCTGTGCCTCCTGTGTTGTTCCTTAAAAAGATATTGATGTGTCTGGGTGATGTCATTGGTAACATATAACCTAGAAAGTACAATCCCCGATTCCAGTGAAGTTGGAATGTTATGTAAAATGTACATAAAACTAGAATACAGTCAATGCTTTGCAGACTTATATTTACACATTTGCACATCTGTGAAGGCACCGTTATCACTGAAATGTAACTACAGGTTTTGGAGCAACATATATGTCGCCTTTTTCAGGGACATCTCTGCTCATTTCAGCAAACCACTGCTAAGCCATATTCTTCATGTGTTGAAACCATGTGACTTTGTGGTAAAAAAAAAGTGCACGACTGGCCTGCCAGCAGTCCAGACCTGCCTCCCATTGAAAATAGATGGCGCATTATCAAGGGCAAACTATGTGGCCTTGGCATATGCTAATAAGGCTTTTTTTTCTAACTGATACTTTAGCTATTCGTCATTGTGTTTGATTCTTTCAGGGTGATGTTGGCCCCCCTGGTCCCCCTGGTCCTGTAAGTAAACGTATATTTAATGTGTTTTAAAGTCTCTGTTAATTATCATGAGTGACAAGCAAATTAATGTATTAACACACAATAAGACATGTTACAGTACTTTTGAATGCATAATCGTTTGTGAATCGCTGACCCTTGCCACCCAGCGGTGTTGAGCTTATGTGTCTTGTTTAAGCTGAGAGGACTCCTGTATCGTTTTACTCTTCATTCCCAGCATCATCAGCATCAATTTCAGTTTCATGCACGCAGGCCAGGCTGATCATTAACCAAGCTCACGTTTCCCCACATTGATCTCTTTGCAGGGTGTCGTGATGTATTACGATTATGACTGACATGTAGGCAGTTTGCAAAACTTCAGAATTCAGTTTCAAAGTGTGGAAAAGGTTGCTGCAGTTTTTTTCTCGTATATACGTTCTAAGTGGAGGTGCAAAGAAAACCAAACTCTGCTTAGCTGAGTGGTTTGCAGAACAGTTGATAATACATAGGGACGTAAATAAATGCATGAATGTATGAATCTGTTCATTGTTTTGATGTGTTTTAAGGTTCCAAGCACAGGTGGAGTTTTTTTTTCTGTTTGTTTTTATTATTCTGGGTGGTTTTAAATACATTCACCACTGAGAACTGTGCACTTGTCTCTTGACTTAAAATTTCACTTCAGTGGAAGAGAGAATTGTTCCTCTCGGTCAAAACTGAAAGTCTCCATCGTGGTCAATGTTGTGTAGTGAGCTGTGAGCCACCCAGGATATTGCAGATGTATTCAGCAGCACACGCAAGAGAAGAAAACATTAGTCATTTGATAAATGAGGCTGTTTGAACATTTAGTACCAGTCTCTGTCTGTTCTCTCTGCCTTCCTGTGGCAGATAATTTTGGCAGTTAAGCATTGATTTCCCTTACACAGCAGAAGCAGGGGTTCAGATCATTACCCTCCCTCCCATAAACCTTCTTGTGCCTCTGTGTATTAGTGGCAGGGAGGTGCAGTGGTTTTAACAGCGCACACTGCATCATTCTCCCCGATGGCCTTAACGTGGCAAAACAGGCTTTTGAGCTCAGACATTTTTTTTTTTACAGCTGCCAGCCTCACTTTACAGTGGAGCTTTGTAATGCCTTCAACTAAAGCTGGCATCCGAAGCTCTGTTGAGTAAATACTGGCATGCCGGAGTTCACCGCTCATGTGCGAAATTGACAACGAGGCTGCATGTTGATTTCACTGAGACATAGATCAGTTTCTAAAGTGAGAAAATGAGACAAGTGACTGCATGTTGGATTTTGATGGACGCTGCGGACGGCCCTTTGAGACAGCAGATGATTCTGTATCTGCTTTAGCATCCTATTGATCCAGATGGAAGAAAAATGTAGTTAAACATTACTTAATGTCTGTAATTGTCTGAAAAGGCTCATAAGCACACATTGTGCTGAAGCACCTGCACAAACACGTCAATTCAGAGTCCGACATGCTAAAAAAATGGTAACGCTGTCTCATTTAAGATTGAACTCAAGATTTAAGGACAGCTTACATTTCCTCCTGGATGCGGCTTTCGCTTACTTTGTTTCTCACTTCATTAAGTATGATGCTTAAATCACTGGACATCGACTCACTTATTATATCGTATAATGTGGGCGGGAAACGTGCGACAGAGGAGGACAGAAGGCGTTTAGGTTGGTTTTATCTGCCATGAAATGAATGCCCGTATCAAAATCACATGCACAAAACTGCCATTCGTATATGTAGATGTACGTGATTCACCTTAAATCCTATGAATCCATTAACTGTAAAATACTGGCAGCAGGGACGCCAGTAATTTAACGTTATTTTACAATCCACCTACTGAAATTTATTGTAAGTCTACAACTGTATTTTGAACTACAGGATATTAGCATCAGATAACGTGGTATGTTAATTCTATAAGGTAGCTACTGTCATTTCTTTTCATCAGTGTAATAATAATAATAATAATAATAATAATAATAATAATAATAGTAATAATAATAGTAATACACTTTATTTATAAGCACCTTTCAAGACACCCAAGGACACTTTACAATAACAAAAACAATAAAACACAATAATAAGTATAGTACTGCATTTTGGATTACAGTTCATGATAGTAGGATAAGTGTGTTTTCGTATTTATATGGTACATGCCTGTTTAGATATGAAATCTGATATTTAATAAGAATAGAAATGTGTCAGCGTTGTATGCTGCTTTTCTCTAACACATTCAAATTGTCCACAATGGATACATTATTATTACACTTGTACATTCACATGTCTTGCCCAAGGACACACTGACACATGACTCGGACACAGCGAGATTTGTGGTTACTGGACAACCCACCCCACCTCCTGAGCCACAGCCGCCCTCCTGTGCTTTACGTTTAGTTCAGAATATCCGCAAATCTAGTTTAGGCTTGTGGTCGGTAATGAAATAGGATGCATTTTATACTGTTGAATTACAGTTATCGACCGTTGTTTTTACTGACTTATTTAACTGTTAGTTTACATGCTGTGGAAGAATATTTAACTGTATTTTACGTATGATTGACAGTCTCATCAAAGTTACCTTTTGTGCGCAGATTGAACTTGTTTGGAGCAAGGTTGTGAGAGGAAGATGAAAGATAAATGACTGGAATTTTAGACACATTATAAACAATAACTACCATAATCGTTTGTGTATTTTGGATGTTAAATATCAACCTCCTGATTGACGATTATGTCATATTGAGCTGTATTGCAAGCTGAGAGATGTTTCTCATGCTTTGGTTTCCTTTGTGAGGGGATGAAAATAGTCACTGTGTATGTGTTGGCTCTCAATGGATCACGTAGGTATGTGCTTGTAGCCATTGAGTGTATTTATAAAGTATACATGAAATGCCTATGTATTTATGCATCATAAAATCATAGGCAGATTCTTTTAAGATGACTATGTTTTATTTTCATTCTGTTTAGGTGATGGCAGCTCATGGGTTGAAGACCTTCGCTGGAACTGTAAGCAACTCCATTGAATCCTAAACCACTGGCGATTCGCAAATACGAGAGAATTATATATGTTTTGCTGAGTCACATTTTGAACTGATTTATTGTGTCCTGTGTGCCAAAGGATGAAATGATAAATATGCAGAAAGGAGAAAAAGGAGATGGGGTAAGCATTGTTGAATGAGAAAGTAATTTTCTCAAATAAAAAAAAAATACGGTATGTTGTGAACTCAAGGGCGGCAGGGATTCAACACAATGAAGATGTTGAAATGTGACATCATGGGCCACAAATATTGAGAAACCTCAAGTTTTCAACTAAGGTTATAAAGGTAATTTACTTCATTTTCACACCATTCTCATCCTTGTGGGCGATTTCACAGGGAAACATTGGGCTGCAAGGACAAAAAGGAGATCAAGGTCCCGAGGTGAGTCTGGCGTTTAAATTATTTATTCACTGAAAGTAGTTATTTATTTATTTTCTTTTTTACACTTAGTAGCATCTGTCTTGCTTGAAAAGAGACATTTTATAAATCCTGTCGAAAGGAAATTATGTTGGAAGCCGACAATGTGCTGAAGGAGTGAGAATTCAGTTCTCTTATTGGTGCCCTTTATGTCTCATGGGGATGATGGAGTAATGCATTGGCAGCGTAGGAAAACGCAAACCTGTGTATTCACATTTCAGAGATTAAGTGCACTGCTTGGCGAACTTGAAGCAAATTTGAATTGAGATCATTTTAGGAGGTGATCTGAGGTGAAATGAGTTGAAAAGAAACATGCATTAACTCCCCATTCATTGAGAATAACACATCGAATATTTTTCCTAGTATACAGACAAGATCACAACTTTGATTTTCATTCTTTATTTATTATGTTTTTATCTATTATTTTATTTATTTTCAAAGGCATTCAAGGGCATCACATCCTGCAAATGCTTGCTGCTAGCTGGGGACATTAAAATCAACAGAATACCAGTTACATTAACTCATTCACTCCCAAAGACGTTTTTATACGTCTTTTCAGACTTGGTTTAGAATTGGCTGGTACTGAATGAGTTAATAGAGGGAGAGCAAAAATAATAACTTTTTTTTTAATATATACATTTTGTTCTGTCAGGGCAAGCATGGTCCATCTGGACCAACTGGACTCCCCGGACCCCCAGGAGAGCCTGTAAGTATACCTGCAACAGAGTTGATGTCAAGCCCTGTCGCCTTATCTGTCACCTTGACTTTCCAACGCAGTTCGCCAGACTGAGCCTGAGATCAATTGATGAATACCGCGATAAACAGGATGTCAGAGGGAAGAGTCCAGTCTTTTTTTTTTTTTTTAACAAAGCAGTCAGTCAGCAAATGTAATAATTAATTAGCGGAAAGAAGAAAATGTCTGCGCTTTGTGCCCCCCCCAAAAAACTAAAGTGCAATCTGCTTGCTGCACCTGCTTTGATAATGAGCATCTGTCTTTCTTGAAAAGCAGGGAGGGCAAAACAGAGACATTTTCTAAATCCTGTCGAAAGGAAATTATGTTGGAACGTGACAGTGTGCTGAAGCAGTGAGGAGGAGGAGGAAGCTGTGGAGATGAAGGTCTGCTGATAGATGTCTTTTTTGTGCTCATTTCTGTTTACAGGGCTCGCCAGGGGTGCCTGGGAGAGATGGCCTCAAAGGAGAGAAGGTAGGGAATCATTCAATCAAGTTCTCACCTCAAAGAAAAAAAAGGGAGATTTTGTGATGTTTTTATTAGCAGTTCAACATACGAGGCATCTTCCTGATGACTCGCATGCCTTTCGTGCCATCGTCAATCAGGCCCAAACTTTGTTTGCCTCTATTTGATGCCCTCGACTACCCCACAATTTTACACGAACCCCTCTTGCAGCAGGATTTGTTCCAAACACTCGATCGAAAGTGACAAAGTGCAACAGTGTGCGCCTTGACACGCGAGTTTGATGAGGTGTGTCGCTTGTCAAAATAAATGACGCTTTACACGCGACCCCCCCCCACCCCTACCCCTGCCTCATACCTCCGACACAGTCATTCTGTCAAACTCCAGGGCAGAGAAATAAATCTAATTCCAAGTACTTAAGCTTCCTCCGTCCGCTCAGATTGAGAACCCTCCATTTGTCACCTCCACTAATGCAAACTAATGCCAGAGACAGGTGTGATTATGTATTCATATGAGAGCCACAACAAAAACAAACATTAATTTCAAGAGTAGATATGGATGGAAATCAAATATATGCACATAAAGCCATTAAAGTATGTGGCTGCAGAGAGAATGTCAAGTGTGCTTAAATGAACCACAAAGTGTGTCCTTGTAAGGCTGCATAGGTGATCCCATCTACTCTGGCAAGGCATGCACTTTTTGCAGGTAGCTTAAATATTTTCCTTCTTGTCATATTGAGACACAGATGAACTTGCTCGGGTTGTGTGTAATTTAGAGCGCCACGAAAAAAGATTTGCGCTCTTGTCAAATGTTTTTTTTTCTTCCATGGTTTCCCCACTTGACATCAACAAACAATTGTAAACAACAGGCAAAGAAAGCGCAAGTAAAAATAGAAGGCAATTTTTAAGTGGTGATTTTTATTTATTTTTTTATTAAGTGGGGGGAAAAATCAGAGCTACTTTGTATAACTGGCAATGAGTATTTCATATCTCTTTGGGGATATTTTGGCCCCCTCATAGTTGCAAATTGCTTATGCTCAGCCACACTGGGTAGAAAATGTTCGACTTCTTCGTGATATTTTTTTTCTTCATGGATGCAGGTTGTTTTCGTCATGGCTCTACCAGTCGCATTTCCCTCCCCCCACAAACAGTGACACAATTGAACAGAAAGTTGCAAGTGAAACTAAGTTTACCATGCTGTCCCACTGTTCACTGTAAAAACATTTGCCGTGCCTCTCCGTCTTTGTTGCTTTCCTTACATTTGACAGCTGTCATTTCGATTTGGGAAAACAAAGCAAGTTGTCACCATTGCTGGGATTAGTTGCATCCATGAAAGGATTGCAATAAATTACTTCAGACAGGAACCAAAAACGTTGTTTCGCATGCAGGCAGTAACTTTCAAATAAAAGTGGCCATTTGATGCTATTATGAGGGGTTCGAGAAGTCACCGAGGACAAAGTTTGTTCTTATTATTAAATTATCTCAATAAACAGGATCAGTCCACAAATTAGATAGTCTGGCATTGCATGACTCATGACTCTTTCTGTAGGGGGACTTGGGACAAGTGACGGGGCTTCAAGGACCTCCGGGACCTAAGGGCGAGCCTGGAGAGCCTGGATATGTGGTGTGTAGTCACGTTTATCTGTTCCGTGTCCTGAATGAGGTAAAAGAGAAGTAGAAAGAGGTCAAAACAAACGGCATCATCAAGCATAGCTTGTGACTCAGTAGCAGATAAGCAAAAGTAGCCCTTCCGGCGATAGCCTCCATCGAAAACATGCGATGATCATGACGCAAGTGGTTAAGTAATCAAATATCGGATAACCTCACCCCAGGTTGTCATTTCTCCTACCAATGTCAAGATGATGGCTGTTGACGCATTGCATTTTACGGACGTGCCTGTGCATAAAAAAAGTTCATTATAGCTTGATCAAACAGGTGACACGGTCCTCCATCGACTTCATAGCTTTGAAGGTTTGTGTTTGTTTTCTTGGGAACAACACTCGGCCTCAAGCAAGCTCATCAAGCAGAAAAATAACGGCAGGAATTAGTGCAGGCTGAAGTGTTTATTCATCTTTCATGTTTCTGAAGTGATACGTGCGCGAAATAAGATGCCGTCTTTGGGGGCGGAGGTCCTTTCGCGAATGTCATTGCTGGAAAGTGTCTCTGAGGGAACATAGATATTTTTCCACACGTTTTATGATCTTTGTTATTTAAGACGACCATAAAAGCGATAAAATGAACCCAGTGCGTGTCTTTAATGAGGCAGGCCTCTTCAAATAACTGTCGCTCAATTGATTTTTGCCCGTAAATGAATGATGGTGGTCTGTCTTTCTTTGCTCACTTTTATGATTGGATGGTAATGATGTTCTCCTGGAAATGGTGTCGTTGTTAATCCCAATCCACCATCTTGAAGCGAATCTACAACATGGATTGCGGGGCTTGTTAAACCACAGTCATCAATGTCTTCTTTGTACTCTAAAGTAAAAGAACGATCATAGATCAATTGCTTGTTTTTGCCAATCTATACTTTGGTACAGATTGCAAACAGTACTTGACATGAGTTTGTGTCACTTTTCAGACTGTTTGCACTGAGGAGGGTTTTTGTTTCTGATTTTTCTTTCATGTTGACATGCAGGGTGATAGGCTGTCTTTGTCCAGAGGAACCCGTGGCCCCAAGGTAAAGCACCGACACTGTAGATAATCACAGACACCATTCATCTAGAATCCACATCCATATTATTATTATTATTATTATTATTATTATTATTATTAATATTATTATCTGGTCATCCTGTAGATGGTGATATGTATTGAAATACATGACTTTTTGTTGAGTGTGTAAAAACCGTAAATATTCATCAGAGATGTGTGAAAAGGCAATGCTCCCAACTCTTTTACAATTTTAGGTAGACCCAATTTTAGGTAGACCCTTTCCTGTTCAACTATGGAATGAACTACAACAGACATTGTAAACCAAGGGATTTTTTTACCTCTGACCTCACCAATTCAGTTGTGCATGAATTTGAACAAATTCCCAAAGACACACTCCAAAACCTTATAAAAATCTTCCCAGAAGAGTCAAAGTTATACCCAGGAGGGGAGGCATGATGTCTTTTTGATGGTCTAATCCTCTGTCCATTTTTTATTAAAAGCATTTTGTGTCAGCATTTTTTCTGCTGAAGGTACTAAATGTGTTGTGGTTTCCAATGGCGCTGTTATGGTGGGAAAAACAAATGACATATTGTGTGCCACTCAGCACGTGCAGAGTTTCATACAAAGTAGATAAGGAACATGTATGTGCCACTGGCCTTGAAAATACATTTCCTGCCCTTCAAGCTGCAGAAGGCAAAAACATGAAAGCAAAAATCCATTCGGGTCCAGTCTAAATACTTAATGATCATGCAGTGCAGCAGCTCTCCAGGAGATTCGGATTGAGCCGTCTGACTGCTGCCTTGTTCTTTTGTCAGGGGGAGCGAGGCATCCCAGGACTACCTGGAGAGCACGGTGATAAAGGCGAGCCTGGAGAGAGCATCACAGGCATGCCTGTGAGTATGACGGTATATTTGATTGTTCTTCGTATTCATTATTTACCTTACATTCACATCTACACCCAGTAAAAAAAAAAGGAAAAAAAGGACCCAGCGCTCAGTATATATATATCTTTCTGCTGAAAATTGCCGTCATTACTGCTAGATGCTTCCTGCTGTGTGCCAGGCATTCATCCACCCCCCCATCATATATCTTGCGCAATACATGTTTCAACCTCACCGACATGATTGCAAGGGAGTCTGTCTCCATTTCTTTTAATATAGAATTGTTGGAGGCAGAATCAATATGAGCAAAAGGTGTCTAACACAATAGCTTTATTGGATCCCTGGTGCTAGAGGGCAGACAGTGTTAACAAGCTGCGTGATGTGTTCTCAGGGCCCCATGGGACCTCCAGGAAAGCCAGGAGTTGAGGTTAGTGGAATATGAAAACTTACCTTTTCTTTGATTTCCAGTTTCTTGAAAGTACAAAAGCTGTCAAATAATTGTTATGCAGTGGAACCTCCGAAGTGGTATATTTTGTAAATGTAAAATGTTCTGAAAAAAATATATACCTCCAAGTCAAAACTTGGAGTTCAAACCGTCAGTAATTCATGTGAGACTTACGATACGTAAGACTAATAAATCAATAGGTGACACCCATTTTATGAGTTGTGGATTATGTATCTTGATTTGAATTTGGAAAGTTTACATTTTTTATGGGATAAGAACAACTTGAAAAATCAACCAACATCTCCAATATGCATTGTGTTCAACTTGGAGGTTCCACAATAAATCATTTCAACAACATTTGCATCTGCATCAGCCAAGCAGTTATTTTGGACTAAGTCCTCAAGGCCGATGGGTATTTTTCAGGGTCTTCGCGGATCCCCAGGTTCACCTGGGCCTGCTGGAGCTCCGGGAAGAGAGGTGAGTCGTTCCCATCACCCCGTCCACCCCCTGCCACGTGTGCGGATAAAAGCCATCATCATGACTGTCATCTCAAGAGTGGCACATCACACATTGCCACCAGCTGTGACGGATGTGAAAGCACAATTACAGTGTGGTGTGTTTGCTTCATTTCATTCCCAGAGGGATTGTTAGCTTCTTTCTTTGTCTCACTTAAAGGGCCCTCCTGGCAGACCGGGACCCCCCGGACCTGCTGGACCTCCAGGTGAACCGGTAAGTTTAAAAATCCCTTATGCACATTTGGACCGTCAAGGTAAATTTAGTAACGCAGCTCCGGTTTGGGGGTAATTTGCAGACAGGCTTACTGTTCACGGCCGAAGGTTACCTCCAGGAAGGTGGTGGCGTTTATGACTAATTGAGAGCACCCTGCTATCTCCCCACCGCTGTTTGTAACTGTAGTTTTCATATAATTGGTGTCTGCAACAAGCCAGGGGTAATGAGGGCTGCTGATTAGTAAAAATCAAATAAAAAGAGAGAAAGTCAAAACTATGGACATTTTACATTTAAAATGTTTGTGTTGGAAAGACTCACAAACCATATTCGTTGACCATTTCATATTTGTAAGACATGGATAAGAAATTCAAGAAAAAAATGTAACATGATAAATATGAAGGTTTTGTGAAGGGGATTGTGTTGTTTAGCAACAACATTATTCAAGTGCTTCCATTCAGTCTTGTACACTGACTGAACCGGTAAAAATGAAACGATTTCTGAAGTGTTTGTGGTTTTAATCTTTCAAGGCACGCATTATAAAACAGCATTATTAACCGCTGTCTATCGCACCAAAATTGGATATCTGGATAGTTTTGTAATATAATAAAGGTACTACAAGCCTGAAGGTTCTTGTGTTTTATGTTCTTTTTGTTTCTTTTTCTCTTAGACTGCACTACCAATTGTTGGAGATATGGGGGCTTTGCTCAAGGTATTTTATCATTCTAATCAATAATAATAGCAGCTTTCTTGTTTTGAATACTTTATTTTGGCATTGCCAACGGCTCATTGTGTGGCTCATCTGGAACTGTATGGCTTGCAGGAGCCGACAGAGCAATTTAAAGCCCTTGACTGCCTCCATCAGGATGTCTACATCCATACATTTAGAAATACTGAGCTCACCTTTTTTCCAAAACCACTGACTGCTATCATTTAAACGGACAACTTTATGTAAATATTTTCAATGTACTGCAAAAGATGCCTCACAAAAATAGAAATGCAGCACACTTGTTTTTGATCCCATTTTTCATAAGCTGATTGAAATATGTAGCACTTTTTCTGCATGCACAAAGAGCCTCTTTCTTTCCATCCGTTCTCTTTGAGCAAGAGGTGGGGTGCACTCGAAACTGGTCACCAATCACTTGGAGATCAAATATTTTTCACAAATTTGTCTAAATTAGTGTGAAACATTCTGATGAGCTTCTACCAGTCTTTGTATCTTAAATGCACAATACTGCATTAAATTAACAGTAACTACCAGAAGGCTCTATATTCTCAGTTGACCTATTTCATGGATCCCAGAAAGATCGAGACACGGCTGTGGAGCCTTTTCTTGCCAGATGCAGAAGAAAATCTAACATGTCCAAAATGGGCCCCATAAATAAGAAAGCCAAAGAAGAGAGGGGTCACGGCGACACAACCACCAAGCTCAAGTCACCCACAGTAATTCATTATTTCTGACAAAGGAGAAGTGCTCACCAATGTTGATTTAGACAGATTTGTGAACAATATCTTAACAGACACTGGCCTTTTATGTACATAGAACACATGTGAGCTCTTTTAAGGAAAGCTGACCAAAAAAAAAAAAATGGGAGCAAAAAGAAACTTACGTTTATATTTTTGTTCAGCATAGAAGCATTATAGCAATCTAAGGTCAATATTGAAACATTCAAAAGAGATGACTCTTATGCCAATTTTGAACTTCTTGCAGAAACATACAATTTTCAAACCATGCAATGAGACAGATTCTTTAGCAGCACTAATGGGCCAGTAACAAACACTTTAGAAAACATCTCAAGCTGCTGCTATGGCGTAATTGAATTTTCTGTAAGCTCTTTTCTTTAAAAAAAAAAAATAATAAAAAAAAAAACAAGTATCAAGAATTGTTAAACTGTTCTCCGAAAATGTGATTATTATTACTTAATATCTCAATCACTTCTTACCGGTACTGTGTATTTGTTTAAATCAGAAACTTTTTCAGATTTTTCATTTTAAAACATCACTGTAATGCTGCCTGTAACGGCACAGCAGGCTAGGTTCTAATGGAGGGTGCGGTCCTTATATTTAGAATGGATCAGGAATGGTGATATTTAAAATTCTCGCCTAAATGTCGCAGCCAATGAGTTTGACAAAGTTCACCACTCACCTCGATGAAAGACGCCGTTGGTGTGTTCACATTATTTCTGCAATGCGGACATTTAAAGAACACTTCGTGTCAGCTAGGGTCTTGTCCTCCACCCCGGGATGAAACATGATAAATGATGAAAATGCAGTGTTCGGCTCACACGTGATATCTTATTTGCGTGATCACACTGGATTTCTCCATTGACCTCCACGTGCTGCTAGAATGCCTGCAGTGTTTGCCCGATGAGAGTTTCTGGGCTGACTGGACAGAAGGGAGAGAAGGGCTCCCCTGGAGTGCTCGGACATGACGGCATGGTGGGAGAAAAGGTACATGTGACTTATTAGTAAGATGCTGTGAACACTTGTGACCCAATCGTGTCACTTTGCATTAAACCAAGAGGAGGAGAGACGCGGGCATGATGTCACAGTTTTTATACTTTACATTATATACTGTGTAAACATAATGTTGACCCGATGAAAGACAACATCTTTGGTGTAGAGTGTGTATTCATTTCATGTTCATATTTTGTGAGTACAGACTTAAAAGGAATCAAACTGTGTGAACCTATGACATGTTTTGTCCCACTGTCTCGCTATATGGGGTAAAATGTCACACTGGATTTTGCAACTAATAAAATAAGTGCAAAGTTGACGGTGAACATTTAGGTCAGGCACAGAAAAGCTGTGAAGCTGCCTAAAGCGTCTCGTTCTCAGTCGTTATTGGGCTCACATTACAGCAAAAATTATTGAAGAGTTTAGAGACAGAGAAAAAAATTACATGCTGAGAAACAGCCATCACAGGGGGTAGAGTAGTGGTGGGTCACCTCCCAGAGGAAGTAACAGTTTCTAAAAAGTGTGGGGGGTTGTATTCATGCCAAAGGTATTTTGCACGCAAAATATTTTTTTTTGTGTGTGTTTTTTTTTTTTTACAGAATAAGTCCTTGTTTTATGTCTGAATTAATTTTGGATCAAACTATTTGCATTTTGGAGAAATTTTCCATTTCCCATATGTTGTCAACAGCACATTGCTCAATGACTTAGTGACATGTTTTATGGCATCATATTTTCAACATGCACTGCATCTCTATTGGCTAAGCGTAATAGAAGCACAACACAGCCAGGAGAAGAGCCATTTTTGGATACGACTTTGTTTTGAGCTGATTATTGTTTTTTTGGTTGTCATTTAAATGCACTAAATATGGTTGATACACATAGGTATAAGAATAATAATAAGAATAAGAAAACCTTTATTCATATCACCATGGAGAAATTCCCAATTTACAGCAGCAAAGTTATGAAAGGAAGAAACAAGAAGAACAAAAAGCATAGGAGCTGCTGTAAAGGCAGCCAGTCTCATCAGGTCATTATTATTGGATTGATAAATTGGCCATTTTCCGTGTAAACATAAAATTGACATTCACAGCACCCGGTTAACCATTTATTATTGGAAACCACTATTTAATAAAAACACATGTACACTTTCCGTCATGCATCATCTTATAAGTACACTCAAAATATAATTTAACATACTGTAATAACTCTGACAAGGAAGCTTTATATTATAACAGCAAATGGTGGGACCAGGTTGCGACTTTGTTGTTTTCTTTCTGAGAAAAGAATAATGGGAATTACATGGTCACTTGAAATTATCCAATGTACAGTATACCTGCTTGGGTGATGACGCTTTATTCGTTTGTGTGTGTTTGTCTTCTAAACAGGGGGATCCAGGTGTGAGAGGTCCAATGGGGAATCCTGGGAAGGAAGGTCCAAAGGTTGGATGGAAATACCAACATATGGATATAACGTTAACATTTTTAGCACGTTGCATGTAACTTTAGATTTTCAAAAATGCCATTGAGCCTCATAAGCTGTGGAGAAAGACATCTTATGTACTCTGACATGGAGTTGCAGCAAAAGTTGTTGCTATGGAAACAGTTTTGCTCTACATAGATGCAAGGAAGCAATTTCTAGCTGTGTACTATAAGGGAGACATGTTCAAGTTTAGGTTTTTTTTTTTTTAAACACACACACACTAAGCACTCAATTTCCATCACTGGATCACTGGTTCTGCCCCCCCACAGGGAGTGAAAGGAGAGCGAGGCTTCTCTGGCCCCACAGGAGATAAGGGCGACGAGGTGAGTGCAAAAAGGTGGAAGAAGTTGGCACAAGACTGACATTCAGTTATTCCTTTGCCAAATGTGATGACCTTTTTAGTCTAATGCGACTTATCAAAAACTCTTAGAAGCTTGAGGGACACAATTCCCCATTTTATGCTATCTGAGGTGTGAGGAATATATCCTGCCCTGAATGTGTATGTGTTAAATAAAAAAAAGATGTCTAGAGCAATGTTTCAGGTGCACTCAACCTTCTACAAATTTTAGTATGTTGCTATTGTTCAATTTTGATCGAAGTGACAAATCGCCACTGTCTCAGGGGCCCCGTGGAGTCCCAGGACATCCTGGAGTGACAGGTCGCACCGGGGAGCCGGTAAGATATTCATGTTTTTTTGTAACTGTCTAAAAAAATCCAAAATTATGGGTTGCTAACAAATAATACAAATTTGGATATTGAATGGTTTGCAGGGGATCATGGGTCGCCCAGGTCCAATGGGTCAACCTGGATCTAAAGGGGAAAGAGTGAGATATTTGTTTTTTTTAAATCATTAGTTTTCTATTTCCCTCTAGTATGTTTTTAAATTTGAATTTTACTATTTTCAACTCTTTTATGGATTATTGTAATGTTAATGAATTGCAACAGCTTGGAAATGTGGTGAGAACGCATTTTTTATTTGACCAGCTTTCTCTAAAAAAAACCAAAAAAGGTCTTTCTGGTTTGTATTTGACAGGGAAATGAAGGACCTCCTGGTCAACCAGGCCTTCCAGGACCTCCAGTAAGTTATCAGACAAACAAATTCAGGCTGCTAATTACAAATGCACTAAGGGTGGGAATTTGATTCAAGTCAAAAGTTTTCTGTACAAAAATATATTCACCCGTTTTCTGAGTTTGGACGTGTGACCTTCGCAAGCTGATCCGTGATTGGTTGTTACCTGAGCCGTGAACAACTGTGATGTCACTTTCAATCTGAATCAAGTGGCAAAATGGCCAGCCCCTGAATGGATAATAACGGGTGGATTTTGATGCCAAATATTCATCTCATGCATATGCATCTCATATTCAACAGATGCATTATATACCGGCTTTAGACTAATTAGGCCACATAGAATATATTATTGAAAGAATTTATTTGACTCAACTTCCACTTAAATTTTTAAGAGGAAATCAGGATAAATTTGACACAGTTGGTGGGCGAACTGGATGGTGATGGGATTCCACAAAGGTAGACACAAATCAAATCCGTCCCAAAAATATTTAAGGAAAAATACATAACAAAGAGAAATCGATGCCAACAAAAAGAAAGGAAAACGAAAGATGAACAGAAAGCGCTTGCAAAAGGCAAGGTTATAGCAGAACCCAAAAATAGACAAAATAAACTAGCAAGAGTCCAAATACACACGACCAAATCAGCAAAAATCTCTAAAACAAAAATACTTCCAAAACCAGAATCTGAACAGACAAGAGCGATTAGTAACAAGAGCAAGAAGGTCCAGAAAATAGCACTTGAGGCAGCGAGCAAGGTCAATAATCTGACCAGACCTTGGGAGCATGGCAGTCTATATATATAATTGAACAGGCTTGACTAGAATAAGGAACAGATGTGCCTGCTGGAGAGAAACACGCTTCAGTCCAGTGGAGGTCGTCTTATTACTGAGGTCTATTCTTTGTATTTAGTTAGTACAAGCAGTTTGGAAAATGGATGAATGTTACTAATACCGCCTACAATGGCTGTTCGTAAAGTACAATTTAAAGAAAGAAAAACATTTTTTCCTAGCTCAAGCACTGTTGTACACACAAAATCTGAATGTGATCCAGGTATTAAACACTAACAATCAAACATTATGATCACTTTTCAAACAAAAAGTGGAACAGTCTGACAGAGACAAAGAATAAGCTGAACTTCTTTCCATCTCAAAGTTTTTTAATGGATATGCACTTCATGTTTGATTGTATTATGTCCTCTTTGTTGTGTTTTTTTTCCTCTTGATTTTTTTTCAAGGCAACTTTGTGAATCAGCAGACTGAAAACATTTCAACAAATGACTGTCTTGATGCGTCTTCCATGCATAACTGACCCTGAGTCTGCCTTCTCTCCGCATAACAGTATTTACTGTGAGACAAGAGCAAAATAAATAAATAAAATAAAAAATGACAAACAAGTACAAATATGACGACATTCTGAGAACCTGTTTGCTGGCATTGAACCATGTTCGCTTCCTCGAAAAGGCCAGTGAGTGTAAGCGCGTCCAAAGCCAATCTATAATTCATCAGGCGTCCCCTTGAACCTGCCTTACACCCCCACGCACCCTGGCCTCATAAAGTGCAGTCTGGAAGGACAGGGGATGGCTCAGTGGCCTGAAAAGGGCACAGGCATCCACTTGCGTCTAAATGAGCACCTTAACTCCCTTTCTGTTTTAAAAGCATTCATTCTAAATCGGGCAAAGACAAGTTTGTATTGGAACACGGACCCAAAGAGGTCTCGCTTGTATCCTCATTCTCACTCTTCAAAAGTTGTTCTCCCTTCTTGGAATACTTTTGGGTTTATGATGTTCACAGATATCATTTGATTCTTTCCCCCCCATCACGTGTCATTGTGAAATCACCAAATGAGGCCTTGATCGTTTCTGCGTAGCTTTTCAAGGCTTAGGGGTAAATACCTGCCTGGGGTCGACTGTACCAAGTCTCTATGCTTAAGAATCTCAGCATGGACGCTCTGTTGGATGAAATGTGATGGGATGCACTGCTGTTTGTGTTTTAGGGTGTACCCTTTGTGGAGGGCAATGGGATGAGCAGTCTATACAAGCGGCAGGTAAAGACCTTTCTTCAGCATTGTGGTGATACAATGATGCATGGAGTGCGCAGTGCAATGCCATCAATCATTTTGACAGAAGACGTCCATGCCTATGGTTAAAATTCGCTTGACCCATATTTTGGAATAGAAAGCCATAGTGTCAAAATCATGTCTTTTCAGAGTGGTGGAGCTATTTTAGGACCCCCTGGGGCTCCCGGGCACCGGTAAGTATAATCATCGTTATGCCTGGAGTGATTCCTTCAAAGTGCACCATAGAAACGTCAGCAGGCAGACATGTTGATTCCAGAGAGACATATAAGAAAAAATATCCCATTGGCTCAACAGTGTTATCTCAGCTTCTGAGGCCCTCATATCACACGGTCACATTCATTGAGAGCTTCTGCTGCCGCTTGGTCGGCTTCCCGATTCTCACACAGATGTTTCTGACCTGCCCCGGGATGCACAAAACATCAGCGATTTGCAAGTGGAAGTCAGAGTTCAGCCACATAGTGTCAAGCCAGAATGGCCCACTTTGAAATTCCCCTTGCACTGCTCTTCCTTATCAGGCAGTTTGTAATCTCTTCAGGCCCAGGGAGACATCCAATCTAAAGCCCCACAGGGATCAATCCTCCACAACACATGAGAGGGGCGGGACATAAAAAGAATCTTCCTGAACCACGGTTAAATCTGAAGGATTTCTCTCCCTGTGCTGCCTCCTTTATTGACTAGCTTCAGTCTTGGTAATTTACATGTAGCACAATACTGTACATGTATAATTTACATGTGCCTAACATGATGAATATTATGAACCGCAGCACATTTGATGATTTACCACTTCTAAACATGATGATATTCATGTAAGCATCCTGGAAATGTGATGATATATGTGTTCTAAATAGGATGGATTTACACTGACTGAAACAATGATCTTAAAAAGGATTCACAAAGTGCCATATGCTCCCATTTGTGTGTAGGTTTTTTTTAAAGCGCCTGGCTTGCGCAATCTTTACCTATGCGCAATGACTCCCGCAACGAATTCCGGCCCACGCACCGTGTATAAGCGGCTCACATGTGCACACACCCAGCAAAGAGTCATCACTCACTGAAGTCTCAGGCTGGCTGCCATTCATGCAGCATGGAGTTTTCCTGAGAAATTGGAATGCCATAGATTCCATTTGGAAACGATATCACACTCTCAATCTGAAATGAATGGGATAAACCCCAAAAAGTCACGAAATCGGAATACTGTGCTTACGACTGTTTGGAGATCACTCAAAGAAAAGCCAGCTGTTTTTTCAGCTTGCGTGCCACTTCAATGTATATTACAACCAAATTATCTTTTAAAAAAAGATTCAAAATCTAACGCGCCATTTTGTCATTACAACGACAGCAGTTTTTATAATACTTAGTGGCGCTTTCAAAGAAACTCCAAGCTGTAGCAGCAAGTTTGGTTGTGGAAAAGCCCCTTTGTAAATACTTTTTTTAGCTCTTGTGTTGAATATATTATATAGAGCCAGTGGTCATAATATTATGGCTGGTAGGTGTATCCTCTGAGTTTCAATTACTATCGCAGACTGTAACCTTATGCTGTACATTTTTTTTTTAAATGAGAGCAAGTGTCACATGTGTCTGTCCTTTTTTTTGGAAGGGCCCCAAAGGAGATGAAGGACTCGCAGTGAGTTGAAACTTGTTTTTCTTCAATGAAAGATTGTTTGTTGATTTGATGTTTTCTTTTAGAGTCAGCCGACAGTTGTTGGTTTATTTCAATCAATGTGCGTACTCACTATATAAGTCGATGCACTCTGAAGCCTCCACCTGCTGAACTCCCACACACACACACACACACACACACACACACACACACACACACACACAAATTGTTATGTCTCCTGAAAATATGAAATCGTAGGACCACGTTGTCTTGCCGGCGGGAACCCATGTATCTTGAACGCTCTTCCAATGTGCCCCTATCTACGACCCCCCTCCTCCACCTACTGATGCCCGAAAACAATCCACACCGACCTGGAAACAACTTTGCTGCCATCACAGTGAATTCTTGGGGCCAATTGTAGATTTTATTGTTTTGTTGCGCTGTGATTTTTCACCCTGATGTTAATTTGACATTTTAATAAATTGTGTGAGCAGCCCCAGTGCTGTGGCGGAATTGCCTCAATCCGTCTCACAGCTGATCCCCCTGGTTGCACCGCTCTCCCCTTAAACGCGCTCCCTTACTCGTGACAATCTACATGTGTGACAATTACCTGCACAATCCATCTATGTCAGCGCCAGTTGGCCCTCTTTTCCACGTAATGGCGTTTCTTCATGGCAGCTTGAACAAAATGAGCTCAATAGAGGCCATCTCTTGTTCGTGCAGCTGCGAATAGCTCTCTATTTTTAGGGCGCAGAGTAAGCCTGATTGGGATTTTTAAAATGGGGCGGCTCTTTCTCCGTCTCATCCGCAGCCCACAAATTGTGACAGCGCAAGCCATAGATCATACAATATCATGCATTGAGCCTGAAGTATTGTCCCCTCAAGATCATCTTCATATTGACGTGTGACGCCGAGAGCAAAGATCGAAATGTGTGACGTTGTGGATCATGCAGAATTTAATTTACCGTGAGCCACCTAGTTTGGATCCATATTTGATGCCCTAACAGTTACTGACAGCCATAAAATAAGCACTCTTTCCAAGAACTCATCAACTGCCCTGACAAGACCATCAGCCCAAAATAGCAACAGTAGATGAAACCAATTTTAGTCTTCACAAACAGTGACCCCCCCCCCCCACTCCGCCACATTAACACAGCTGAGTGTGTCATATGTGATTACTTGTAGGGGGAACCGGGGCTCATGGGATTACCCGGGCTGGAAGGTCTACCGGGTGCTAAGGTAAGCTAAAGCATCTCTTAAAAACAATAAAACCTGTGGAGAAAGTGGAGCATTATTTTTTTTTGTTGAACTTAATTGAATAACTGCTTTGTATTAGATATAAAATACATACAGTTAAGGACAGATTCCTACATTTGCCATTTTCTTTTTTTTTTTTTTTTTTAATGTCAAAATGCTGCATATGGAGTGGCTTGACTTTTTTAGGCTTCTTGCAATATATTTGCCACTCTCAATCCTTCAGCGTGAAATTTCTAATTAGCCATTCAACAGCACACTTTAAAAAGCTTTTCACTCTGCGGTGGTTGTGTTTACATTTTCCAACAAAGATTTTGAACCAGTAATGGACAAAGCAACCGTGTAGTTAACTTCTCTTCATTTCATTTGTCAACACAAACATGTTTACTGATATCTTTTCACAACTGTGGTTTGAAAGTTACACTTTCACCCCTGAAGGGGAGCACGGCACCAAAATAAAATCATTTATTTATCAGGATGTGATTATGTATGATAATGTATGACAGTTGCCAAGCCTTGTCGTTGAGGAGAGGATAACGAGATGTAGCGGGTGTTGTAAGTCAACTTCATGTAGAACTTTTCGACCAAAATATCATTGCATGAAACTTCATATGTCAAACATATGCAGAAGCTGCTGGTGTAGTGACAAGGTGGAGCATTTTGTCTTTTCGAGAAATGCTGTTAAAGTGAAGACCTGCAAAGTGTTCATCAAGTTCATTAGCTTTTATGATCATCTTCATCAGTTTTGTTGATCATGGGTAGAAATCATGTTATTTTCAAATTAACCTTCAATTTGTGCTATCCTGTTGTCGAAAGCATGACAATGATGTGGAAAAACATAAAAACACTGCATTATTTTATATGCACTGTGTGTCTGACATGACTGCAACATTTTCTTCAGGGTGATGTTGGTCTGTCTGGTGCACCTGGAATACCAGGCCCTACAGTAAGTCGGTTCCTTTGAGTCAGACTTATCGGTTTGTTCATTAGGTACACCTGCACTGTCCATCCATGTATGCATTTTCTTTCGCGCTTGTTATAGGTGAGCTGCAGCCTAACCCGATCGTAGGGCAAGACATTCAACCATTCCCCTCACATTTACACATATAGGCAATTTAGACTCTCCAGTTAACCTAACCCGCTTGTTTTTAGAATGGCGGGTATGCGGAGGAAACCCAAGCCAATATGCAAACTTCACACAGGAGCACCTGAGCCAAGATGAACCTCTGACCGCTCGATTATGAGGCAGACATGCTAAATCTGTATCTTAATGTAAAAAAAAAAAAAAGTACAAGAACCGCATGAATGGTGCAGATATACCCAATGTTGCGGCTGTTGTTTGTTCATGCCAACTCATGCTTAATCATGCAACTCAAAGCTTAATCAACTGTTTGTTTGTTTTTCCAAGGTTCCACTCTCTACACAAGTTCAGTTCAGATATTGTTCATAAAAAGCATGCACATCCCTGCTTCAATGCGAGGTTTTTGTGATATAAAAAACAACAACAAAAAAGAGACCAAGGTATATCGTTTCAAATGTTTTTGTTTTGTTTTGTTTTGTTTTTGGAGGGGGGGTGGGATCAGGGGGACCAATAACCTGTAACTCATATGGAAACAAAAACAGAATACAATTTGAGAGGGAAAGAAAAATAACAAATGAGATGATGTTATAGAGTTTTCAAGAAGTGTTCCCGCTAAAATTGACTTGACACAAAATTGGACCATGACTTGTGTTGAAAAACCGAAAGTGTTTATTCAAGTTTTAAAAACTTGAATAAAAACACCAATTCCCAAAACCCTTCAGGGTGATTGACAGTAATAGTTGCAATCGTCCTAATAATAATAATAATCTTTGACATGCCCATTTCTACAAACACTCTGGAGGAGAGGAAGACGTGCATCTTGATTTCCATGTATTGAAGACAATTATGTCATATAAAATTGGACCATGACTTGTGCTGTTAGATTTGACCACGAAAATGTGAGGAAAAGTCTACTGCAACATCTGAACTTAATTTGGGTAAATCAGACTTTAGAAGTTTGAATGATGGCAGGTGTGTGCCGACTCACTTTTAACAAGAGTTAAAAAACGATTTTTCCTAAATTAGTTGTTCCTATCGGGTACAGATAACATCAATGGTGAAAAATAAAATTGTGAAGTGATTTATCTTGGTCTCATTTCGTTATATCACAAAAGCCCGGCATTCAAACAGGGGTGTGTAGACTTTTTTTTATACGCGCTGGATAACCTACTGTGTGTTTGTACTCTGCAGCTTGGTTCTATTATAAATGAGAAGTGGCACAGTCCCTCCACATATGACACCAATGAGGGTCTGTCAAACACTGATGATTCTTTTCTTTTGGCTTTGATTGACAGGGGAAGCCCGGCCCTCGGGGAGAACCAGGGATCCCAGGAGAGCCGGTGAGCAGCAGCCTCCAACTCTCTTTGAGCTGTCAATCTGCACGTCATTCCTTTATCACTGCCGACTGACACGTTGTGGCTCTTCTCTGTTCTCTGACAGGGTGAGAGGGGGCCACTTGGAGAGACGGGGTTCCCGGGACCCGAGGGACCCCAAGGTGTTGCTGTAAGAATTTACATGATTTCTACTGGCCTCCGCTTATAATCACAGCTGCATGCTCCCAGAGCGCCACAGCGGGATGCCCGCGCCATAAACGAGGCTTTGACCAACACAGTGGTCTTAAAAGGACCTCAGAAGATGTTGTTTCACCATTGAGCGGGAACAAATACATGATACGCAAACAACGGCTAAAAATGGGTTTGCCATTACATTTAGAAGATTACATCCCTCGATGTAATTACCATAAAAGATGGTTTCTGTAATGTTCCCTCGACAAGCGTACAATGGAAGAGCATTTGCTAAGCAATCAGGATCCATGAGATATCCCATTAAATTGGAGATTAGCCGGGGTGCAGTGGCGCTGATCCAATCGAATGAGCTGATACAAAATGTCTTTGTTTGTGTTGCGCACCTTGAGCAGGGCAGACCTGGAAAAGATGGAACTCCCGGCTACAAGGTGAGTTGTGCGCACACCATCAAAATCCCCTTATGGAAAGTGCTTCACGTCCGTCGAGCTGCAGCGAGATGGCACTGCAGATTTTTATCCCAACCGCGCCTCTTTCAAGCTACCTGAGTGCATTAAACCAATTTGCATACATTGTTTCACATTTTAATGATTAAGCTAAACGGAAGCCTGCAGATATAGGACTTTGCTGATTTAACTCCACTGACACAGCTAATGCTAGTAGGCAATTCATCAATGTTTGAAACAAAGACAGAGACAGACAATCTGCTTTTTGACAACGCATCAAATTTGTGAGATACAGTTTCCTAAATTATCATACAGAGAAGGTATGCGAAACGCAGAAGTCACTCCACATTTTCCTTTATGATTTACGATATGATGTCACAGAGCATACTAATGACTGCCCCAATAGTTTATTGTCTTCCTCTGATTATTAGTTGATATTCCTCCCGGATATTCTCATCCCTACACTGCAGTGTCTCGTTACGTCTCACTACCCTGCTGTCCGGCTGGTTTTTGGTAGAGAAACAGTGCCATCTAGCAGGTGGTTTTGCTTCTATAGCCCAACCGCCTTAGATTTGGGATTTCATGTAAATCTCTGGGAAGCAAGTCAATGGGCAAGACGATAGATTTAAAGCACTCATCAGGCTTTGGGGAATAGGGAGTGGTTAAGATTAAAGGAGGTAAGGGGAGTATTGCCCTCTTTAATAAAAATACACATCATATGCCAGATTGTCTTGCACGGATACTTTAATCCGGCTAGAAATGGATACAAGGATGCTCCCGTTGGTGTTGCAGTGTGTGTGCTTAAAGAAAGCAATGAGGGGTGACAGGGTGGGGTTGGAAGACACAAGATGTTGTGACATGCAGCTCAAGAGCTTCACTTTTCGCTCCCTGCTCCTGCATATACAGTAAAGTAAAGAGAAGCCAGCACGGGTGATGCAGAATAGCCGTGACATTGCAGAAGGTGAAAGACTGCGGGAAACTAGACAAACAATACACCTGGGCTGGGTAATAAGCAATCAGCTCTCGTTCATCTGGGAAAAGGCTCCATCTTGGTCAGGAAAAACTTCCTCCCAATTTTTGTTCAGAGTGTGAAGTTCTGCAATACTAGACACAGATAGAAATGTATTCATATGTGCGTTTATTAATGAATAAAACGGTGTGTTGTGTGAAATTATGTATTTTAGCATTGAGAATGCTGTCCGTATTTTTTTTTGTATCCCGTCATGTGTTGAGTTGTTATATTTTTCTAATTTAAAGGGAGCAACGGGGAGACTGGGAGACAGAGGCCCCAAAGGTGAACGTGTAAGTAGCTATATGGGGGGGTTCTACGACTGAATAGTGTGAGATGCTGATCTGCCTCACCGTCTCAAGGGTTCAGTGTTTGAATCTCAGCTCAGTCAGGCCCATTCATGTTCTTCCCATGGGGAGGATTCTTTGTCTATATGTGCTTTGCAATTGACTCGCATGCAGTCAAGGGTGTGCCCTGCCTCCGCAGCTCACCCTTGACCCAAATGAAGACAAGCATATAGAAAGTGGATGAATATTGTGCACAAATATTCCCATGGTACTGTATTATATTGAGCACATATTGTACATGTCAAATAGTCACCAATTACCCACATAAACAGTTTTATAACTCAGTGGAATATTTGTGATGAAAAATGAGCCATATAACCTCACCATCATATGGTATACACACTCATTAGCGTTACTATTTAAATCATTTTAAAGACGCACATATCGCTCGCTGTATTTTTCGGTCTCTTCCTTCATTGCTCCTTTGATTTCTTTTTACCCATATTTGACTCTAAATGTGAGTTTATTCATCCATGTGTCTATTTGGGTTTTTAATTTACCTTCAATGCTTGGAAAGCACTTTGTTGTTTAAATGCACTCTATAATTAGTGTCGGGTTGCATTCGGTCATACAAGACAGAACTTGTACCGAAACGTTTCATGAAACGTTTCTTTAAATTCATCTTAATTACAGGACAGATTAGTATGAAATGTCATGTACAAACAGATCCTGAGATTAGGCAGTGCCTTTTCAAAAGGCTACAGTATAAGCGCAACGGTGAAGGTAGTTAATTCAGCTAGCAACATGTTTTGAATGTTCGGGTTTCACTCATGCAGGGTGATCCAGGAATTCCCGGAGAGAGAGGTGTCCAGGGAGACAGAGGACGCACAGGAGATGTTGGCCTGATTGGCCCAAGTGGACCTCCGGGACAAAAAGGAGATACCGGCCCTCCAGGACCATTGGTAAGTCATTATTTTAACACTAACCCTTCCCTAAACAGTTCCCGAAGATTCTTTAAAGCGCACATTTCTGATGAAACCGGTAAATGCTCTTGTGGTTCTATGCTGCCCGTCCCACAAATGTCCATCCGCACTCAAGTGAAGCTCAGCGTATAGGAGAAGGAAAGAAAAAGTCAAAGATGATGTGACCATTTCTTGTCAAGGGTTGTTCCCTATCGTTAAAAGCAGTCATTTTGACCATTTGATTACAAGGCAACAGCATTTCAGAACCCGCTAGATGTAAGATTTTGAAAAGGAAAAAGCACTTTTCCATCTAAAGGCAGAGGGGGAATCATCAGCGCTGTTTTGACGTCGTTGTCTATATCTGAACCGAAAGCAGGATTCCTGTGATGGTGTGATTGTCAATACGCCAAAGTTTAAACAGAATTTCCCCCAAATGCCTCAAGGTGATTGACAGTAATAGTCATAATCGTCCTGGCATAATCTTTGACGTGCTCATTTCTGCAAACACTCTGGAGAAGATCATTAAGACGAGGGAAAAGACATGCATCTTGATTTCCATGTAGTTAAAACAATTATCTCAACTATGCTACAGCTGACATTTCACTCTTAGAGGAAAATTAATTATCATCTCTATCTACAGGGCGACCCCAACTTCATGGAACAAATCAAAATGCACATCAGTTCTGAAATATTAAGGATCTTTGAAGGTACAATGGTTGCAAAAGATTAAGCTTTCTGTTATTTTTTTGTTATTCTGCTTTTCATTGTGACATCTGCTGTGTCATTTCGTGTAGAAAAGTGGTCCAGCCCTGCCATGCTTCAGAAGCTGCCTGCAGGCATTTTAGCCTCACAAGTCCAAGGGCCTCCAGGACTACCTGGCAAGGATGGCTTGCCAGGCTCACCAGGAGAGCCTGGTTCTCCTGGTCCTCAAGGTATGAGCTCAGTCGGCCAAGGTGAACATCTGCAGTGGAACACCGCCTTATTTGATTTCATCAATTCTAAGTGGCATGCTTGAACGGTGACATCTTAAAACTACTACCGACTGAAATTCTATTAATTGTTGCTGCCGAACCTTATCCCTTCGGGATGCGCCTGTCCGTCACTGAGGCCAGTGCGATCTGTTTCTCAATACACTGCGGTGGCACGGTACACTTGCGATTCGATTCAATACAATTATGACGCGGCTTTGCACAGTATGATATGATGCAATGCCAACAATAGCGATGTGATATTTAGTACTCTACAAAAAAAAGCTTTCTTTCAACATTGTGCTAGCTCTGTCGATAGTTTTATAACACGCATTTAACAAGAAGGAAGACAAAAGGTTTGTTTTCATATGACTAAATAATCCGTTACAAATAATCATAATCAAGCGTGTGTCCACTCTGGATTTCGATTCATTCTCATCAATTAAATTGATCTTTTGATTTATCAGGCAGGTTTTAATGATGTTTTAAAACATTGAGGTGCTCGCTGGCTGTGAATGAAGTTTTGGTACTTTCCATATCAGTTGTCATCGCTGAAAATTGTAGTGTTCGCCTTGTGGAAAAGGGGGTAAAAGCACAAACAAGGAGCACTTAAAGGAAACCAGATAATGTTGCTCTCGCAGTAATTCTAATAAAAAAAAAAAATCACATGACAGCTATCGGAAATGGAATGGGGGAAAAAATTAACACCTGCAATTGTTGAAAAATGAAGATTGGCATTCTGTAAGAATCCCCCCCTTTCCAAAAAAAAACATTCCTGTATAGATTTTCTCCACTGTATATACAATTCTCAAGAGCCATCAAAATGAACTGTTGAATCTAGTAAGACATAAATTATGCAAATATATGTATTTCTATGATTGTACTGTCATTTGCAATGTTTGTTGAACTATACCGCATATTCCTGAGACATGTTCCTTATATGACGGTTATGGCGGGAATAAAATATAAAGGACACTTTGCAGTTCAAAGCAGTGCTAGACTACAATGAAGAATTGAGTTAGTGAGTTAGTGAATAAGTACCAAATCAAGTCAATTAATTTCCAACATTTAGTGCAGGAAGCAAAGGAAAGCCCCATTACATTTTGATGCGGATTGAGGATTTTATTTTTTATTTGGGCCAAGCGGGGGCAATCACGCCTAGAAAACAGCTGGCCGTATTGCCCCACAACGTGGTGTATTATTCCTCAGTTACATTCTACAGCTGTACATAATGTTTTGGCCAGTGAGCAGACGTTCATTGGTGTAGACCCCATTTTGTCATCATCATCAGTGTTCCTATTTAAATACATAACATATTCCACACACACACACACACACACACACACACACACACACACACACACACACACACACAGCTACATAATGAGGTGATCTCGAGCAGTCTGTCGTTGTAAATGTGAAGATAAAATGGCTGACACGCGGCCGATTGAGAGATTACATTTAGATCTGCAGCAGGACGCCGATGTGCAGAAGGATACCGTTTACATTTTGTGGGGATGTTTTTCTCTTTAGACTGAGGGGCGGGCAGCTGAGGAAACAGGCCAGGAGTGCGTGGCGCACGGCGACTCTCTAGGAAATATGAAGACAAATGAAGAATTGACTGTGATTAAGAGTTTTATCAGCGCATACGGGAAAGCAGTCTCATTATTTGATGCCTCGATCTAAGGCGGGGTTGGGAGTGGGTGTTGTCAGGAAAGAGGGTGGGCTGACTGTTCGTGATCCTACTGCCCAGGCTTTATTCTTCCAACTGTTTTTTTTTGTCTGAGCTTTGCATCTACCTCACAACACCACAACATGTTTACACAGCTATAATATGAAATGCTGCTGCTCCCATTCATGAATAATACAACTAATGTAGGCAACTAAAAACCACACTATAAATATGTGTGCTGTGTTGATGCCTCCCGTTACACAGCTCCTGGATTTTTGGTTACTTGTTTTATTTTCTGTGCTGTGCAAGGGAGTGTTTTATAGGGTGGTCTTAATGCAGCCTTGCAATAAATATTTACTGAGAAGGAAGAGGAACGCTATCTCCCTTGATAAATCAAAAATTCAACAACTTCCTAATTCTTTCTTTGTTGACTCCACTCATCTGGGGAGAGAGTTTTGGGAGTAATATTTCCTCATTATTTCTCGTCATCCTCTGCTGGAGACTGTGCTCCTCTGGAACATCCAATTTGCCTTTTCTTCCTCGCTGCCAAAATGAATTGTTATGGAGAAAAATAAGCCTCGTGTTAAATGTACAGTCCATTTTCCCTTTCTGCCTTTGGTTTGATTTCTAATGGCCTCGGACTGCCTGCTATACGGGTGCATGCAAAATACCATCCATTTCTTTGCCCTCACTTTAATCCACAATTATATTTTTGTTTTTGTTTTATTTTGGGATCATTCTCGGCATACATCAACCACGCCATCACTTTGTGGAACCACACATTTAAAGGCAATGGAATCCTAAACGTCAAACATGTTCTGTGATTCTGGTTGACTTCCATGTTGTCGCAGCCCTCATTCCGCATACACGTACACACACACACACACACACACACACACACACACACACACACAGGTTACAGGTATTTTAAAAATGTAATCCTGCACTGTTCAATGAAATGAACTAAAACTATCCACACTTATTGAATTAATCCTTTAAATGCTCACTGAGAAGGAGTACACACATATTTTTCCCCCAAACGTTTTGTTGAACTCCAAACTGTACCAAAGGTGATGTTCGACTTTGGAGGGCCCACTCAAATTCTACATTTTGTTGCCATGCCATCATTTTGTATGACCGTATTACCGTATTTGTTATGTCTATTTGATGCTGACTGAATCTGTGATTGTATTTTGTACTCTAGTAATTCGCAATAACTAGTGCCACAAAATGTAATCTTCCGTAGTGCTCACAGAAAGCTTTTTTCCCCCCCAAGCATAGAATAAATAGATGTTCCTATCAATGCATTGTTCAACTGTGCAGGACTGTGATCCAATCAATCAAGCCTGAAATCCCTGTAACTTTTTTTTTTTCCCTGTAACCAATTTTTTTTCTCAGCCAAATGTGGAGACAATAGCAATTTTGGTTCAATCTGAATGCAGCAATCTACTTCACTGCCCAAATGCACTGCTCAGTATTTCTTTTTGCTTAAGGTTCAGAGTATTCTCTCCTCCGGAGTATCTCTTCCCACCGAACGAAATCCCTCAGGCTGTGTGAGTGCTGAAAAGAAGTCTCATTATTGTAACAAAGAACCATCTCCCCAACCCCCATGCCCTTTTTCTCGTTCACGCTCGCTTTTCAGAGCGATCGCAAGCCCTTTTTCGGAGATATTCTGTGACACGTAAGCGTTGAAGCGTTTCTCCTTTGGGCCAGGCACCACGACGCTTGATGCTCCTGTCAGCGCACACAAGATGCACACCATGCTTCTGCTGGTCCTGACTCCATTACTTCGAGGGCCTCTTGGGGGGGAATATTCACACATTCTAGCATGCTTGTTGCTTGAAAAGGGTAAAGAATGAATGACTGTGCATGGAGTTTTGAAGGTGGGGTGCGCAACCTGTTTCCTGTCAGGGGCCATTTCCTCCGAGGGCTCGACCAAATTCAGGGGAAACAAAACATATAATGGGGAGAGCAAACTAATATTTATTATTAAGTATTATTATCATTTCTGGACTAAATGTTTTGGGGCTTTGTACCGCTAAGGAGGAATTACATAGGTTTCCCACCCCAGAATTAGAGGATGTTTTGTTACACCACAATTGCTAAACAGTGCAGCTTGTTTGCTGTTAATGGCGTCAACTATTCATTCCCTCAAGTATTTACCAAGACCGAGTACAATATGCGGACATTTTTGTGGGGATTACTTAGTTTATCAACACCTTGCTCTGTCTATGTTTCCGGAGTGTGGTGTGGTGTGGTGTGGGAAGGTTACCTTGAACATAACGTACTTTCCGCACTACAATGTGTATCTGAATAAAAGCAGCAACAGGTACAGTTAGCCATAAAAACGGTTTTGGACATACAATGGCTGCTTTAATAGCCATAGGGATCCATGTTATAACATGGAATATTTGCAAATAAAGAGGTCACAGACGCATTTTTTTAAATTTACCTTAAACATTAGTAGACACTTATTATCCCCAAACAATGCTGAACGTAGCGAGTTATACATACATATATATATATAATGGAATCCTAAAACCTTTCTCAGGCACTCTTGTTGTCACAAGAGTGAAATTCGCCGACGAGCTTCATCAGGCAACAGTGCACATAATTCTGTGGCAGTGGATGTCACTCCATGGTCAGAAATGCTGTCTTCCATAATTAGCACCTGTCATCGGTTGCAGTTTGCGGCTTTTAATACGTAAAATTCGGTACGCTACGCACACGTCAACTACCCCCAACATAATTTTGAGGTTATTGAACACTGACTTGAGCGACTAACTAGCAAAATACAATATACTGTAGGATTGACAGGGTAAACATTTTTGTGTCATAAAGTACTCAACTTTTTGTACGATTTCCAACTAATGTTTTAAAGTGAACTTGTGCTTGACTACTTAACTGCTTGTTTTGGCATATTTGTTTCAGATTCAGAGAGCATTCAGGTTAACTCTCTTGGCCCAGTAATTGTGTATATATTTATTTCGTCCCTTGGAAAGTGTTGCATCTAATTGTGTTTGTCGAGTGAATCCGCCTTTGATCGTTTTCCAATCTGATCAGCCTCTGCTCTGTTGTGGAATGTTGAAAGCTTTGCGCCTGTGTCGCTGTCGTTGCCTAACGCACAGATGGCTCCTTTGATGATTTCCACTTTTTGACGGCATGTCAGTATGTCTTTTATTATTCAAGGTAGGGGACCGACGGTGGGAACGGAGTAGCCTGTTTGTATGTCAACTTGCAAAGCTGCTTCACTCCAAATTATCACAGAGCTGCTATTTGACATTGTCGTCACTCGGGTGTTATTTATAGCATCCAGGAGCTAATGCGTAGAATTCCCTGGATAGATGTGAAGGTGTCAGAAGTGTATTGCCACCTTGAATCTCCTTGGATAAGACCTTGTCGTGGCATTTCTGCTAACATTACTAACTAAACATTCTTCATGCACACATGACTCTGCACTGTCAGCATTTCAGTCATTTGTACAATGAGACTTTATGGGATTTTTCCACAGGCTACAGGGGGCAAAAAGGAGAAAGAGGTCAGGTTGGTCTCGGCCTGCCAGGCGATCCAGGACCTATGGGACCACCAGGTAAGACTTTTACAAACAAAGCTTACAGAAACTATTCATATACACTTTATCATTGTTGTGGCAGTGTTCGACAGGTTAGCCCGTCCGCCTCACAGTGCAAATGTTGTGGGTTCGATTCTGGGCTCCAGTCTTCCTGTGTGGCGTTTGTACCTATATGTTCTCCCTGTGCCTGTGTGAGTTTTCTCTGGATACTCTGGTGTCCTCCCACATTGCAAAAACATGCATGGTAGCGTCATTGTTAACTCGAAATTGTCCTTCGGTGTGACTGTGAGTGTGAATGGTTGTTGATTGTCTATGTGTGCCCTGCGATTGGCTGGCAACCAGTTTAGGGTGTGCCTCGCTTACTGCCCAAAGACAGCTGGGATAGGCTCCAGTATGCAGACGAGTCTTGTGAGGATAAGCTGAACACATCATGGATGGATGGATTCATTGATATAACATTGTTTCCCAGCCTTTATTGCACCGTGGCATATAATGTATGTATACTGATGTAATCACCACAATTTACTCACAAATTTACTTTTATGTGAAATCTGGGCCCGTTGATTTGAAATTGTCGGAAGAAACAATTATATCCTTCACAACTTCAACAGACTCCTTGAACATTAATTGTTCCTCTTACCAAAACTTTTGTGTCCAAGTACACAAAACAAGTGCTATGAACACATGCTAGAAGGATTCAGATGTATAGAAACTACAAAGGCCACAACCTCATCAAATATTTTTGGAATTTCCTTGACCAGAGAGGGTGAGCCATCAGACGCAAAGTCCCTCAGACACTCCAACATCTTGGAGAAAGTCTTCCCAAAAAAGTGGGGCCCAATGCTTTTATCAATATAGTATGCAAAGATATCAACTCTGCAGCGTCCCTTTGCTCCGCAGTGTTGGCCATCTATTGATCAATTGCTCTCAGTGTTGCCCCAAAGCGGAAGTGTGTTGATTCAGCCTCACCACTTTCCTCAACATTGAGCTGTTGTCAGCAGCAACCCTTTGATGAATACCTCTCATGCTGCGCACACACACTGTTCCGTCAATGCATTAGCTGAGGAGCATAGTGGAGTTATTTCCATTTGAGTTCAAATGAGACTTAATATGGATAATTATATTTTCATGGCTTGTTACCATGAACCCCTCCGGACCCATCCTGTCACAATTGCGAGGTGGTGGTGGACCCCAAATAAGCAGGCAGGAGGGAGGGAGGAGCAGGGTGAACTTGATGAGTTGTATTGAAACACAGAGAAAACTCAATCCTGAACAAAGTCCTAACAACAAAACAAATTCAAAGTATCAAACGAAACCCATGACTAAAACGCAAAAAACTAGAACAGAAACATGACCGGAACAAACATGACAGCAGCAAAGAAACTGCAACAATGACCCGACCATGAGTGGTCGGGCTGGGAGTCGCTTTAAATCACTAATGGCATAATGACCAACAGGTGTGCAGCTGCAGGGAGAGCCCTACAGTGCCACCTGTTGGTCCCAAACCGAATCATAACACATCCTCAATAGGTGAGAATCTGCAATGTTTAGAGACCATATTAATTCTTTTTTCATTACTTTTACCACTCCCATAACCTTCAAACACATTTCAATGTATTGAAACACAAATAAATGCATTTAAGCAAACTTTTTTTCAGTCTTCCTGAGCACCTGTTCTTTTTCTCTCACTCTCACTTTTTCTCTCACCTGACAATACACACGACAATGAAACATTGCATAATTACATCACGTTTTAAAACAAACCATTCAGTCATGTAACGGAAATACACTAGGTTAATTTGAAATGCCATTGAGAGAATCAAGGAAATTGCCATACACTGTTCAGGAATTGTAAGCCTTCAAACTTGCTACTTTCAACAGCAATAAATCAGTAACAAAGATGGTAGAAGGCACCAACAGTAAAACTAAGATCAAATCTGAGTCATGCTGAGTCAAATGCCAAAGAATACAAGTGAGTTATGAGGCAGGTTTTAAAGTGAGGGGGCTTGCCGAATGGTCAGTGGGAGGTCATTCTAGAGAGAGGGACCAGCAACGGAAAAGGCTCGATCCCCTCTGAGCCTCCGTTTAGTTCTTAGTACTTCTAATAATGTCTGGTCCGCAGACCTGAGGCGGTGTGTAGGGGCGGATGAGCTCAGAGAGGTGAGGTGGCGGCAGGTCATTTAAAGATTTAAAAACAAATGATAGGATCTTGAAAATAACTCTAAAATGTATCGGGAGCCAGTGAAGGGATGCCAGAGTAAAAAAAAACAAATTTAATGTTGCTCCAAAACAGAAGCCCCCAAGATCGCATCACAAGATGTCATCTTATCCCCTCCCCCAGTGAAGTGAATAATAGCCTCCCCATCGGCGTGATGGAGCAATGACAAGTGGGCAAGGCCCCTTTGGTTTTCAGCCTGTGACAGCAAAGTTATGACTGACCTTAATGCCGTTCATCTCATCCACGTAAGTGCACAATTTATGTGCAGGGCTAAAGGAAGCGTGCCGCTTGCTCCCTGTAGAAAGAACAGCTGTTTTCAAGGCAAGCTTTCCGGGAACCATGTGCAGTAATCTGACATGGACTCATGTTTAACTAGACTAAAGTTACTATAAAGAGAATAAGCGCTGGTGAACTTTGTCAAGTGAAGGAGGCGATCACCCCCTCGGGCTGGGAATCGCGCGTATATACGTATCAGGTTCCATTCCTTTCGCACTTTATCCGTTTTCCATCACAGTTGTCCTCATTAGAGTCACGGATAAGCAGGCGCTTATCCCGGCTGACTTTGGATGATAGGTGGGGCAGACACTCGACTGGGCGCCACTTTGTCACAGCATTATCACCTACATAACAGGAAAGTAATCCACAGACCTCCGACATTAGTCAAATACTTTGAAATTCAACAATGTAACTCAAGGTAACTACTTTTAGAATGATTTCATCGACTGCACTGTTCATTTTGAACACCTACTTAATTTAGACCGCAGTGACGCTTATGGTGTGAGGTTGATTAATCACCAAACAAGTGTTTTGACAACAACCCAGACATCTCGCTGAAATTAAGAGGTGGTGGGTTCACCCAACAAACTAGCAGTGGTGTCTCAGTGCTGAAAAAGTGCAAAGACAATGTACTGTAGCGTCTACTTGGACTATGAAACAAAGACACGCAGTTGTCGCTCGATAAACTGTTTGTTGTAAAAATTAACGTTTAATTTCGCCACGGAATACTTCAAACTAGCGTTCTGTCAACTGTCAGTCGCAGACATGCTCACGATCTTCCTCCTTCCACTGGCCCCACCCCATGACTCACACAGCCAATCAAAAATCACCAATACCTAATCACACATGGCCTCAACGACAATCGGATATTATAAAACTCTTCCAACAATCCATATAACTGCTGCAGGTTTGCTACACTATATACATGTACTGTATTGACTTCTCTAATATTTTGTAGTTTTGGACTATTATCGAGTTTTACCACCTTTTGACTGCCTGTGAGGCCTCGAAGGTATCGGAATGTGATCGTATGAACGAATCAAGGGCAAAATCGTGCAACTGAGCATGACGGGGAGTGAGTGAGCGAGCATGTGATTGGAGGCGAGCATGGTGGGTTGATGACTGGGGACAGTTTCCCAATTGTTGCGATCTTGCTAACTAGCCTCACATGGCGAAATGCAGTACTTTAGAGATGTATTTTTCCATGGTGTTTCGTTTGAATTACAAATTGTATGACCTGCTGATCCGCAAGTCGTGTAAATCGTGTGAAGTGCCTCATGACGTCGTCATGGTTCGTTACTAAAGCACTAGACTAACTACATTTCAGGTTTAAATCAGCCGTAGTAGTTGCCTACGCTGTCCGCCACACATTTCAGGCACACATTTGTGCGGATGGTGACAAGATAACAAGCGGAACTGCAGTTTGGTGCAAGCTGTTAGGCAGGAGATGGATGGCAGGGGTTGATGAAAAGGCCCAAGTTGTGTTTTCGGTTGGCGAGGATGTGGGAAGATGTGTGATCCTTGTTTTGGGCTAACGCTCCATAATATGATGTGAGCATCCTGCTTATGTCATGGATGCTATAATTGAAGGCTTACACTGAGCCATGCTCTGAAAAATAGAGGGAAGTAACAGCCAGATCTTGCATGAGTGTGTGTGGTCTGTGTAGGCCACTGCATATATTACAAAATACAAAGAGCTGTTTGGATTACATTTCCACGATACAGTGTTGCCTAGTAACATGGCATATGAATATCTGCTTTTCTATAGAGTCTGGAAATGTTTCTCCTGTCGCGACTGCAGCTGGCATTTAGACAAATGGATCCCAATTAAGATAATAAGCCGATGAAGCAATAATTGCTAACCAGGATGAAATGGCAAAAGCATGTTGCTATCCTTGGTACACGCTAGCCAGAGGCGTCGCTGCACTCTTGTTTACAGACTAAGTATGTGGCTCGTGTGCCAGGCAGTGAAACTTTTTTAAATTACCTTAAAATATTCTTTGTGGGAACCCTAATAATTAACTATGCTTCCTTTTTTTCTTTAAATGAAGGCCTTCCCGGGGCAACTTCTCAGGGTCCTCCTGGCTCTCCGGGGATCCGTGGACCTGCAGGGACATGTGACCCCAGTGACTGTTATCCGTTTGAGCCCAGCGCAGCCTTCAGCCATACTGCTCTGAGCTCCCAAGTGCAGCCAAACACTGTCCGCAGCAGGAAAGGAGGTACAGCGTGATTGGTGTCCCGCACTGGGTCTATCCAACCAACACTTGGATACAGCCTTTTTTGTGACATTGCTAATGGGCTTGTTTTGAATGCAATGTTTGTATTTAAAAATTTTTTGTTGTTGTTGCAAAGCTGTACTTTTGGTCTTGTTTTTAACCGACCCCTCTTCCCTGCTGTAATGTGATGCATTCCTTGTCAACCCTCATCACATCATTCAAGGCCGTGAAATGACTTTGTTTAGTGGGTTTCAGCCCCGTCGGAATAACATGATGTTAATTATTTGTTTGCCTCCTGAAGTGACACGCCTTGCACCCTTCTGTTCTCATTCAGATAAGCGGTCGCGCTAGCAGAAGGTATACCATACGTGTGTTTGTGCGCGGGTGGGTTTTGAAAGACGAAGAAGAATGAGATTAGATAATGTTTGTTTCATGTGTGCCTCTGAGAGAATTAGGAGCTCTTTACTTCTGTCGACTTCACGCAGTGGTCTTTGTGTTGAGCCGTTGCCCTGCGGAACTCCTTGTTATCAGGCTACTGCAGAGCCTGTGGACGACTTAACGCATTTGAATAAAGGTCTGATAATAGAAGTGCGTTTGAGAGAGAGAGCAAGCAAACATCTAAAACAAAAAAAAATGTCCTTGAAAAAGAATCCAGCGCCTTATACCAAAGTGCATCCACTGTGTTTGATATAGAATTATTTCTTTTTGTGATGAGAGCTGAAAGAATGTTTTAAAACAGCTCTTTTTTTTCCTGGAATGTGGATTAACCCATTTTTTTGTATATGTGGGCTATTTTAGGTTTATTATAAAGTGATTTGCATCGTGAATGATCTTCATTTTAAAAAAGAAACTAAATGTCTTCCCCCTTTACTGCAAGTACAACATCAGTCCTTAATTAGCTTTGCTATGGAAATTGACTCTATTAAAAAAAAAAAAAGGGAAGATCGCACTGCGGGCAGACTGATACACTTATGAATCATGGGTTGTACTTTCAACGTTGTTTCATAAGCATGATATAATGTCACCTTTATAAAGGATTTTTTAAGGCCAGAGAGACTCAAGACTCAAATTAGTAAACACACACACACACACACACACACACACACACACAAATAAAGCTGTATTATTACGACAAAATGTGTACAATGTTTTGTAGTAATGAAAATAAAATCGTTATGATTAATACTTAAAAGACAAACAAAAGTTTTTTTTCCTCATTATATTACCAAAACATTTGTTTCATGATAATACACTTAACGCGGCTGTTAATATTTTCTTGTATTCTATGGCTTCTGTACCTTTGTTCTCATAAAAAAAATCATCAAATAATGATTCGACTCTTTTAAAACATCACTACAGTGAACATGCATGTTCATTCTCATAAATTATTCTCATACGTTTATCATCGTTTTTAGTTTTTCTCGTATCACAGCTTGAATTTGTAAAGCCACATTTTTCTTGTAACAGGGTGACTTTATTTTAGTAAGATTCCAATTTATTTTTGTAAAAGGATGCCTTCTTGCCCATATTACATTTTTATCATTTCTATCACGACACTGCTTTCTCATAAAATTACTTGATAAAACATTTTACATGTGTGATATTGCATTTGAATCAATTTAACACTTAGATTTAAACGTTTATTGTAATTTTATTTCTTTCTTTTTTACAGTGTCCTTGTTGCTCCATCATACACTTTATGCTTACTCTTGCGTCGATGTGTAAATACTCTCAGTTGTATACTAGGATAATGAGTGATGAGTCTTTTTGCACGTGCATTTTGTTTCTGGGTAATGGGGCTTGTAATGGGACCTGATGATGTAATTACACAAGCAAGATATCATTTTAACGACGTGTTCAAGTCCTCATTCGTACACAATTTGATAAGTTACTGCTTTGTGTGCCTTTGTTAATTTCAAGTGATGTGTTGTGTTGTATTTACACAGTGGTTGCAGACGATGATTCCTCCGGTCTATTTGTATATTTTTGCTTTTCAACGCCACCAAAGTAATAAGAACACTGCGCAAAATTTGTTTGTGAATTATACTCACATCGTTACTTGACATGTTCACATCCAAGTTCTTTTTTGAAATGTATTTCATTGCCTTAAGACTGGAAGATGTTGATTTATTTATTTGCTCACTTCTAAACTTGTTTTAATGTTCTGATCATACACTTTGAGTCGAACGGCCGTAACGATGATTTAATCATATTTCTTCGTACAGAGTGCATTCGCATACTCAACACTAAAGAGTACCAGACATCTATAAAGTGTGTGTGTGGGGCGAGGTGCAGGGGGTTACAGGTTTAAACGTATACAACGTGTGTACTGTATATAAGTTATATATATGTACGTTTTATATATATATATATATATATATATATATATATATATATATATATATATAATAATTGTATATATATATATATATATATATATATATATATACAATTATTTATTTTTTTTCAATCCGTACTTTTTCTGTACTGCTTATCCATATGGTTCAAAAACTGGTACAGAGAGGCGAGGATCCTCGATTGGTCACCACACAATCACAGGAGATATAATGTGTGTGTGTGTGTGTGTGTGTGTGTGGATGGATAGATATCACACAGAGACAAACCAAGGAAATACAAAGTGCAGTTTCTAAATACAGTACCAATTTAATTTTACACACACAAAAAAAATCCAAACCTGCCTGTTGCAATGAGAAAAAGTAATTGCCCTTTGAACCTAATCATGGGCTGTGCCACCCTTGACAGCAGTTAACTGAAATCAAGCATTTGCGATATTTGTTGATGAGGCCACTCTTTGAGGAAATGCGTGAAATGTGCTTCTATTTATTTATTTATTTATTTTTATTAGGTGCTGTTGTACTGACAGTTGGACTCAAAGGCTTTAATTTTTGCTATGTTGTGTTCGATATTGTAAAGTGTGAGTTTCTAACCGCTTTTCCCCTCATTCAAATTTTTTGTTGTTGTTTCTTTTCTTCTGTCTTCCAAGTCTCACATCAAAGAACATCACATCCTACACAAAATATGTCTTTTTTCTTTCTTAAAGCATGCTTGTTTTGTCATCAGCTGGGTTTTAAAATGCGAGTGGGTCCTTTTTTGAAGCATTCATTTATGAGTCTAAAGAGCCCCCTGCTGGACGAGAATGAAAATGTTCAATAGAGGAGAAGCATTGGAGAAAGACAATCTGCTTTCTATTGGCTTGTGGCTTTTTTCATCATGTTCCTCTTAATGGGCTCCCCTTCTGAGAAAATAAAGCTGACCTTGATCGAATTCCGAAGGCACGAAAAGTAATCTGAACTTCCTGTTTTTCCTCCGTTGTACTGATGAGAGCTTCTCCTGTGTGTACACTTAATATTCATGTGACTTCAATTTAGCTGAGATAACGAGGGGGGACTGAAAAGTGGCTCTTCATGTCACAGCTCACTTCACCAGAATCTTTTTCAAATTTATATAGCTGTAAGTGGAGCACAAAAAACAAAGGTGTCTATTTGTTGTTGCATCATTTCAATCAACTGCTTATCTTGTCAGGGCTTATTTTGTTTTGGGGGTTTTCTATCCCCCAGTTGCAAAGTCATTCTGTAACTAGTATAATGTCACGTCATCTTATGTGGGGAATATGGATCAGCATCTCAGCATGCTCAGTTTAAAAATGTCTGCCGGCTGCTCTCACTGCAACTGTGTTTATAAGCTGGTGTCGTACTCAGTGTCCTTTTGTCCTCATTTTTGTGTGCTTCAATATCTACCTCACTCTGTGATCAGCGTGATTAGCTATTTTGGAAAACGTACATTTTTTTTTTTTTACATGAAATGTTGTGAGTTTAATTTACATGTACTGTATTACTGTACCATGAGCAGAAGTTCTCTTTGACATGTTCCTTTGTAACATTTTCTTGATCTGAAGTGATATCTATCTGCCTTAATCGTGTGCAATAAACGTTATACTGTACAGTGCTTTATTTGTGGCATTCTGTTTTAGTTTGTTAAGTGTCAATCCTTAAAATATGGAATTGCCTATATTTTTTTTTCTGACATTTTATTGTGATGATGCTATTTTTCTTATTTTAAAAGTCTTAAAGGTGTTACATGGGATTGTTTTGTCCGCAGTTAACAAGTTCTGAAAACAAAGCACAAGTCATCATGTCATACGTCATCTTAAAACCCTCAAGCAGCGCTTTGCAAATGTTTCATCCTTTTTTCCTTATGTCCGCAAATAATTCAATTGCAGACTGTCATTGCCTGGAAACGTGGTGGACATATCATAGAACAATGGCCCCTAGCCAGTTGTGTCAAAGTTCATGACCAAACAACAATCATATATAAATGAATACAAATTTAAAAGAGATCATAGCAATATTTTTAAAAAATATCTATTTTTCATTGCCTGCAAATTGTCTCCATTTATATTTAAAAATAGCTCCATAAAACACAATACCCAATCTTGACGTCACGTAGCGTGGTGGTGGTGGAGGAGCAGGGGCATTTGAAGTGTATTTATAAAACACAGAAAACTAAATCCAAAACAAAGTCCTAAAAACAAAAAGAATCCAAAGTATCAAATAAAACCCAGGCTGTTGCTAAAACTAACAATCAACAAAAACCATGACTGAGAAGAAACATGATGGTAGCAAAGACACAGCAACAAACAATGACCCAACCGTGAGTAGTCGGCAGGGAGTCCTTTTATAGCCACTAATTACCTAACGACCCACAGGTGTGCAGCTGCAGGGAAAAGCCTCACAGTGCCACCTGTTGGTCACAAACCGAAACATGACACTTGAAAGTATTTTTTAATCAATAAATCTTTCATTAGCAACCAAAAGTTTTCATACAGAATAAATAAACAGTGTTGTGTGTAAATTTTTATTGTATTTGTTACATTTATGACAATTGCACTCATCATTATTAAAATTGACTGCTGTCGTCCTGTACAATGAGGCAAAATTTCACATCAGATTGTTTTGTAGGAAATAAACTTCACCACAACCCAAACATGTTTTTACAGATTTACAACCTACACTGACATACAGTCAGTGTGACACCTTCTGTCCTTTTTATTTGTAACAGCAAAGACTTTGTGATTTGTGCACAGTCGTTTAATAATAAAATTGTCTTTGATAAATTACCACATACAACACAAAAAGGCACTACCTAATACGGATATTTGGGTGACTGTTAGACATTGATTTGTGAGGAAATTTAGGGAGTTTTTTTGTTTTTGTTTTTGTTTTGATTTTTAACTTCAGGAGGGGCAAAACTGTGAATAGAGAGAAAGTGGAATGAACTATTTAAGACAACTTGTTGGGAATATAAAACATACGTACGTCCAGGTAGAAAAAAAAGACTTTGGCAACACATAAAAAAATTGTTGTGTGTTTTTCTGGAGGCGGGCACTTCGTGGCAGAGATCGTCAAGAAATGACTAGAGGTTAATGGAGGGAAGGCACCACAAACCCCTGAGATGAAACATGTTCTAATCCAATAGTCTCTGTCTCTCCCAGAGTGGCTTTTAGTTCCTTGCAGGTCCCTTCACATCCACGGGCTGAGCGCCCGGTGACAGGTTGCAAGAGGATGGGTCACAGTAACCGTTAGGACCAGCTGAACCGGGAGGCCCCGGTACACCGGGCTGTCCGGGAGACCAGGAGGTCCCCTCTGGCCGTCGCGACCGTCCTGACCATAACCAGGTTTGCCAGCCTCGCCTGTGATAGTTCCTCTAGTTAGCCTCGACATAGCCTGGAATATTATGAAAATCTGACATTTACTCACCAGGGAGTCCTGGAGGTCCTTGCTGACCTTTGGCTCCTCGTGCTGTCGGCCCGCGAGACCCTCTGTCACCCATTTCACCTGTAAGCGACAAACATCAAATGATAACGCCAATCCACTTAATAGCATTGAGCTAGATATAAAATGGAGATGGCCAATTTAAATACTGGAGGGGGAACCAACCTTCACAGTGGAAAGTGCATAAAAATGATCATTCGAGTACAGCACAAAATTGCTGAACTGTAAACTAAAAAAAAAAATATTTTGTGATTTTTTTCACAAAGATCAACTCCCTAATTTTGTTATTATTGAGGTGCTACGTTTGCCCTGCTTATCATTCCATATCCGCAAAAAAATATTTAACCTAATCACGTTATAGTATCAGGCAATATAGAACCAGTTGTAGGCACATAACTAAGCCATGTCTGCCATCTAGTGGTGAATGGTGATATTACAAGTTAATACTACAGTCAACCTCTGTATACTCACAGTGTTCAGCACCTGTCGTTTCACATGGTCTGAAATTTTCGTTTTTAAATACTTTTGGGGGCGGGGAGGGATTTTTTTTCCATACTGTGCCTCACTTTACTTGGAAAACTGAATGTGTAATTAGCATTTTGTTTCAGATTTTGGGGGTGTTTACAAAAATAAATCAATCAATAAATTAAATCTCACCCCGTTTTTTTCATGTTTTAATTTTTTTTTTTAATGAATAATGGGCCGGGTGACAAGGTGTTTGACTGGTTAGCATGTCGACTTCATAGTGTAGAGGTGCAGGGTTTGATTCCGGATCTGGCCTTCCTGTGTGGAGTTTGCATATTCTCCCCGTGCCATCGTGGGTTTTTTTCCGGGTACTGTACTCCAGTTTCCTCCCACATTCCAAAAGCATGCATGGCAGGTTGATCAAACATTCGAAATTGTGCCTCGGTGTGATTGTGAGCACGGATGGTTGTTCGTCTATGTGTGCCCCACGATCTGCTGGCAACCATTTCAGGATGTACCCCGAAGACAGCTGGAATAGGCTCCAGGAAAAACGGATTAGAAAATGGATGGATGGATGGATGAATAATCAGAGTCTGGCCCGTACACAATGGAACAGTTTCCTCTACTCTAATTAAAAATGGTTTGATATCCTGCTGTTATAAAGTGGACAAAAGCACACAAATTGCTTCGCGATGTTATGTTAGTTACCTTTAGGTCCTTTTGCTCCAAGTTGTCCTGGTGGCCCTTTGAGTCCAGGAAGGCCTCTCGCCCCCGCCTGTCCTGGCATTCCATTGTCTCCTGCAGCACCAGGAGGGCCCGGGGGTCCAGGTTTGCCAGGTAAGCCAACAGCACCAGACTCTGGTCTTCTTAAACTAGCAGCCAAATTAGCCAGTTGTTCTATTACGAGAGAATTAAACCACAGAGTTATGATAGGCACCAGTGTTATGCTGGCCTCATGGAGATAGTCTTGATACTCTTTTGGGTTCAATTCAGAGTGAAGCAGGAAATGAAGTCACGAAAAACTTCTCCTGTCTTTCAACAAAACCTTCAGTCGATTCAACAGAGAAAAGACTGTACTTTTTAATACAGCAATGAGCCAGAGAAAACGTATGTTCACGATGCAAATGATTCAATATTAATCTCCTGTGATTCTTTGCTGCCTGCTATCTTGCACTTCCTGGCTCTTGCTGAAAATTCATGCAGTGCATGCAGCCTGACTGTTCCTTTTAAACATTGCCTTCCCTGGCATTGACTCTCTTTTCTCTGAGCAGAGGAGTGGAGGTCTGCTAGAGGTGTAATTAATTTTTCAGCAGCTCGGCTATAAAAAAGTAATGACTCTAGGAGATGAGTTTGGAAGACACAAGAACAAAAGAATAAAGAGAAGAGAGGTTGTGTCTTCCGCCGGAACATTTCTTCCGAGGCGAACAAGGAGATTTTTCATCCATCAAGTAAACAAAGACTGAATCTTATTTCATGTTTTGCTTATGAGCCCTTCTCTTTTCTGTGTGTGAACTGTGTAGTATTGAGCAAGCGTCCTGATCAATGAGGGAGCAGAAGGCCAGCGCCACGCTACACTATGTGTGCTCTTGTAAGCAAGCATTGTGGCTGAGATTCGCGTCATAAACGAGGCACAAGGGGATGATGAATGGGGTCATCGCGTCTTACCTTGCATGACTCGCATGCAGACCTGCTTGATGTGCTGGTCGCTCGGTTCTTTACCCTGCAAATGAGTTTTTCAACATATCAAAACACTTCGCCGTTCCATTTTCATTCAAGATTTTCTTTCCTGTTGGTAGTTTATCACCATTATCACATCTTTCATCAAAGGGAAATGGATGGCTGATCTCCTAAAGGCAAATTTGACCTAAAATTTCAAGTAAACTCTCAATGAATGAGAAAGTCGAATGAAGGGTCATTTATTTTAAGTTCAATTCAAAAAGTGAAATGTTGTTGTCCACTGAACATATGGCTTTCCCTTTTTTGAAGGTCCCCACAACATTGGCATTTATTGAGATGCCTCTAGAAATCCACAACGACAACAATAATGCAAAATTAGTTTAAAAACAACACAAAATTAGCTGATATCTGACTCTGTCCTCTCCCAGCCAATCTTTTAAATATTCTTTTTTGCAATGATTGCATTGTGCATACTTTGTAGCGAGAGTGTACTCTACCTACCGCGGGACCTTGTGTTCCTCTAGCTCCAGGTGGACCTCTGTTTCCTTGCATGCCTCGCGGTCCAGGGGTGCCGGGTGGACCCTCAATTCCGGGCTGGCCTCGATTTCCCTCTGGACCTCTTCTGCCAGCCTCGCCGGGGTTTCCAGTCTGGAGAAATATCATAAATTGCCAAGACAATGAATTAGGCGGTTGTGAACATATTCACAAGAAATGTTACAATGCCAAAAAACTAAACTGCTACACACCTCTCCCTTTGCTCCACCTTCTCCAGGTTCACCCTTCAAGAGGCATGAGACATCAACAAAAATGGGAACATGATGCATTGTATTTTCCTGAGATTTCAAGTGAAAACTGTATTTTTGCATAAGAACTTACATTATCTCCTTTCTCTCCAGGGTTGCCTTCATCACCTTGTGGACCCTGAAAAAATATGTAATCATTTTTTGGGTTAAGCATCATTATACCTCACGCGTGAAATAATAATTTCATATGAGGATTTCATACCTGGTCTCCCTTGGGCCCTGCTTCTCCTCGCTCACCCTGTAATCAACGAGACAAATGAGCTTTGCTGCAAGTGTGTGTGTGTGTGTGTGTGTGTGTGTGTGTGTGTGTGTGTGTGTGTGTGTGTGTGTGTGTGTGTGTGTGTGTGTGTGTGTGTGTGTGTGTGTGCGTGCATGTCTGCATTAGTCTTCAGCACAGAGAGTTCTGTGTTGAGTAACAATCAAGAAAATAATTCTCTTTCCAAGATGGACTATCGTGATATTTCCTTACCCTTTCTCCTTTCACGCCAGGAACGCCAGGAGGGCCTGGAATACCAGGAAGGCCGGGGTCACCTTTGGGTCCCTATCACAAACCCAAAAGCACATTTAAAAGGTCCCGCTCCCAAAGGTGTCCCGCCCCCCCCTCTCTCTCTTTATATATCTATCTATACAATATATAGAGCTCAATTTGAACCCACAGTCTCTTAACTGTGAGGCAAATATTCTTACCGTTTATTCATCATGCTGCATAATATATAATGCACAATGAAATATACGTGTGAATGTGGGTTAAAATTTCAACAGAAATTTCATAAACAAAAAACGATGTAATGCCGTTAATCGGATATTAATCCTACTCCGACTACTACACAGACTACTGCCGTACTTTAACGTAAGAGAAGACAATGAAAAGCACTATAGTAATATAAAGATTTTTTGTTTATATTTTTTCAAAGGCATTACATGCTGTGCACCATTTATATACAGGAGTGCATAAAATGTCTTAGCAAAGCACACAAAGCATGGCAGCATATCTTCAGTTTGTCTCCCATTTGATCTCTGCGGAATGTCAGGACTGAGAACAGTGGACCCTTTCAGTCTGTTCTCCCCTCACTGTGAAAGTAGACCTCAAGCGAGATCCACTCGATTGTAACAAATTCTACTGGGAAACAAGAGCCAGGAAGAAACTTTCTCCGTTTTTTTTCTTTCTTTAAATGCAAAAGCATCTGGCATTGTAGTATATTGAATAAAATAACATAGTCCCTTGGAAAAAAAGTTCAATCATCCCCTTATGTTATCACTAAAATAAAATAAAATAAATAAATATATGACAGTATGCTGAGTGGCATTTCACTGTGCTCAACAAAATAAAGGACATTAAATTAAATATATTAAGGGGCCTCTAAATGTTTGCAGTAAAATAATATGAAATGAAATAAATATTTGCTCATTAGGAAATATCTTACCCTGTAACCAGGCTTGCCAACTGGACCCACTGGGCCTTGTTCTCCCAATCCTCCCTGCAAGCATAGATGAGGATTAACAATAATGAAGTGGGGGTCCTTTGACTTTTAATTGAATTAAAACAATTAAAATGAAACCGGGATGAATGCTCACAGGTTCACCAATGGGTCCAGCGACTCCAACCTCGCCTTGTTCCCCACGCTCGCCCTGTAGAGGAGAAAGATCAGAGTTGTTTTGTGTTTTGTTTCCGGTTGGTCAATATAATACAAGCCTTGGTGGATAATCACTTGATGTGCTATACCATTTTTCCGGCTGAGCCCATCGTTCCAGGGAAGCCTGTTTGACCGACGTCTCCCTAAAGCACCAAAGCAATCCAAATTGTGATCGTTTTCACTTACAATATGAACGCAAGCAACAGCGCCACAGATTAAGTTATGAATCAAAACGACAACCTTTGAGCCACTCTGTCCTTTTGGTCCAGGTGAGCCAGGCAAACCCTAAAACACACAGAATAAGAGCCCCCCCCCAAAAAAAAAACAAATTAAAAAAGAAATTCACTTCAGCGTTTCCACACAAATGGATTAATTATATTTGTCTGAGCCACTGGCCCAAATAAGCCGCTTATAAACGTCTTGATCACAGCACCCTCAAGGTTTAATTCGGGTGACGACTTGAACACCGACACAATCTTAGCTAAACAGTGTCACAGTTGAATTGAGTCCCATTAGTGTCTTTCATTAGGCTCCTCACACATTAGAGGGCAGGAAAAGCATTGCTTGCACACTTGTGCCTAGGAGAGCGTAATTTCTGTTTCATAGCGTATGTGTGTGTGCAGGGTTGGGGTAATATCAAGTGTTTATTTTCAATGCTTTAGCTCATAACAGGTTATCATCAGATATGATACAGCGGAATTATTTGGTAGGAGAAGTTGGCATTTTAAACTTGGTGTGCTGAGCTGAGTTTGGGGGTCAGACTTACAGGAAGGCCCTGAGGGCCACCCTCTCCAGGAAGTCCAGGTTTGCCAATCCCTCCCTGTCGGCAAAACAAAGAGTGAGGAAGATCTGATTGTAACACATAGTTTATAATGATAATACGAAGCTGTAGGAAATTTACCTTTGTTCCCGGCATGCCTGGAATACCCTCACGGCCATCTACTCCAGGTAAACCCTGGTGGGAATAATAAAATAAGCCCAATAGAAAATTTAACATTGTCATTGTGTTTGACACACTAATTATACTCACAGCATCTCCTTTGGGACCTGGCAGACCTGTGATGCCTCTTGGCCCTTGTAAACCCTGACCAACAAAACCTTTGGTCAGATTTTTCAAACAAACATTATTCATAGAAGGTCAGTGATGATGCGCCAACCTACCAGTTCACCTTTGGGCCCAGGTTCACCCATGACACCTCGTTGACCTTGATCACCCTAAAATCATACGGTTGCATAGTTGTTTAGATGAGAATAACTTAAAAAGAAACTGGTAGGATCACATATTACAAGTCAGAGACAGCATTGTTGCACCATAAGCAATAATACGAGTACAGTACTTTCGCTTGTGGTCTTTTCAACCTCAGAGCACTGAATCGATCGCACCTGGACAAACTCTTTACACGGTGACTTGTTGACAAAGTCCTCTCGATGAGACTGTTGTTTTGCATTTCGATTGAAGGATACCATTCATGCTTGGGGTGTTCGTCCATTTTGGAGCATCAATAGCTGTGTTTTCCATGCCAATTTAGCCTGATCCTAACCAACCAACCTAGCCTTGTGGTCTGAACTGATGCAGTCTACTTAGATGAGAAGCGAAACATCTTCTAAGACAAACAGAACAGTCCAGTTGTGACCTATTCAGTGCCCTTGAGAATTACTAGCATTGTTTATTTTTCCTAGTAACTTGTCCCGACCTAGACTGTTTATGTCACACATGTGCGTACAGAAGTATATGAAACTACGTGGACAAAAGTATTGGGACATAAAATATAGGAAGCGTAAAATAGATAATAAAAGAAAATTGGGAGAACGGCTTTCGCTCTGCTAGAAAAACTTTCGACGAGATTTTGTAGCATGTATGCGGGAATTTGTGTTCCTCTCTAAAGCAGGGCTTCATGGACCTTGCTTTGTAAACTGAAGTCTAGCAGAACCTACAGTACATTTTGTGTCCATGTTGTACACTTTTAAACACTTACAGATGCACCAGCAACGCCCTGAGGACCCGGATCTCCATCAGGACCTCGAGCCCCCTGTCAGACAACAAACAGTAAACATGACACATTTTGTCAGAGTTCAACTGAAATGGATAAAAATTGCAGAAGGGCAAAAAAAAAAAAATCACCAACCATTTCTCCTTTAGTGCCCATCATTCCGGTGGCTCCACGGATGCCCTGTGCGCCCTGGAATAACACACAGAGACAGCCAGAGAATGACATAAAAGTGAGCGTGACCACAACACACACACACTAAAAGCAATGCAAATAGTCAATCTCACCGTCGGTCCCTGTGCACCGACCCCGCCTTGACCCCCTTGCTCTCCTTCCTCCCCCTAGAAGCAAACACAAAAAAATAAAAAAAATCACACCAGTAGTGATGCCTCTCACTTGCACAAAAACTGTGGATTGTGTTAATGGGAAAACAAGAACAACATTATGTTTTCAATTTTGCTAAGCCAATGATTAAACTCCAACTTGTTGCCCCGCTTTGCTAATTACAAATAAATAATATGCTGATTCTGCACTAGATATGGGAGAAAGCGTTTGGGGGTGTGAATCATCACAGATTTTCTGTCATTAAAAAGGCAATTTGTTTGTTTAATTACGGCTCATAGAAGAGACTATTGAAAGAAATAAACAACAGAGGCCGGATAATGAAACTGTACACAACAACAAACAAGTCAGATGAATGATTTTTATTCGTTCACTGGCAACTCCAGAAAGAGTGAGCGGCCAAGTGTATCATCTGCCTTTCTTGATATAATAAATGGGAAGAAATATGTTTACAGAGGCCTCTAACTTCTCATGGAGCGTTTGTACACTCAGTGAAGCATTTGGAGATCTTTAGACCTGAACAAGATGGAAACTGCGATCATTTTATTGATAATGGCAAGTGGCTGTGCATAAACAAGCAAAAGGTAACTGAAACGGCTCCCCGTTAGTCAGTGACAGACAACATCGTTGTGAGGCTGATGGTGAATCATATCCTGCACGGAGAAAGATCACCTCATTTCCATTTATATTGTTTATGAAGACGTTCGAGGGGAAAGGTTGCTTGAACATCATTTCAAATCAATCATCCTGGAGAGGTATCAGAGGCATTACACGGGTATGTCTGGCCTCTTCTTGACAATAAGCAGCACTAAAAATGCTTGACTCATACTGTGGAGTGAGATTTTCCTAACGGGGGGTTTCAGGCGTAATCCATATGGGAATGCTTTGGCATGCGTTGTGCATTTACATGCCCAAATCTCACTGGGTTGTATTACCTGCATGGAATATTTGGGTAATATAATACACGTATATACCTTATGCCCTTGTTTGCCAGGTATCCCTGTTTCACCTTTTACACCTTTGTGGCCCTGGTAAAACAAAAGATTTGGCTCACACTTTGACATTTTTGTGTTGACACAAGATTCTTCTCTTTCAATCACCTTCATGCCAGGAATGCCAGGATGTCCAGAGGTCCCGGGTGGACAAGAGTTGGCACACTAAACAGCAGCAGAAAAGTCAGAAATTTAAAACATGTCACGAAAATCAAATATCTTTGTTTGGACTGATTTTACCAGGTCGGCATTGGCCAGCATCCCAGCTGCTCCCTGCAACAGAACAGGAAATGTGTTTTATACTTAGAGGGCACGACTACTAAATTTTTTAAAGTAGATAAATGGTCCACTCAAAACAATGTATCTGGAGCCAGATGATATTATTTCATTCAACCACTTGATGAAATAAAATTGAGTACCGGTAATTTTTTTAAAGTGTTTTTCAGTGCACATTAAGCGGTGCACTTAGTTCATCTCAATTTATTTTCAAATTAAAGTCGTCACTTACCCTTGGCCCTGTTGGTCCACGAGGTCCTTGCGGCCCTCTCACACCCATCGGCCCCTGTGCTCAGCAATTGCACAAAAAGTTTGCAAAGACACTCCTTACAGTCATATCTGACCCCTTGTAGAGTGATACTCTATATTTGGTTACATCGACTTTATGTTTGTTCCACTTTCATCTGTCTAAAGTTTATAATATACCGTAACTAATTCTAATGATAGCAGATTATCAGTAAATGTCACTTTATCAAAGAGGTTTAAAAGTGCCATTCCCTATTTTTGAGTCACACATGAAGTCCTTTTCCCTTTTATGAATAAAGAGTAGCTCATTAAAACCATTTCTCTACTTACAGGTGGTCCTGTTTTTCCCAATTGGCCCGGAAGTCCTCCTGGCCCAGGTGGCCCCTGTCACAATCAAACCAGACGGAGATGAAACTTGTTTTCAGGCAAAAACATGCAAACAAGTATAAGACGAAAAAAAGTATGGATACGTATGGTGAGTAACTTACAGGGGGTCCATCTGACCCGATACCCTGAGGAGAAAAAAACGGCGTGATGAGTAATTCATGTAGTTTGATGAATGCATATTTGGAGATGGTGTGATACTCACAGCAGCTCCTCGAGGTCCAACTGTTCCGGGTTCACCCTAGAAAAAAATTTTGCTTTTTTTTAATGGATTGGATTGATGCAGACACTCAAAGTTTGTACAAACAATCTATATGAGACTAAATAGTTATCACATGACTGGGCCGGCCAGGCACACTTGACCCAGCAATGTTTGTACTAATGAGGAGCGATGCCGGGCTTTGCCTCCCCACGGAGATTACACAGAGGACTTGCAGGATTAGGTCTCATTTGTCAGGAGGAATTTATGCAAAGAACGGCAAAAGAGCAGACAGCAGCTTGGCACCGTTTCCCGGACGTTCTCTGAGGTGAGGGGCTCATTAGTCACTTACTTTCTGTCCGGGGGGACCATCAGGCCCGGGCTCTCCGACAGGGCCCGTCAAACCCTGCAGAGAGCACATTCAGTCAGGATTAGCTCACCTTGCCATGTGCTTGTGAAAGGAGCCAGTGCCTTTCCTCTGGCGATATTTCCATATTCAGTATTAGATCGCTATCATGTTACATCATCATAAATTTCACCTTGTGGGAGGAGCCCTGGTCATAAAAGGGATGAACCACCTCTTACCAGCTGTTACATTATATATTACGGTGCAGTACGGAGCATTAATGAAATCCCCAGTTTCACTCAAATACTAAAAAACTTCAAGAGGCACACGGGAGGAAAGTTTCGAGCAGGAAGGAGTCAGCAGTGGGCCAAGAGGGCAAACTACTCAGAGTGCAGACAGCAGAAAGCAACATTCCTTTGGCTCATTTCAAACAAGGAATCATTCCACACTGTTTTGTGGATTCTCAGTGGAAGATACCGACTGCATCTGGATCACAGAGAGGCTTTTGTTTTCAAAGTGCCATCGTTTTAGACGCACTAATTACCTTTTTTTTTGATAAATTAGTGACATTGCATCAGGAGATTTTCGTCACATGTCAATTCAGTACAGTACTCTATAGCTCCGCCACTACCTTTCACCAGCCATTCTCACGTAAAACAGTAAAGAATAGACCTTAATTTGGTACAAATCCATTAAGCTTCTACAGAGGTGTGTTCCAACAACTTTTGAAGACAATAAAAGAATAAAGGACCAAATTTGAGTACCTGCCAAAATGTGGGGCCTTGGCTTTCCATAATGTCATTATAGCATTGCTAAAACAACCAATCAAATGGTGGTCAATGATTTTTACATAACTATTCATTTGATTTTTTTTAATAATTACACTCAAGCCCTATTGTGAACAAAATACAATAGTTGTCACATCCCATCTAATTATTTTACAATTAATAGATAAACCTTGGAAAGTCCAATAGTACAGCAAATAGAAATCTTCTTGAAATATGGACACAGAAAAGCCTGCATACAAACAGAGATGACTTACATCATTTCCAGGAATTCCAGGTAATCCCGAAGATCCAACTCTACCAGGTTCTCCATCAGGTCCCTGCGAATGACAATCCCACACAAAGTTTTTGAAAACAGGCCTAAAACAAACTGCAATAAAATAATGGTAATAATATAAAATAAAATAAAGCTGGGGGTATCAAAAATTAAATCAAAATGTATAGTTACAGCAGAACCAGGTAGGCCATCTGATCCTCTATCACCCTAAAAAGAATGACAAAATATTGAGGCACAAATACAGGAGAGCAGAAAAACAGGACTGCACTCAAGGACTCACATCGATGCCATCAATTCCCGGTACACCTGCAGGTCCAGGAAGTCCTTGTTCCCGCTGAGTAGGGAAAAACACATTTGCACAAAACCAGTTGGAATTTGGAAATATACAATTATTTTTCATGTCTTTGCTGTTTGGCTCAAAATGAAAGGGGCATCCAGTGCACAGGTGCATCCACAACCACTCCAAACATATCACACATTATAATTCCAGAATTCTTATGTACAGTATGTATATCATACAAACCTACGGATATGGTTTGAGAATGCCTTTGAATTTCCATGAATCATTTTGAGTACCGGTAGTTTAGAACTCGGTGCATTCTTGATGATAAAAATGGAAAAATGAACCTCAATAATTTGTAGCAAAAATAATTCTACTTGTATGTCTTTCTGAAAAACACATTATTGTATTTAAAACGAATACATTCTTGACATTTTTTTCAACAAATGACTGTAGTCATAAAAACTAAAAATATTGTGAAATAACCAAATTTTCATTTGATTTCAATAACCACCATATCAAGAGTTACGCTTTCTCTCCAAAAGAATCTGGACAAGAAGTCACTCAAATATATATTTTTTTATATGTGCAATATTCTCGCAACATCTGAAAATATTTTTTTAAACACTTGTTCACACACAGCTCATCTGTCCGAACAATGTATACAAAAGCACTTACCTGCATCTCTGTCACGTCATTCTAAAGTGAGAAACAAAGAGAGTGGAATGAGGGTCACAAATAAGACTTACTTGAGCTGAGCAAAGTAGAGCAAAGTGCAGGAGCAGCCCCAGGAGAGGTCCTCGATAGCCGGGGGCCCGAGCCATGATTCCCCGTGGGCTGAAAAAGTAACAGTTGTAAGTCCTTTTCTGTGGAATTTGCTGGGATGGAAGAAGCCCCAGACAAAGCAACCCAACTGGACCCCTCTCAGCTATCTAGAGACCCTCAGAGGGCCCGTGGCCATCCCGAACTGATAAATATTCATGGTTTTGATGTTTATTCATGTTGTGTCAGGTGAAGGGAGGGAAGTAAAAGGGAGGGGGCACAAAGACTCACCCAGTAGGCAGGATTTGAAGTTTGATTTTTTAATGATTCACAGTTTGTGTTCAGTAAAAAAGAGATGTAATCTTTTACAATTTTTTTAGGGGACTTTAACATGCACATGTTCGATAACTATCACATAACTTGAAATAGGTAGTTAAAAAAAAGAAACAACATTGTCATTGATTTAATTTTCGGACAGGAAGGTCGCAAAAGGCCTCTCTGCTCTCATAACATCGCAGTGGATCAGCTTTGACTGGCGCAGGAAGCTGAATTTTTGAAACTGTTTCTCATCATTATTTATTTTATTTTTATTATCAGCAGCAGCATTGTTGTTGTTGTTGTTGTCAAAAAGAAAAATGCAGTAGTTCTTGTAATATAATTCTAATTGTATGTCTTTCTGAAAAATTTATTTAAAAAATATTTTCTTCATGTCCACCAGAGAGCACTATTGATGTTCTTTCAAATCACCGAGCATGCTTGGAAACCAACCCCTTAGCAGTGTTGTGTTGTTGCAGCACTGCATCGTAGGAGGGTTTGCATTGTGTAATATTCCTGTTACTACTTTGACAGAACTTGCAACAATACCTACGTATTTGTTACATGTTTGTGTTTTGTCTGCTTTGATATTCATTTTTGCCTTAGAAATTTGTTTTATTAATGATCTGTCATGCACAGTCATAGGATTGGTTCGAATGTGCATGCATTGCAAGTACCTGTCCATTATAACTATCAATGTGGCAGATCAGAATCTAGTGCTGGGGTCACGAACATGATAGCCTGTTCTATAATACTGCGTATTGACATGTCTTTTTCCTACCTTGTTAAATGATTATTGATACAGTAATAGTTCTTTGGAGTACTGTTTGTCTATCTAAAATGATTGTATTTTCAGTGAATATTTCCCTCCCCATCTATCCGTCCATCCATCCATCCATCCATCCATCCATCCATCCATCCATCCATCCATCCATCCATCCATCCATCCATCCATCCATCCATCCATCCATCCAAGCTATCAGTATCTGTCACCGTCAAGCAAAAGTGTCACTGAAACCTTCCTAGTCCTGTTATCTTATATTGTAATATCATAGTGAACTTCCAACCTTCAGAACCATGGACAGGGTTAATCTCTTGTCGTTTACGTTTTCACCTGTAGGTAGCGCTGTTGACCAACACAAAGCAAAACAACACGAGCGGCAGCAGAACCACCACACAGTGCCAGGTGTTAAAAGATGGATGTATTTGATAAGCAACATGTCGAAGAGATGATCCTGGAAACTTTCTGACTGTGCATCTTCTTGTTAGCTCTGCAATATAGAACTGGGACATGATGTAAAATCTTACAGGAGCAGAGTGCTCGTTCTATCAGATTCTCGTGTGCCTGTATGGAGCAAAAAGTATCAGAATTTCTTTGGAGAACATAGCTTCTATCAAGAAAATGCCTGAGTCTTAGCAATTAGCTGTCTGCAAGTTTGCAATCATTGTGTGTTCTCTTTATCTTTCTTTTGCATCTGATTTGTTATCTTGACACTGGACTACTCAAGAGGGGT